>CM021101.1:25393399-25711379 GCA_007115665.2 Sequoiadendron giganteum | reverse complement strand
GTACCCATAGAACATGAAAATTCTCAATGATGAAGGGGGTACGGCCAATCAAGTACCTTTCTATACAACAATAAGGCAGCTCTATGTCATCATCATCCCATGTCTCATAGTCAAGATATGGTCTCCAGATGACTGTATCCATATCATCTAGCATACGTCACCAGTACTTTAACTTGCCTAGCATAGGTTGGACAAGGGGACCTATATACATATATACATATGGATAGCTGAGTAGGCAATCTCTCCGTACAATAGAGTGGGTGATGGCGATGTGCTCCCATGCCCAGATCTGAAGTAGTGTAACCCCGAAAGATATACTCTTCCCATCTATATATACCACTTGATGAAGATCATGGTATAGATGGGAAAGCATGTAGGATCCCCATATATATCTAGTCTGATGGAGGATCATGTCCTCCAATGTCCGACCCCAACCTACTGATAGTCCCTTTGACCTGCGATCAGGACAAAGGAAGCCACCAATGAAACCTGCCAAAACTAATGGAAGTGGGGCATAACTGTGTACCATATCCACCAGCATGAGGATCCTGGAAGACTCATCGCAAGGAATTTGTGCCTTCGATCTCCTTGTGATCATAAATCACAAGTGCACCAACCACAGGGATGCCCAAAATCTTGTACACATCCTCGGGTGTAACAATGATCTCTGCAGTCGGCAAGTGAAAAGTATTATGCTCACTATGCCATCTCTTGTCTAATGTAGTCAACAGTGCCCTGTTGACCCTATACTACAGGATCCTGAGAAGGGAACCCAACCCACATCTAACAATGACCCCTATTTCTAGCTAGGATAATCTGGGAATCATATCCCATGTGTAGGGAAATCTCTCTCTGATCTAGAGGATATTAAAATCCTCCTATAACATCAAATACATTAGGATCAAATAATTAGCAAGGAATATCAAAATTATCAAGAAAATCATGTCAATCAAGTAAGTAAATCATATCATCATCAACAACATATCATTACTATTTGTTCTTCAAGAAGGAAGGAAAATTTATCAAAATCTACTATTTGTTTTTCATCAAGCATGGAAACAAATTTAATAGCCAATCATATCAACATCATTACTATTTTATTTTCAATTGTGAAAGCAAATTTATCAGAATCATCATCTTACTATTTGTTTTCAAAAACGAAGACAAATTTATCAGATCATTCCCAAAATCAAGTTAATCTATCCTTGGTGTTACTCAATATTATTAAATTAGTTGTCTAATACAACAACAATCATCAAGAAATCATCGAATCAATCTCAAAATTGCAAAATCAGCAAAAATTCATGGATGTGCTAAAATAGTTCATAAATGCGCTAAAATAGTCAATGCACTACTTTATCCATGGATGCGCTAAAACATAAATTATATGCGCTAAATCATCAATGTGCTATTCTACCAGGGGTATGCGCTAATCTATCTAGTTTATGCACTATTCTAGCCTATGCGCTAATCAAGCATCATATGCACTATTTTATCAATCCTATGCGCTATTCTAGCCTATGCGCTAAACTATTCATCTATGCGCTAGACTATTATATCAATGCGCCAATTTACATGCGCTAAAGGAGAAATTTGAAAATTGAAAAAATTGAAAAATGTGTAAGAAAATCCTAAAAAATTCACAAAGGAGGATCAAGAAATCTTACCAGAGGTTCGTCTGTTGCTGGTCTCTGATGATAGCGGGCTCGCTCAAATTGATGGTGCTCGTAGTGGATTGGCATCTCAAAAATCTCTCTCACAACTCTGAAAATCACAAAAGGCTACTATTCAAATGACAATGACTTTTTACCTTTTCCACCTTTTAAGGGGGTAAAAAAAGGTAGGTTATTTTTACTTTTATTGTGCGAAGTGCTATTTCAAGAGATAAATCGATGATTCCCTTTCAAAATCATGTCAAATATTCTCATCATCATCAGTATCATCCAAATCATGCGGTTTATCTCTCGAGGGGGCATATAGCATCATTAGTTAAAATTTTCAAAGTCGGGAGCTAATTTTTGAAATCGGATTTTTTCTTTGAAGCAATGCGTAAAACACATCACTTCAAAGAGGGGCAAAATGTATACATCTAAAAATGGTCACAGTTAATCAAGCCTATTAATTAAATTTAAATATGAATTATTTAATTAATCTTCTAAAGTCATCTACATATAAATAAATTTAATTATTTATTTATATTGTTCATTTTTCTAAATCTTCTAGTTTAATTAAATAAATAAGTTTATTTAATTATTGCTATCTTCTTCTTAATTAAGTTAAATAAATTTCATTATTTATTTATATTAAATATCATGATTCTAAATTTGAATTTTCAAATAATAGAATATTCTGCTAACTCTTCCTTCACTCCATATTTAAATTGAATATTGTAAATATTTAATTTAATACTCTCACCTTTCACATAATTAAATATTGTAAATATTTAATTACCCACCTTTTTCACCTCTCACATAATTGAATATTAATTATTTAATTATGGAAGCTTCTAAAATCCAAGTCACATGTAATTAAATAAATTTATTTATTTAATTAGGAATTATCCTCAACTTTCAATCAATTTTCATAAATGAAATGACAAATGGCATATTTGTCTCCATTTTTGAATGAGGATGGTTTTGTGGTTTGGAAATATTCTCCATATTTCTCTCAACCTTCCATCTTTCTCTCAACTTCTAGAATCTCTCACTGTTCATCTTGACAGGTTCGAATTTGACCGTTGATCTTTGCCAACTAGATTCTTGCCTCCAAAAATCTATAAATACAGCTCTTTTGTGAGTAGATTTCATCCTAGATTTTGTGAATTTAGCGTAGTTATTATAGTTGCATTTGAATCAGAATTTTACCATAACATCTCAAGTTCATAGCCTTTTACTTTCATATCATAGTTTCAATCATTTAGGAATGGACATACATGTTGCATAAATCTCGTTCTCCTAAGTTGTCATTCCAACAAGCTGCTGCTTATACCAATTGAGAGCTAGTAACTTGCATTGAATCCTTGGAGATAGAGGACAATAAAACACATTTGAAGGAATCTACTATTATTTAGAATTTATTTTATCTTTTTAATTAGTTTCCTTTGATACAATGTTTAATGGGTGTGTTAGTTTATCTTTCTAGTTAGCTCACATATTCTCACACACAGCTCCTATGATAAAGGGTTTCTCTTAGGATGAAAAAATGTAAAGAGATTTTGACAAAGGCTCGTTTAAGGTTTGGGGTAATGTTAGTTGGGAGGACTCTTATTCTCAGGTAGGTATAGATGTCGTGATACCAGGGGTCACCGGGACCAATGATTTTGCACACGAATTCAGACTCTGGTACCTCGAATGCTTTTATAAGAAGTTACTCTACCAAGAATTCTTGTTTTGGAACATTGTTTGGGATTTCTAAGAGTGATCCAATTGTGGCCATAACATTTGCTACTTTGTTATTTTCTCTAGGTAGTTGTTCAAAGGTGACATCAATGAAGAATTCTTTGAGGCTCTCCACTAATTTCTTGTATGGAGATAGCTTGTCATCCTTTGTTTGTTACTCACCATTGAATTGGTTGATGATGAGTTGTGAATCTCCATAGACTTTGAGAGACATAATCTGCCATTGTACTACAATCCTTAATCCTATTACGAGAGCTTCATACTCTGCTATGTTGTTTGTGCATGAAAAAGATAGTTTGTAGGATTTGGGTATACAGTCTCCCAGGGGAGTGATGAAGAAGGTTCTGGCACCTGACCCATGTTGTGTGTATGACCCATTGAAATAAATCTTCCAATGATTTTCTATACTTATGTTGAAAAGTGACTCATCCATAAATTCTGAGATAAGTGGGTTGTCTGTATCAATTGGAGCCTCTGCCAGTTTTTCTGCAATCGCTTGTCCTTTGATGGCCTTGCATTCTACATATTCAATATCATGTTCTATCAATATCATGACCCACTTAGTAGTTCGTCTTGTGAGAGTGGCCTTAGATAGAAGATACTTTAGTGGATCTATCTTTGCAATTAACTTGATTTGATGAGCTAGCATGTAGTGTTTGAATTTTTGGGCTACAAACAAAACTGCCAGGCAAGCTTTTTCTATTGGTGTGTAGTTGAGCTCATGCCCTACCATTGTCTCGCTGATGTAGTATATTGCTCTTTATCTTCCATTTTCATCATGTTGAGTTAGTAAAGCACTGAGAGCTGCCATGGTTGCTGAAATGTACAAGTTTAATGGCTTTCTTAGGATTGGTGGCATCAAAACTGGTGGTGTGAGTAAATATTCTCTTATTTTACTAGACACCTAATCACACTTATCATCTTGTACGCTACTCCCTTGTGGAGTAGATGAGAATATAGGATTTTTTTATCTGTCAACTGTGCTATGAATTTGTAAATGGATTGGAGCCTTCCCTGTAGACCTCTAAACTATTTTAGTGTCTTGGTTGGTTCCATGTAGAGGATCACCCTGACTTTGGCAGGATCCACTTCTATTCCTCTCATTGATACTATATATCCTAGCAGTTTGCCCAATTGCACCCCAAAGATGCATTTCTTGGGGTTAAGTCTAAACTTGTATTTCTCCAATTTGTCAAAGATGGCACTTAGAGCTGCTATGCGATTCTATATTTTTCTTGACTTGGCCAATATATTATCCACATAATCTTCCATAGTTTTGTGAATCATGTCATGAAAAATTAGTGTCATGGCCCTTTGATATGTCACTCCCTTATTCTTTATCCCAAATGGCATCATGTTCTAGTAGTAGGTGCCCCATGGACACGTAAACGTTGTCTTATGTTGGTCTTCCTTTGCTTTCATAATCTAGTTGTATGTTGAGAAGCCATCCATCAGTGATAGCATCTCGTGTTCGACTGTCATGTCCACTATCATGTCAATGTTGGGTAGTGGAAAGTCATCCTTAGGACATTCTTTGTTTAGGTCTCTAAAATCAGTGTAGATATAGATGCCCCCATTTGGCATTGAAACTGGCACAAGATTGGACACCCATTCTGGATAATTGGTTGTATAAAAATAGCATCCAAGAGTTTCTGTAATTCCACCTTGACTAGCAAGGCTATCTAAGGGTGCATCTTTCTCAATTTTTGTCTCATTGGCTTTTCCCTTGGGTAGATAGCTAAATGATGAACCACGACTTTTGGATCGAGACACGGCATGTCGGCATAGGTCCATGTAAAGTTCACCTTTCTTTCTCTTAGAAATGATGCTAAGAGTTCTTGTTATTCTGTGAGGAGTGATTGAGCATAGAAGGTGATGTGTGGTGTTCCTTATGTTCCCAGATTGATAGGATTGCACCGTTTTGCTAGGACTGTTGATTTATCTTGATGAAGTGTAGTAGGGGGGAGATTGAATCCTTCATCCTCCAATGCCTCAGAGAGGTTTTCACTGTTGGATGTGTTAGAACCCAAAAATTCCATAAAAAGCCTAAGTGATTTTCCACTATTCTCTGTTAAAACCCTAAGGTTTTTCTCCATTTGAATCCATCATTTGCCTATGTTTTTATAAAAAATGGTTCATTTTAATCCCTGTCCATTTCATTATTCATTTTATACCTAACCACTTCCTTAATATGCATTTCATAAGCCTTTACCACCTTATTATGGCCTCCCAATATGGGCCTACGGTATAGCGGTACCGGTTAGCAGGCAGGCACAAAGCGCTTACCGTGCCACTGCACGTGGTCTAAACATAGACTGTAGTATTGCGGTGGGCAGTGTGTAATCGACCGATAAATAGTCAGGACATCCCACCGTAGTACCGCAAGGGGTCAACTCACAGACTGTAGTATCGTGGTGGCGGTCAGATGAATGATGGAGGCGACGAAGGTTAACCATTAGCGGGCAGCAGTGGCGGTTACCGCAATACCATGACTGGCCAGAGGAGGGACCGCGGTAGCATGGTAGGTAGTTAGAGATGACAAAAAATTCCAACCACCATGATATTGCAGGTTGAGAAAACAAAACCTTCGGTGGAGCGGTGGAAGGAAGAAGAGATTGTGATAGTTACACTGCAATATTGCGGCTGGTGAATAGGTTGACCATGGTAGAGCGGTAAACGTAAAAGAAGACTTCACAATAATAAATAAAGTGGAATATAAAAGTGAGAAGGTGGCAAAGTGAAAATGAAGATCGGTAAAACTATTAAAGAGAAAATAAAACACAGAACTATGTAAAATATTTAATTTTTTGAAAGGAAACTTAGTTAAATATTTTTATCTCTGTCATAAAATGTAAACGGTTTTACTGGGAAATTGAAGGGTCGTGACTCTTCGAATTTTATTGTATAAATCTGTTGTAAAAATCAAAAGATGGTAGTAGTTAGATAAGAGGAATCAGATTTATCTGACTAGGAATGTAAAAAATGTACAGATCTTTCTTGAAATAGAGTAATGGAGATTAATGTTTTTAACTGGTGAAAACCATCCTATTTTAGTACTTGTGTTACAATAATTTACATTCTTTTATCTAGTTCTCTCCAACTTGAGATCCTTTAATTATTTAAATCAGCATATCAAGTATAATCTCTGATTTATCATAATGTACTCCCATTTTTTGTGATTTTTATTTGTTCGTGTTTGTAAGTCAGAATTAAATCCCTTCAAGTAAGTCATTGCAATTTTAGGATTTCTTTTGGGTAGTTAAAGAAGAACCAGGTTAAGAAAATTTCCAGCACTATTTATGTAAGACATAAATAAATGAAGTTGTATGCCAGTAATTGGAATTTCATTTTCAGAGTGTCTAATAACTGGAATTAATCTAGAGAGGGAAAACACATATCATTTTCTATTTTTGACTCCATTGCCCATGTGGATAGAAGGCACTGATTTGCCTCAACCCAGAGATAAATTTCATATCAAACAATCTTTTCAAGACCTTTCATTTGTGCTCTAGGAGTAGGATTAGTTGTAGTGGTTTTCATCTATTCACTTCCATTTTCCATTGTGGATAGATTAATCAACCAGGAAGTACATTTCAATCTGCATCATTCACATAGGTTCACCCGCCTTGGTCTAGCAGAACCTAAAGAGAAGAAGGTTCAATTGCATCAATTGGCCTTGTACGTTGACCAAAAGCATTGTGAGAGCTTGACAACCTCTCATGGTTCAAACCTACATTTTTGAGACCCAATAGATTGGTGACTCTGCTGGGGAATTACTCAGGAAGATGTTTCAACCTTTCCATTTATAGAGTCAACAAAGTTTCACACTTTTTTTTTTGGAGATTCCACTGGGGGCAAACCAATGCAATCCTTTTCATATTCCTACTTTTGGAAAAGTAGGCGGTGACTCTATTTTTGTTGTGCCTTTTGCACACACGCCCCATTTGGAACAGGGACCCTCTCTCCCCTCCTTTTCGATTGTTGGGTTCCTTTTGTTTAGCCTCATTTTGCATGCCCATTTTTGTGCCCTAAAGGGTTAGCACATTCCCCAAAGTTGTATTTTGATCTCAACCAAAATCACCACATTTAAAAAATGCTAAATCTAAGGCTAATCGGGGTTTCCCTGGTCAGAATGCCTTTTCTAGCGTCCGCTGTGCCCTTCGAGCCCGGACACTTGGGTTTCCCCTGTTGAATTTCCACCCTAGTTTTGCTATTTCAAACGGCAGTGGCACTACGTCTTTCCGAACCTCGGATCTCGGGTCTCAAAATTTCCCTATCTGAAATTCCGCTTGAACTTTGTCGTCTCAACAGTCACAGTTGGATGTCTTGCCGGCCGCTGGACTCCGGGTTGCCCGCCGCCATCTGCAATTTGAATCCACCAACTTTCCTACTACCGTACGAGGGAATTTAATGCTGTGTTAATGGCTATTTTGGCTATTTAAGTGAATTTTCCAAAAGTCATTATCAACCGACTGAGTGATAGAAAATTCGAAGAGCTCCCCGACATCCGACATTTTCCACCCTACGGTTTGAGTTCTCTTTTCGCCGTCTCCCGCGCATTCAACAGTTTATTCTTCGGGATCTTGAGGTAGGTTTGCCATCCATGCACCTCATCCTTCTTTTTTGTGAAATTTCAAATCTTGAGTATGAGAAATGTAAATTTGGGTTTGAAACTAGGTAAATTGATGCCCTCCCCTAAAAACCCATGTGTTAGAATATCAAAAATCCATTGTTTGGGGCCTTGAAACTCAATCCAAAATCTAACCTCACCGCGGCCATTCTTCGGAATAGTCGTCAGTGTCTCTCAGGCCCGGACCTTCTGGCGGCCATCCGCAAAACTCAACAACTTCAAAACATCATGCGGATGAACCCGCTTCGGACCTTGGCCTCCGGATTTCCTGTCGCGGGATTCCGTTGCGCCCTCGCCGTTCTGAACCGTCTCGCTCGAGCATCTTCTCGGCCCCCAGACCCCGGACACACGAAGTCTGTGTGAAGACTTGGAAAAAGTCAAAAACCTGTTAAAGATTAAAACAACCTCGAGATTTGACACTCGGAATTCCATTCCCAAAATTTCATGTTGATTTCACCGTTCCCAATGGCCTTCCTCGTGTGGCTTTCCGAACCTCGGGTCCCAACCACACAAAGTCCGTTCCAATTTCCCAATAGAACCATTAAAATCCAAAATCAGTCTAGACCCCGACCTCTGAGATTCCATTCCTGGAATTCCACGTCGCATTCGCTGTTTTACACGACCATCCTGGGACGTCTTCCCGACTCCCGGACCCCGGTCTGCTCCCCGCCAAAACCAAAATCTAGGCAAACTCTTGCGCCCGAGCCTCTTTCAGAGTCCGACCATTAGAATTCTCCTCTCGGGATTCTATTCCACTGGTGCCATTTCAAATGACAAACTCGGGATGACTTTCTGACCTTCGGGTCTCGAGCCTTTGTTCGCCGCCTGACTTTCCCAGATCCTCAAACCGTCCCCGGAGATTGCCCTCCAAAATTCTACACCTGGATTGCCGCATCCATTTCACTGTTGTGGACGGCTGACCTGTAGCCGCTTCCCGGTGATGACAATCCGAGACCTGGATTTTGCCGCCCAGAATTTCGCTTCCCCTGCGCCGTTTCAAATGGCTACCTTGCATCTGATGCCCGAACTCCCAAATAAAGGATCAAACGACTTCCAAATCCAAAATGCATTTTGACCCACTTGCTAAAATTATGTCTTCCTTCATATCAACCTTCTAATACTCAAATCTAATACTGAGAGATGCCTTTGGGAGTTCCATCCTCAATTTTCCCTTTCAAATGACATTCTACCAAGGGAATTTTGGCCCTGGGAATCCGGTTTGTCTGCTTTACTTTCTAATGATGAAGTATCAAGTGTTATGTGCTTATTGAACATGAATAATGATTGCAGAGCTAATCTTGGTGTGTAGGGACTTTTTTTGGGCTGTTTTGTCATGTTTAACGTTACTAATTCACGTCTTTTATGTAGGATTTATGGAATCCGGTGCAGAAACTTTTGGTGCCTCGAAGGAGAAAGGGAAAGGAATAGCCAAGACACCTTGAGGCAAGGAGGACAAGGACCTAATGAAGTACAAGTTTTAGGGGGTCCCCATACAATCAAGAGTCACCACTCTCTGAAGAGATGTCACGGATACCAACATCGGCCAGGTCGATGTTGACGAATTTATACAAAGGATCAGGATGAACCCCAAGACAAAGAATATAAAATTGATAAGGAGAAGTGGAATTGCCAAGCTGTAGGCTTCCCGCCAGCCTTGGTAGCCCTGGAGCTGGTAATGGCATGCGTGGAAGCATATCAGGAGGAGACCCAAACTATAGTGGACCAGGATGGAAATATCCTTGCGGACATGTCCCTGTCGGGTATAACAACAACTTTCCACATTCCTGCCTTTGAGAGCATGGAGATCCCCACTATGGGGGAATGCAAGGAACTATGGGAGTAGGATCCCTTGAGGTGCAAGAAACTCATCAACCAGTATTGGTTGAAGGACAAGCGGGGTAGCGCTGGCAAGCTTCCTCAGGAGCTTTTTCACAGCGATTTCTTCGAGGATTACCATGACCTCGTAACTTTGCTGAGCCGAGTAATGGGCCTTCCTACTACTACCTTGTTCCTAGAGTGGATGTTCTATTTCATGGAGCAGATTCTACACGACGATGGCATCACCTTCTATTGGGGAGAGATACTTAGTGACTACTTCCATGAGCAGTTCACAACCGCGAAGAAGACCTCTAAGTTCTTCATGACCTCCTACTCGGTGTATTCCCTCGTTGATCGACGACATTATCAAGGATTGGTGGTGGTGCCCAGTGATCCATCAGGGGTGGAACTCAAGCCTTACGATAAATACCCTCAACTACAGTACCAGAACTTCAAGAGGGATTACTATTGGGTGAATGATGCATTCATCGCCCACATCATTCGGTCCCTCGGGGGCGACTTTCAAAGAAGAGTTTCTCATAGTGCCAGAGGTCTCCTCAGGCAGTATGCCTTCCTTTACATACAATTCCCAAAGCTCACATACATCTGTGCCGAGGGATTCACGGAAAGGCCAAATAAGCTGCCTCAGTACCCCAACGACCGGATTATTCTTTTGGAGCTGATATGGTAGCTGACGCACATCCACAACATCTTGAGCAACAAGCATCTGGCAGACACACCCTACCCCATTGGGCTCAGCCAAGGAATGTACAAGATTCATACCTCCTAGTGTGCGAGGTATTCAGAAAGGGAGTTGGCCGAGTATCATTTCCAACAATATACAGCCCGGCCCCGAATGGATCCATACGGGCACATCAGGAAGGCACTAGGATGAGAGTATGCCCACCTCCACAACGTTAAAGATTTTTTGGCCAACTACAAAGATGATGTTGAGGTGCGATTGAGGCACTACATGCGCATGACCACCATCTATGTGCGAAGGATCAACCTATGCCCAATTCCTAACCAGCTCAAAGAAGATGAGGACACGGTGATCGATCTAGGATACGATGCCGTCACCAATTTTCTGCTGCCTGCGATTGACTAGAATGAACCAGAGCTTTATGACATCAACATACTCACTAGGCCCGTCGAGATCTGAACAAGAGAATGGATTGACCAACAGGTGGCTCGACCAAAACAACAAGGAGTTGCCTTGACATTCAAGGGATTGGAAAGTGAGCCAAGTGGCTATGATGGAGGGGCAGCTACCTTCACAATTGGGGAAGCATCTAACACACCACCATTGATCAGGACCAAGAAGAGAAAGGAGGCTAGTGAGTAGCTGCCCAAACCAAAGGTCTATGCCACAAGGCTTCTAAGCTCGAACCTTCCAAGAAGAAGAGAAAGACAACTGGAGGTACAGAGATGATTGTGATGCCCAAAGGTCCACCTCTTGGGATCAGAGAAGAAGGATCTAACTCGCCAAGGTCTCCACCTACTTCAATCACTGTTGTTGCTGCCCTCACCCCACATGCTTTGCTTGCAGTTTTTGCTTCCTCCCCGCCTGCGGTGGACATCTCCGTCCACCTTGCTTCCACTCCTCCAATCTTGTCGATCATTCCCGTGGATTCATCATCTGCCATGACCTTGCCAGTCTCCTCTTCTTCTATGTCTCCTTCCCTCCCCTCTACTTCTGCTGCTATGATGCCTATCCTTGGTCTCCCTGAGTCTTTCATGAAATATATGTAAAATGTGCCATTCGAGCTCTCAAGGATGCTCACTAATCCAATGGTTCAGGCTGCAATAGTTGAGGCTATGGCCTATGCTCCAACTCCCCTTCCCTCTGCCAAACCACTAAGGATGGAGGTGACAATGTAAATATCAGATGAGCTTGAGCGACGGTAGCTAGAGGTTGCAATGAGGCCAGAGGATGAGGAATTTGAGTACCACAAACATCCACTGTTCAAACATCAGGAAATCAATGAGGTAGCTTATGAGTCCTCCAGTGAGAGCAGCAAAGAGTTGAATGCTGAATTTATAAGAGAATAAAATGACCTCGAGCTCAATGTAGAATGGGGCAAGCAGCTCAAGGAGATTGAAGATAAGGAGGCCGAGGACCGGCTCGCAAGAGAAGAAGATATTGCTGCTCAAGAGAAAGAGGGCAACAAGTCTCCTACTGAGAGGCATGACTAGACCCTAGAACACGACAAGGAAGCATCCCTCCATGAAGATGAATAAGGCAAGAACCCTGAAGAGCATGGATATAATCAAAATGAAGAAGAGGGGGATGCTGAAAGAGAAAATCCACTCAAGGAGCCGTTGCACACCGAATCCCCCACTAAGCATGAAACCTTCAACAAGACTTCGATGAGGAGAAAGAGGATGCAGGGATTGAAGAGAAGGATCTTGTCATCAGAGCCATCGAGCTTGAGAAGAAAGACAATGAGAGTCAAAGTGAACCACCTAGGGAGGAGCCCCAAGTACCCGATTGGCTATAGAGGCAGCTAAAGCAAAAGACTCCCACCGCAAATGATCCTATGGAAAGGCTGGAAGCCATACTAGCTAGGGCACGAATAAGCACCAAGAAGGAGAGAAAACCAAAGATTAGATTAAAGGTGACCATGGATGCTTTAGGATCTAGGGCAGTACAGGTAGCAACATCGGTGGTTGGAGAACAAGGTATAATTTATAATGTCTCCACCATCGACTTGGGAGTAGCCACGAGAAAACAAAAGGTTGATCACCTCCAGGAGTCCGTCGCTATGGTGGTGCATCTTATCCAGTAGGATAAGATCTCCAAGGAAGAACTAAAGGAGCAAGTGGCTGATCTAACAACCTACATTCAATAATGGTCATCCCTGGATGAGCAGCCCTTGACGTCATCCTCCCCTCCTTAGCTCTTGTCAGATGAGTAGATCACAAAATTAGAGAAGAGGAGGAATTTGGACAAGACTATGGAAAACTGGTTCTGACACGTCTTGGACATAGGGAACACAGGTATCAACTTGGCTGCTTGAACAAAAAATAAGTTCCTCGAAGTGTAGAGAACCCTTGAGGGAATGAGGTAGGTCTATGAAGAGTTCCCAACAAAATATAGGGTGGCCTATTCGAAGATTGAGGCCATACTCGCATTGCCAAGTGAGGTCTAGGAGAAAGACCTTGCCCTCAAGGATGATGATCACTGGCTGGTGGACTTGGAAGCGAGATTTTGATCACCGGAAGAGGAGGCTAGAGTAGATCTTGGAGTGTATAGCACTAGATATTGAATGGGCCAGGGAGACCAGGGAAGAATGTGTTCGCTACCTCAAATTGATGATGGGGTACGAGCCACCCGCAGTCGAGATCAATCCCGAGAACATAAAGCCTCGCTTCTTGAAAATCATGGAACATGGGATGTCAGTTGAAGTAACCATGGACTTCATGAGTTTTGCAACCTATGCCTTCACGCAGTCAGAGCTTTTCAGGGATAATGCAACCAAATATGAAGAGGACTGGAAGAAACTCGTTAGCAATTCCCAGGAATGGAGATACCAGGTGCTGTGATCAGACATCATGGAGATGGATAAGCTCCAATCGCCGATCTTGAACTTCGTAGAGTATGCCGCGTTGAAGAAGCAAGAAGGCAACCCTATCATCGATGAAGAATTCCTTAAAGAATAGCTACAACATAGGGCAAACAGCTATAGGATGAAATTGCTATAGTGCTAACTAGATGACGAAATAGGGAAAATACAAAAACTGATTTATAAATGTAATATATTTGGGGGTAGGTAAAACCCTAGTGTAAAAGTGAATCTTGGCCACACAATAGAATCGAATCTTGGCCACTCATTTTGTCTTTTGAAAACTATAAATAGGGCTCTCCTCCTCTCATTTTAAGAGAGTTGAGTTGTTGTAAAGACATGCTACTGAAATTATAATAGAAAATACAGTCATTTTCTGGTGTATTTCTAGGTTTCTCCACATGTTTCATGATTCTTCTCCCTTTAGTTAAAAGTTTGCTTCAAGTTACTTTGCTGCTTTAGTTTCCTTAGTTAGTTGTAGTGGATTTAGTATGGTGTCTTTGGTTGTGAAGATTGCTGTTGTGTGTATGCTTTCCTTGTCCATACTTTTGGTCATTTGCTGCTGGTAGATGACTATGTAAAGTTAGCTTGGACTTTAATCTCATTGCTGCTCATTAAACTTTATCTTTATTCACATTTCTATGGTGAATGAATGGTGAATATTTGCAGTCCTTAGAAGATAGCATAGATTTCATGATATTGTGAGAATCTAGATTAAGTGAAATTTTGTTTAAGGAAATTGTCTACAATAGGGACCTCCATGATCACTGTTCATTGGTAGTTGCAAGTCCAGGAACCATCCTTCTTCCTCACCCCTTTTTCCTTTTTTTAGAAATAACTTGTGTTAAGGTTCGTTGCACACTGTAAAGCCAAATATAACGAAACAATGGAGTCCAGGACTACTACCTGAACCTACAGCAAGGTACAATAATTCCATATCCACAAAACTCCATTCATCAACCCAATTCTCCTATAGCTTTGACCACGTAAGACCGCCTTGTGATTCCAGCAAAATCACATCAAAAAATTGATATGTTCCAAGCTCTGTCATGACCTGACATCCGAGAGACCTTGGGATAGTGTTCTGCACTTTGATTGTGGAAGATTGTCTTTCAAGAGAGGTAATGAACCTACGCATTACCTGTGTTGTGAAGTGCATAAAAACACCATCAATAGAACTAGCGCTAGAAGGAGGGCCAAAAGGTAAAGCTAGATCAAATTGGGTCATTCTCCCCTGAGAGATTCCACTGAGTCTTGAGGTCTACACCAAACAAGGGAGAGTTATAAGAATTATAGCCCCCTACTTGAGCTAAAAGAGATAAACAAGGGGAACCATCCATCATCATTTTCATAGAGCAGCTCACTACTCTTCCACCTCCATCTCCTTCATCCTCATTGGCAGATCCGCCTTCCAGGTTACTATTCCACCTGGGCTGAACACTGCCTTTTAGCCAAACACGATCACTGGCCTCACTGCTATCTCGTTCGTTGCTGCCACCCCATTACAACCACAAATCAATCTGGCACAACCACCTCCACCACCTTTCCCAATGGAGTAGCTGGGTAATAACCCATCTCCTCAAGCTACATCCTTGTATATGATATGCATAGTCTTTAGGGAAATTTCAAAAATCTTGACATGTTCTTCAGCTGTTCTCTACGGATCTCGAGAGTTGAACTTCGTGTAGAAATTCTCGAGATTCTTTGGCATATCATGGTAGAGGTTGAAAGTGAGCTATAGAAGAATCAGGTCAATGAATGGAGTTTTGTGGATATGGAATTACTGTACCTTGCTGCAGGTTCATGCAGTAGTCTTGGGCTCCATCGTTTCGTTAGATTTGGCTTTACAATGTGTAACGAACCTTAACATAAGTTGTTTCTAAAAAAAAGGAAAAAGGGAAAGTAAGAAGGATGGTTCCTGGACCTATAGCTACTAATGAACAATGATCATGGAGGTCCCTATTGTGGATAGTTTCCTTAAACAAAATTTCACTTAATCTGAATTCTCACAATATCACGAAATCTATGCTATCTTCTAAGGACTGCAAATATTCATCATTCATTCGCCATGGAAATGTGAATAAAGATAAATTTTAATGAGCAGCAATGAGATTAAAGTCCAAGCTAACTTTACACAATCATCTACCAGCAGCAAATGACCAAAAGTATCGACAAGAAAAGCATACACACAACAACAATCTTCAAAACCAGAGACACATACTAAATCCACTACAACTAACTAAGGAAACTAAAGCAGCAAAGTAACCTGAAGCAAACTTTTAACTAAAGGGAGAAGAATCATGAAACATGTGGAGAAATCCATAAATACACTAGGAAATGACTGTATTTTCTATTGTAATTTCAGCAGCATGTCTTTACAACAACTCCATTCATCAACCCAATTCTCCTACAGCTTTGACCACGTAAGACCGCCTTGTGATTCCAGCAAAATCACATCAAACAACTGATATGTTCCAAGCTCCGTCATGACCTGACATCCGAGAGACCTTGGGATAGTGTTCTGCAATTTGATTGTGGAAGATTGTCTTTCAAGAGAGGTAATGCACCTACGCATTAATTGTGTTATGAAGTGCATAAAAACACCATCAACAATTTTAATTTGATATATAATGCATGGATGTTGTGGAACAGTAACATTTTGTCAAGATGTCAGGAGCAGGGAGAAGACAACAGTTAGTAAGAGAGTTGAAGGGATTGAGATAAAAAAGGTTGCAATTGGACCAAAAGATGTGTTGGAACCATCAATTTTGGAAAAATTTGAAGGTGCCATGTCAAAAAAGTCTAATACAGCACTCAAAAACTCAGTTGAAAAAATGGCCCAAAGAACACATTTTGAAAAATCATAACTTTGAATTAGGTCATTTTCATATAATGCCATCTTGCGAGTGTGTTCATCTAACATATGTGAGTGTGCATGTCAGTTTTCAGCTTTGTGCAACCAAATTTGACAAAGTTTCGAAGAAACAAGTTGAAAGGTTTTTAAGAGAATCTGCTATCAGTACAGTGAAAATTCTTTCAAAATGGTCAACTTTGGAAAGCAATATTAAGCAACTGATAATATATCATGAGAAATAAATTGGTGTTTCAAGTTCTCCTCATCTCAATGTATGTCCATGCAAAGTTTCAAAGCATGAGGACATCGTTTGGTATTTTTTCCAAAATCGAATCCAAATGGGTTTTACTCAGTTTGATGGCTGCATCTCCAGATAGCTACAAAGTGGTTCAGTTTGATTTTTTTTTCTGGAGAAGGAAGAAGATTGACTAAAAATCCTTTTGCATACATGTTCATCTGACCTAAATAAACTAATCTCCAAAATTGCAGCTTCATAGGAAGAGATTTAATATTTTTTCAAGGAAGGTAAAGTGGTGATTTTCAGCTAAAAAATTGACAGTGGCAGTTTCAGAAAATACTAAGTAGACCACTTTGAGCATTAACAGTATTTATTCTGATGCCTTCATGCCAAACCATTCTACAAACACACTCTCCTATCATACATCAACATTTTGGTGCAATTTCGTGACTTTTGGAGATCGTCTGATCAGTTTTCAAAAGTCATTTTGGAGGCTACTTGATCTATTTTTTCACAACAAAACATTAGAAAATAAAATTTGATAAATACACATTTCAGTTTAAGATGTATTCTAGGCTTTGATGAAAATAAAACACCATAAATCACCTAAGGTAATGCTCGAAAGGATTATGGAGATGAAACCATTTAGAAGTATTTTGATAGAGAGATGGCATAAAAAATTAGGGATAAAGTAAGGTTACATGAAGATGAAGATATTGACCCTACTTTCCAAAAGAATATATGAGTATTCCACTCTCTACACAAAAGCAACAAATCCAAATAAAAGGTCAACAAATAAGAGATGTGAAATGTTAACAAATCCTCGAAGAGATACCGTGGAGCATAATCATCATAGCATATGCCCTCAATGGAAGATATATGTAAAATGGATCCTCAATAACCAAACAGCTCATTATGAGGTGTATTGAGCAAAATGGATGGATGTTCAGGATTTTTTTCAAAGCAATCAAAAGGAAAATTAAAGATCTCATCATGTAGGAATATCAAGAAAGGGAGATCCACAAAACAAGCATAGGTAGTGCTTTGGGTGTGATATGTTGGAGTTTAAATTTGAATGGCATTGGAAGGTATTGCATCTGTGGTTGTTGGTGGAACATAGGATGATAGATTTAGAGATCCATTTCCTCGTAAACATTGGTTGTTATTGGCACTATAAGTTTGACAGCGTTTAGGATTTTCTTTGTCATTCAAACTTCATAAGAATCAATACTAGATGGAGCATTTGAGAACAATATATATTGAGCAATGAATGACACCATCCTATGGACATTCTTTGAATTCTTCTAGTTGTAGATTTTGTAGTTTCACAATCTTTCAGAAGGTATCGTGCATTACCATGTGGAGGTAGCTTGGTGTTTTGGAATTGAGCATAAAATGGAATATTGCTCTAGTTGAGATGAGAGGATTATATGAAACTATTTTACGTTACAAAGAGATAGACGTCTATATGTGAGGATTCTCTCCTGGATGTCATCGATACATTCATGCATAACTGAAATAACTGAGACATTAGAAGATTGGGGCCTACATCACAAGCATTTTAGGGTTCTTGCTAGCAACATTGAAGATCATTCTAAAGGAGCAAGAGGAGACCAGCCACATTTCAGAGAAAGCAATGCTCCATCCATATGATTGGAGAGGTCCAAGCTAACCTGCTCGATCCGCATGTCTGGAATGAAGGATAAATTTTTAAATGTTTGTCTGTGAGGCACAAAGGTGATCTCTTGCATTTTCAGAAACAGTTAGCAAGAAACCCTAAATGCATTGGGCAGACATGGGTAGTCGGAGTAAGATCCTTGGATCCCTCCGATTGAAGTAGTCTCACCAATGAGGAGTTTTAGGGAGTTGCACCGATAGCCAAAAGATGGAGTTTCATCGGTGAAAGAAGTGAAATCAGTAAAAAAAAAAATGGGGAATTCTTCTCAATGCATCATGTCACACCGATGGAGAATTTATTGGCAGGAGATGGCATGTCAGTGAGAGTCATTTTGATGGAGCATGTCACACCGATGAAAGAACTTATCGGCAAGAGAATCAAAATCAGTGGAGATAAAATAAGTCTCCTCGATGCAACCGAGTTACCTCGATACACCAGTACATATGGTTAAGGTGTAGATAAAAAATAAAATAAAAGTGTGATTTGTGAATATTTAAAAGTAATATTGTCTACAGAAGATGTTAGGTTTCACTAATGGTAAATTTTGGTAAAATACTTGCACCAAATGAATCAAGAAAAAGGAGTGGGTAATTATTTTACCCAAGAAGTATTTTTAATTACGAAGTGAATCATTTTCACTAAGGGTGTTATAAGCGGATGATTATCTTTACCTATAAGAATATTCTCTAATTTGGAGTGAAAATACATTATGGGTAAAGTATAAAGTGAAGATTGCCAGCAAAGAAATGATTATGATAATTATTAAAATATTTTTATGGAGATCATAAAGATCGAGATTAAAGATTGAAATATTTAATTTTCCCGAAAGGCAATTAATTAAATATTTTATTTTTTCGAGAGTAATTAAACGAAGAGTTGCACTGAAAAGAAGAATTGCACCGGATAGATGTGAAGGGTCGTAACCCTAGAATATGTGATGTATATATCTCAGTTGGAGATAGATAAGGTAAGAGATTTTAGGAGTAGGGTAGGAAATATACTGAAGTTATTTTCAAAATGTTTATCATATAAATTTTATAGTGGAGACCATGAAGCATGCATAAAATTTTGGATAAATTAATGGAAGACATTAATTTTTGTGACTCAATATTGGTGTCTATCGTTTGTTAAAATTAAGCAACTACTGGGCTGTCTCCATAGTGTTATTTCTTCGTTATTTGAATCTGCATATCCAAGTTGACTCAGTTTCATCTAGACACATTTGCTGCTCTTGTGTGATTAGTTAATTGGTTTCTTTTAGAGAATTAAACTCCTTTAAATTGATTACAGTAACTTAGAAGTAACATTGGGATCAATAAGAAGAGCTTTGTGATCAATATAGTTATCATATTGTCTCCATAATGGTCTTTTCCTGTTGTTCAAATTAAGATATCAAGAATATATTTAATTTGTCAAAACACATTTGTTGTTCTTGTGTGGTTTATTTGACTGACTCCTTCAAGGAAGGATTAAATCCTTTCAAGTTATCACAGTAACCTGGAAAGATATCATTGGGATTCATAAGAAGAGTTTGCCAGTTACCTATTTGCACATTTATGCAAGTCATAAATTTAATGAATTTGTATGCCAGTCATAAAATCTCATTCTCAAAGTGCCAAACAAGCATAATTGTAGCCGATATTAGTTGTCCATCATAATACTCCATTGAATCCATTTACCCAACAAGGCACTGGTCTCCCTTACTCTCATTACTTAGTTTTATTTATTTTCACTTGACATCTGTTAACTGAACATAACAGTTTTAGATCCTATTAGATATTGGATATACAATTTATACTAATTTTAGACTATATCTCTCCACCATCAAATTGCCATTGTGGATAGTTTTAGTCAAGTAGGAAGCACAATTCAAGATTTGCGTCATTCATATAGGTGCACCCACCTAGGTTTAGCAAAGCCTTAAGATTAGAAGGTTCAACCATGTTGGTTGGCCTTGGTAGTTGGCCAATAACATAGTGAGAGTGTGGCAACCCCTCATGGTTCATTCAAACCAGTGTTTTTGAGACCCAACAAGATGCTACAAGTGAACCAACAATTGCTGCAATTGGGAGTCAAAAGTGTTCTAGATACATCACCGAATGGGTCATCATACAGTGAGGATGAATACAAAAAGGGCAAGAGATCTTGGACACCACAAACACCACATGATGCAACTAAGAACTCTAGAAACAAAGGTAATGTACTTTATTCACAACAAAGTACTTTTGATGAGTATATTCAAATTGAAGAGAGGCAAAAATCTTGTGGATGCCTTTTTTGACATAAGGAGGTATAAGGGAGAAGATGTAAACTATTTGTACAATAGGATGACAGACATTTGTATGCAATTACCTCCTCATTTTAGGCCAACAAGACCCACGTTTGTTGCACAACTTCTAAGAGCATCAAAGCCTGAATCAGTTTATTAGCCAAAATCATCAAAATAATGTGCCTTGGATGCGGTGAATAAACTTATTGATTCCATACTTGGGACAAGGTATGTGGATACCACCAACAATGCTTCAGAAGTTGCAATAGAAAATGATATCATGCTATTTGACAATGAAGATGTGGAGAATTTCTCTTGCATAACAGATTGTGAGTCAAATTGTGAAGATGAAATAGTGGATGTTGATCTTCAACAGGATGATTGTTTCTAGTTATTATGAAGATCAAGAAGAGGTTGGAGACATGGTTGAAGATATAGAAGTAGAGACCTGTTCACTCAATAGCGAGAAAGTTTCAGATTTGTTCACTCAGTAGTGAGCAAGTCTTAGATTTGGTAGAGCAGTAAATGTAAAAGAAGACTTCACAACAATAAATAAAGTGGAATATAAAAGCGAGAAGGTGGTGAAGTGAAAGTGAAGATTGGTAAAAGTATTAAAGAGAAAATAAAATTTAGAACTGTGTAAAATATTTGATTTTCCGAAACGCAACTTAATTAAATATTTTTATCACTGTCATAAAATGTAAACGGTTTTACTGGGAAAGTGAAGGGTCATGACTCTTTGAATTTTATTTTATAAACCTATTGTAAAAATCAAAATATGGTAGTAGTTAGACAAGAGGAATCAGATTTCTTTGACTAGGAATGTAAAAAATGTACATATTTTTCTTGAAACACAGCAATGGAAATTAATGTTTTTAACTGGCGAAAACCTTCCTATTTTAGTTGTTGTGTTGCAATAATTTACATTCTTTTATCTGGTTCTCTCCAACTTGAGATCCTTTAATTATTTAAATCAGCATATCAAGTATAATCTCTGATTTATCAGAATGTATTCCCATTTTGTGTGATTTTATTTGTTGGTGTTTGTAAGAGAGAATTAAATCCCTTCAAGTAAGTCACTGCAATTTTAGGATTTCTTTTGGGTAGTTAAAGAAGAACCAGGTTAAGAAAATTTCCAACACTATTTATGTAAGATATAAATAAATGAAGTTGTATGCCAGTAATTGGAATTTCATTTTCAGAGTGTCTAACAACTAGAATTAAACCAGAGAGAGAAAGACATATCATTTTCTATTTTTTGACTCCATTGCCCATGCGGATAGAAGGAACTGATCTGCCTCAACCCAGAGATAAATTTCATATAAAAAAATCTTTTCAAAACATTTCATTTGTGTTGTAGGAGTAGGATTAGTTGTAGTGGTTTTCATCTATTCACTTTCATTTGCCATTGTGGATAGATTGATCAACCAGGAAGTACATTTCAATCTGCATCATTCACATAGGTTCACCTGCCTTGGTCTAGAAGAACCTAAAGAGAAGAAGGTTCAATTGCATCAATTGGCCTTGTACGTTGACTAAAAGAATTGTGAGAGCTTGGCAACCTCTCATGGTTCAAACCTGTGTTTTTGAGACCCAACAAGATGCATCCTTTATTTTTACTATTCTATGGTTAGAGAGTTCCATAGTGTGGTTTTCACTCAATGACCCTGAGCTTATTCTCATTCTTTTGCTTCTGCGACTAAAGGATTCAATCATCTCCTCATAATAAGCATGTGTGTCTAGTGTGATGTTGATTCCAACTTTGTGACCTCCGCATGGTACCGTATCCCTTAGTCCCATGAATTTCGAGAGAGCCTCATCATTTTTGAATGTGTCTAGAACTGGTGGTCTTCGTTGGTCGTAGTCGATGAATTGAGGGTAAACTAGGTTTATTTTGTGAGTTTGGCGGTCTGACTCAACGGGTAAGGCACTAATCATGAGTAAGGAGGTGTCTTCAAAACATATGGGAAGGCCTACTATGGTATCCTCATCATCACTACTACTACAGACCTCGGTTACATCAAAGGTGAAATTGTCTAGGGTTAGACCTATTGATATGGGTAGTTGAAGGGTAGCTATCGATAACTGAGGAGGAGACCTGACTACTCTACTAGGGGTACCTCTTCCACGTACAATTATACTCAGAGGGGTACATCCAAGGCGAATATTTCTCATTTGTCTTTCTATAATGATGGGCTCTAGTCGCCCATCGTCTTTCCTTCCAAGGCTTTCATTTCTGTAGTATCCCATACCAAGCATCATTTGCAGTCCTTTGCTAGCTTCATCCATGGGTAGGGTGGGTGTGGGCCTTTCATCTTGGTATAGTGTGCTTGAAATGTCTCTTTCATCCACATTTTCCTGACTTAGATCCCCCCAACAACGAAATCTAGAAGGGTTTTCCCTAAAAGTGTGGAAATGTGTTTCAACTGATTGAGGTCATCCATGTGACCTAGGAGATTGAGGTAACTCTCCTACAAAAAAAACATTTTTTCTCATTCTGTAATCTCCACACCCATTGTCTTGGATCATGAGCTTGATGTCGGATATGTCGAGGATGGAAGGTGTCTTTGTCATAGAAGTGGAGGCAATGTTAGATGGATCCACATAGGGAGTGGAGGGGCCTTCATCGTTCTTTGGCACTTGGGGAATTTTGTAAAACTTGGCTTACAAGTTTTTGCAATAGGCAAATGGCTCCAGATCACCATGTATTGTGACCTCCTCATTCTAGTATGAAAATTTTACACATTGATGAAATGTTGAGGTGACCGCCTTCATTCCATGGATCCATGGGCATCCTAGGAGGATGTTGTAGGGAAAATCAAGGTCGAGGACCTGACATGTGGTTTCCATAGTAGCTGGCCCTCTTTGGATTGGGATCTTGATAGTGCCTTGAGACATTCTTTCCTGGCCATCATATGCTCTGATGGTAATGCCTTTTTTTTTATTATCGATGGAGTCTTCTAAGATTCCTAAGTTCTTTATAAGTTTAAGCAAACAAATATTGAGGCCCGTGTCTCAATCCACCAAGAGCCTTTTGACCTTTTTCTTGTGAACTAGGACTTGAAGGTGAAGTGCACGATTGTGAGATGGTTGGGTGGGGAAATCTTGATCGGAAAACGTGAGGAGATTTGGGGTGACGATGTTAGCAACCATAGCTTGAAATTGTTCTACATCAAGATTAAAAAAGATAGTGGATGCAACTAATGCTTCATCAAGGATTTTCCTATGGGCGACAAATTTTTTTTAGTAACTCCATGATGGATATCTAAGCGGGGGTTGTTTTTAGCTGGTCAATGATGTTATAATCATAGGGAATGACTTTCATATTTGAGATGGGGGTATTAGATGGCTATGATGCCCCTACAATAGTAACCTTACCGCTACGTGTGGTGACTCCACAATCAACGTTAGCTCCTTTGACACTAATGATAGTGACCATTTCATCTATGCATGCAATGATTCCTTCGTATACAAGGTTTGCACTGGCATACTTTTGTTTCCCATTTTTGTTTCCTTGGTTATTTTCTTGATTGTGATTGGGCATCAGATTCGTGTATATTTTGAGATCTTGATTGATGGTAGGTTGCTTGATATTTATGATTTTGTCCTCAATGAGATCTTGGATGATTTTTTTCAATCTCATGCAATTAGCGGTTGTATGCCCTTTGATTCTATGAAAATCACAAAGGATATTTTCATTGTACCATGGTGGTTTTGTCATGGGTTCCACATATTGCTCTAAATTGGAAATTTTGATAAGGTTCTCTTTAACCAGTTTATTCATTATAGATTCAATTGGCTCCCCAAGGGTCGTGAACTTCCACTTGGGAGGATACTTGTTTCGAGCAGGTGGTCCTCCTTGATTGCTCAGATTATTGATTTGGTTGTTCGAAGGTGGTTATTGTTGTGCTAATGTATTGGTTTGCACATTATTGCGGTTGTGATTCTGTAGTTGATGATGGGTTTGAATATTTATCTTGGGAGCACTGATGACAACCTTCACGTCGACCACTCTGTCCTTTGTGACATTTTTGTTCCTTGACCATGTGCAAGGTTTATGGTTATAACTGGTGGATGGGCGGTTATCTTGTTGTGCAGGAAATGTAGATGTGCCCCCTCATGTAGTAAGGGCTCTTTTAATATTGAGCACTTTCGGGATCAATTGATCATATGTTGGAATGCATTACATTTTTAGATAGAACACCAAGTTTTCGTCGATATTGGCTATGATAGTGCAAACTTGTTGTTCTTTTGGCATCATCCACTTGCTCTGATTGGCCTTGGATCACAATCTTTGGAAGAAGGAGGCGAATATCTCTCCTTTTCTTTGTTTTAGTGTTGATAGTTCCTCTAGACTAACATTCGTACCCATGTTGAATGCATAGTTTTTGAGAAATGCATCCATAATTTCTTGGAATGTTTTAATGCCTATGGGTAGGCAAGAGAACCATTCCATGGTAGGACCAGTTAGACTCCGAGGGAATAGTCGCATTAGATACATGTCATCATATGCAATGCACTTGAAACTCCTTGACGTGATTTTCAGGGTTTCCCGTCCCATTATATTTATTGAATTTGGGGATTTCAAATCCCTTTGGGAATCGTACCATTGTAAGACTTCTATCAAAAGGATAGGGGCATAAATTTCCTGGTGTTCTGGTTGTTTTTCTTGACTGGAGGTCCAACAGTTGCTGCAATAGCAGTTTGATCTATGCTGCAACATCATTTTGCGGATCAGGAGGTGGGATGAATGTGTTTTGAGGCACTTGTTGTGTTTGCTTTATGGGTGGGGTATTGATGGGGGTTTTCTACAAGCTTTTCTATGCTTTTGAGGCCTACTGATATGCTTGCATTTGTGCCAACAATGCTTGTTGTTGTTCCAACAAAGCTTTTTGTTGTACCTACTGCTGTTGTTCCCACAAAGCTTATTGTTGGTCTAGCTACTATTGCACCAAAAAAGCTTGTTGTTGGTCTAGCTGTTGTTGTACCAACAAAGCTTGTTGTTGGTCTAGCTGCTGTTGCGCCAACAAAGCTTGTTGTTGTACCTAAAAGTCTTGCAGGGCTTGTTGGTATGCTTGTTGGTGGATTGCTTGTAGTTGTGCGCAATACTGTGCTTGCACTTGTTGAGCCTGTTGTTGGGCTTGATCCCGAGCTTGCACTTATTGGGTTTCTTGTGTTGTTTGTGCAGCTTGTGCGGCTAATTGCATTTGTGCTTGCTGAGCAACCAACTATGCAGCTTGTTGATTTTGTTGATGTACCCTTTGGTGGGTGGATTTTTGAACTGCTTGAATCATGGTGATGAATGAGTTCATCATGTTGAATTTTGGTGGAATCGGTGGTGGATTGGGAATGGTGTTAACCATTGTGATGATCAAAATGGTTGTGTTGGTGATTGGGATTTTAGTTGTGGATGGCGTGATCAATATACTTAGTCCCTGGGAAACCATGCTTTGAGAAATTTGGGGAATGGTGGATGTGTTGATATTTGGGGTAGCTTGGATGGTTGTCATTTTTTGTGATGTTGATGGAAAAATGAGAAGGTTTGATGTGATTCTATGATTGCTTTGGTTTGGTAGATTGGTGGTAGGTAGGAGAGGAAGGCGCAACCCAAAAGATGATACGGATGTCAAAGGTAATGGAGGGAATGGTGGTGTGTTCCCTTGGAAATGTGATGATGAGGAAGGATCAATGACTCCCCCCATCCCGAATAACCCACCCTCTCCTTGCAAAATCATGGGGAGAGAAGCTTGTGCATTCAGTGGATACATTGGCGTCGCATGAAATGAGGATGAGTATGCATGATTATGGAAAGTAAGTGGAACATACAGGTGTAATGAATTTACCAGGATGTATTTATCTGGTTTGGTGCTGATATTCACTTCTCTGTTGTACATAAGGTGATGCTTTTGGATTGCGTGAAGCATGGCGCTTCCCTTGTTAACGGCTGGCGAGTTTGAAGCGATTGTTAATATGACTTGGGGAATATCTTGAGTGATGTTTGGGAGTGATACAAGAGGTATTTTCACAAGAGGCCTCTCCATATTGGTACTCATGTCAACTTCAAAAGGGATTTTGGCCCCATCTTTCGTTAATGCATGTATATATAAAGAGGGATTAAGTTTCAACATGGCATTAATGATTCTATGATTCTCAGGATTTTGAACCATTTCAGTTATTTCCTCTTGCATCATTCCTAAGTCATCGTTGGTGATGTCCTCTATATGACCCTCCTCTAGAGGGTTTTGTGATGGTAGAGAGGAGTTGTTTGGAGGTTTGCTTGATTCCACTATATTCTTCTCGGGGGTCGTTTGACTTAGGTCACTTGAAGTTGATGTCTCTTTAGTGATTTCCATTTTCTTCTTGTATTGGGATCTTGTTTGAACCATAAAATAGATCGTTTGATCTTGATCTTTAGGCACAAAAGAGAAGAACTAGGAAAGTCTAAGGATCAAAAGTGATGATGGGGATGAGATCAATGAAAGATGGATGATGTGGATGAATGGAAACTCTTAAAGAACTTTGGGGAGATGCTAAACCTTTTAGGGCTTGAAATGATTTGATTTTGATTAAGGATAGTTTGACTAGGTGAATTAAGCAAAACAAGATGATAATGAACTTGCAAACCCTAGGAAGTTGTGTTATCCTAGAGAAAACTCGTTCAAGAGGGTGATTTGACTAAGAGTGTTAAGCCAAATGAAGTGATTTTGAACTTGTAAACCTTAGGAAGTTGTGTTATCCTAGAGGTAAATTTTCTCAAGAGGGTTGATAATTTGACTAAGTGTATTAAGTCAAACAAGGTGATGCTGATTTTTCCTATAAGTTTAGCATGAATGATGTTTCAAAGCTTTCAAGAGTTTTTTGGTGAAATGAGATTTGATTTTGATGATTGAGAGATGGATGAGAGTGATTGATTTTGATCCTAAACTTGACCTAGCCAAGACTCTTTCTTACAAGACCTCTGTATTGAAGAACATGCCATATATCTAAGTGAGAAAAACAAACCTTTGGAAAAGAGTTAGATTCTGTTGATAATAAAACTCATACAAACTTGGGTTGTTCTTTGAGGCCTTCTTGTAGAAATTATATACCAATCTTTCTCTAACTTCAAGAATCATTTCAAGACGCTCTTCACGAGCCTTTGGACTAAGCTTTTTGAACCTTGGTTTTTTTATTTTGATTTTATGAGAAATCATTTGAGAGAACACATGTGTGAGGTCCAATTGTCCTTATCTTTGTTTAAAGAGTTCATTTTTATCAAAAACAATTTCCTAATTATGATTTCAAACTAAATGTCTTTTCCTCAATTCCTTTTCATTCCACAAGGTCCATTATGTGAAGATCAAGGTTTCAAGAGAACAATTTCCTAGGTTGACTTTAGTGAAAATAAATGATGATTAAACCTAAGTACTTAGAAACCTCTAAGGATATAATCTCTAGGGCAAACAAGAGCACTTAGATTCATCAAAGGGTTTGAAATTTTGAAGCCTTTTGTGAATGTTCATTTTCAAATATTTTGAGACCCAAGCAATGTATTTTTTGATTCCAAGAACACGTACAACCCTAGGATGAAGAGACAATATTTTGTTGGGTTCCCACTTGGATAAATCCAGCTGCACATATTCAGTGCGGATGATTAGATGTTTGACCACACAGATTCCCCCTTACAGTGCACTCGCTTTTCGGGTCAATCAAGCATCAGTACCCATGAATCTCCCATGACATACTTTTCATCTCTACAACAGAACCACATGTATACATGGGGCAGCTTCAAAGGACATGACCTTTTACACCAACAAAATAGTTAAGGATTTGGCCTTTGCTAAACAAGGGTTTTAATTTGGAATTTCCATTTGTAGGAGTTGACCCATGCGGTGAGAGACCATTGTTTCCCTTCTCATCGAAGCCAACTTTGTTCTAGTACCCACTTTTATATCTCGACTGGAAATACACTTGTCCTTAGTGTGTTACCAATTGGGTTGTTCCCTTGGGTGACTACTTTTCCTAGAAGGTAGGCCCTCTAAGATAAAAAAAAAGTGAGCAAACATATTCGTAGTTCGATCAACCTTCATTTAGAAACAAAGGGAGAACACACACAATAGGCTTACCCACACTCACAAGATTTTTTGTTCAATTTTAATCCCATAATGAAATGTGGAAGTAATTGCTTTACTCAACTTAAGATCACCAAAAGGCCTTTTGATTCTCAAGATCGTCGTGAGGCACGAGAGAAGTGCATACGTCCTTTTAATGGTATTACTTTGAGTAAATAATTACAAAACAAAATAACACTTGTTCATTTTAAGTCCACAAAGCAAAAGTGAGTTCTTTTTATAGCACTGAATCAAATGTGGGATTTGCCTTGTTCAATTATTAATTCCGAAAACCAACTCTAGTAAGTTTGTCCTAAATTTTTTTTTTAAGCCTTTTGTTTGCAAACTTTGAAAGAAAATTTGTATTGGTCTTTGTATAGCCCAAAAAGAAATATAGTGTTCCCTAGAGCATAAAAGATGACAAATTTCTTAAGAGAGATTGAGAACTCTCTAAGAGTGTTAAACAACACTAAAGTGTTTAAAAACACTTGGTATAAGATAAGCATGATTTCATAATGTAGCCTTCCATTTTGCTTCCCTCCTTGCCCTAACCTGCAAAATAATTAAAATTAGAAGATACAAAGACAACAAATAGGTTAATAGTTCAAAAAGTTGAAAAAAAAGAGGCACATCTAAAACAAATCAAATTTAATTTTTTTATTGTCACTTAGCGATGTAGTTAGCAAATGCAACGGAGTTTAGAAACTCCAGTGGTGCAATATCACGCCATTGACAACTAAGAGCGGTGCTCTGTAGCAGGATGGAGAGCACAAAGGCATTGCTATTTCTACCTAGCGGTGCAGTTTGGAATTTAGGAACCCACGATGCAGTTTGGAAATTAAAATTTGTGAGTGGGAAAACTCCAATGGTGGAGTTTGGGGTTTGGAGCAGTGCAATATAACGTCGCTGAACTGGTAGCAGTGCAATATGGCATCTTTGAACTAATAGCGGTGCAGTTTCCTGTAGACACAAAAGTTAACAAAAACCACGTTTTTTTTGAAAAAAATATGTTGAAATCTTTGATTTTGCCCTCCTCCAACGCCAAAATATGAACCCCAATCCTTATACCTACATAAACACAACAAACAAACACATAATTAGATCAATATGCAAGTTAGAACTAAGATTCCCCATGAAATCCATTTATAATGTTCAATAATAGGAAAAAATGAAGAACAAACATAAAAGATAAATGAAATCCTAATTAAGCAATGCAAACTCTTGATCCCATGGGGGAATTGGTGTCAATTATGTGTAGAAATTGGCCCTTTTCCAACTCCTATGCAAGCTTTGATGAAGATTTGTAGATGATTGAAGCTCCTTGATGAAATTTTGGCATAACCTTGCTATGAAACCATGAAAATGATGAAAACTTGACGTGAAATGGTTAAATTGTGGATGAAATGAAATATAGTATATTTGATTGGATTGTGGATGGATGAATGAGAGGAAGAGTCTCTCATTTATAGATTTCCAAATTGGAAGAATGAGTGAAATTGAGTAATGTGAGATCATTCAACATTCAATGGCCAAGTGTCACTTGTCAAGATGTGAATGGTTGAAGGTTGTGCACATTTTGATAAAAGTGCCAATAAATGATATTAGGTGGAATTTGAAATTGAGGAAATGACATGTTGGAGAGGGAAGAAAAAAGAGTTATGGCCACTTGGCTCAAGGCAAAAGGACTTGTAAGGTGAAATAAATGCTTTATTGGAAGGACCAAGCCCACTTGAATTTGAATTCAAATATGAGGGAATATTCCTTTTTTATGCCATGTGAGGGAAAATAAGAGATTTAATAAATCAAAGTAACTGATTTATTGTGCAAGTTGCATTCTCTAGAGAATGTGACATAGATTAAGATTAAATTAATCAAATTTTAATTAATTTAATGAGGAATTTAGGAGATGTGACAATTTAGACTTAAATTTATGAATTGATTTAAATCAAATTGAATGGAAGGGTTTAATTAAATAAATGTTTTGATTTATTTAAATAAAGGGGATAATGTTAGATTAAATCAAATAAGGTTTAATTTATTCAATTTAATAAGAGGAATTTAGAGTTTTAATTTAAATAAAATGAATTATTTAAATGGCCAGAGACAAAGGATTAATTAAATTAAATTGATTAATTTAATCAACAAGGGAGAAAGACCTAATTAAATAAATAATGATTTATCTAATTAAGAGATGAAAAGTGATGATAAGCTGAGAGTATGATTTAGGAAGAAATGACATTAGTAATCGAGATCAAGTGTGTTGGTAAATTTTCCATGTCTACAAGTATGCACATGGTTTGAGGTAGCTAGGCTGGGTCATCCTCCTTGTCCTTATCTTCTCCATCTCTAGAAATTTCCTTAACTTTAGAAAGTTCATCATTAAGGTTGGTTGGATTTGGGACTGGGATGAACTTTATTCTCAACTTAATTATTTTTAATTCCTCTTCATACTTAGTCAAAGCCTTCTCCCATTCAGATAGTAGTCCTTGGCATCTACCAAAATTGGAGATATAAATAGTTGCATCTTCAAGTTGATCCTTAATGATTGGCCCATTGTCAACGAGGGAGTAAACTTCATGCCACCATTTCTATAGTTGATCCACATTTAGATTCTTCTTTCCAAATTTCTTCCTCCCTGTGACAATCTATAAAAATGCAACATAACTATCAAATATCTCCTTCACTTTATTTTGGATCTTTGATATCTTATTGAGGGCTTTCATCATAAGCTCTTTCATATAGTTCCATACCTCCATCCATTCCATTGAATTAGCTATGTCCTTAGATGTGAAGATATTCTTCTTGATCAACTCTTCCTTGGGAATCTCTATGATTTTCTTCAATTCAACCATGGTAGCGTCATCTATCTTTTGGCAATCTGTTATGAATTGAGATATATCCTCAAGGGATGATTCAACCTTCTCATATGTAGGAAATATCTTCCCAATCATTGCATCCCCTCTCTCCCTTATGTTTCCAATCCATTCTTCAGTAACTTGCAGGGATGTTCTCATCTTTTCAATTTGAGAAATTGCATCCCTAGATAATAATCCTTCAAAAAATGAAGTTCCCTCACCAGACTAAGTTTGCAAAGGCTTGATCAAGTGTTGAACATATCTTTGCACTTACCTTAATTGAATTTTTAATTCCTCTTTAGCCTTAGTTTAGGATTACCTGTATAGACTCTTGCAAGTTGTCTTTCTCTTGCTCCTTTGTGGATGGGCCCAAATTGATAGTTTCTACCCTGTAGTCCAATGGATTCACCTCATCTTTATATTTTTCTCTTGTAGGGGTAGCAATGTGAATAACCCTATTGTTGAATTCATCCCTTTTGAGCTTAGAAATTATTCTAGCCTTCTTCCTCTCTTTGGGATAACCCCAACTTGCTATAAATTTATCCCAATCCGGAGTCTCTTCCTCAACAATAGACCAATCAAGAGAATCAAACTGTTCCACCTTTGCATTCTTTTGGGAGACATCTTGTTCTTGCTGATCCTTGAATGGGTTGCCATTAATATCCTCTAGATTTTTATCTATTTCATCTGGATTTTTTTGTCCCTCATCCTTATCCTCTATATCTGATACATCTACATGTTCTTTCATAGGATTCCGAGAAGGAACTTCGTCTTTTACCTCTGATTCTGCATTTTTTCTTCACATCTTAGAGATTGTTTGATCCAGTTGCTTTCTAAAGTCATTAAGCTCTCCAATATTTGGCGTGGGAACATCTTCATCATCTTCTTCTTCTTCTTCAAGGTTTCTTGAAATATTTTCTTCATCCATTGGCACATTCTGAATAGGAGAAGTGGGAGGAGTATTATTTCCTATAACTGCTCTCTTTCTTTCTTTTGGAGCATCATCAGTAGGTGCCTCTTTAGTATTTTCTTCATGCTTGTCCATCACTTCTTCCACATTCTCTATAGGAGGAGCTTTCTGCTTTAGAGAATTTCTTTTGACATTCACTTGTGACTTTTCTCCTGAACTCTCAATATCCATCGCTTTAGTTTGGGTTGTACCTTCTTCATTGACCTTGGCCTTCTTTGACTTGGCTATTTTCTAGCCCTCAGTGACCAATCTTGTTTTTTGGAGGGTTGAGCCTCTTCAGTTCCTTCCTGATAATTTCTTTTGAAGGCTTCCTCAATTTAGCAATAGGTTGACTCTTAGATTCCTTCTCTATTGCTTGGCTCCTAGTCCTCCTCTTGATTATAAATTATGTTTCTTCGGTGTCCTCCTCTTCATGAGGTTCAATAATATCATCCCTGGTAGTTTCTTCTCCTTGTCTGAATGAGATTCATGATCTCCCATCAATTCATAAGTGAATTTGGTTCCATTTGCCTCTAAATCTATAATTTTATGCTTCACCCACAACTTAGAGTACTTCAATACAGGAGCATTGAGTAGATTTAAATCAACAATCTCTTCCTCTGACCAATTCACAACAAGAAGTGGCTTATCCTTGTATTGTTTATAATCATGATATTGCAGTAGGTCTTCTTCATCATCCACTTGGTCGGGAACATTGGATATTTTGTGAAGTATGATCAGTTTCAAGAGCAATCTTGAGCATTTTCTTCTTATCACTTCCATTTCATCTCTACAATTTTCCCAATAGTCCTCAATATGATCCTTATGTCTGAATTCTCTATTGGCCATATTTTGTGCCTTACCATAAGGGTCAAAATTCCCTCTATTTGTATGTGAGTATAAATGTAAATTAACCATCTCCTTCTCTGAATGGTGGGCACTTTGAATAGAAGTACAAGCCTCCATACCTCCAATCCTCAAGGGAAATTCACCTCTAAAACCTATTTTGTGCATATTCTTCAAGACAATATCAAATGCAACCAACTGGCTAGTCACTTCCAATAATATGAGCTTATCAGTGGGATACCTTGAAAGTATGAAAGGCACTTGAGGTGACCCATGTACTCTGATATTGGAGAATTTTGGAAATTGGATAAACCAATAACCATACTTTCTCTAGCAATTTTCTCATTATATAATATATAATTTTGGAAACTTTCTCTAGCAATTTTGTCTGTATTTGCAAATACAGATGTAATATTCTCGTTATATAATACATAATATATATAGGCCTCGTGCCTTTTATCTAAAAAAAAAACCATACTTTTTGATTAAATCCATAACCTCTGTTAAGATTTTGACATGTAGGGCATCTTGCAACATTTTTGTAATGTACATCAGGAAAGCATCATTGAACCTTATGTAATTGGAAGTGTTGAACTATAGTTGAGGGTACACATCACAAATCCTGTCCTTACCAAGGACTCCTTTGCAACTCAGACCTTTGTACTTATTTTTGACGGCAAGAAAGTACACAAGATATGAAGTCACTATGAATTTCCTTGTGTCTTGCATACTTCTCAGTTGCATGTCCAAATTATCACTAATGATGCGTGGAAAATGGTAATGCACTCCCTTCACAATTTGTGAAATTACATAAAACATCCATTCCTTGAACATGAATGCCTCATCCAATCCCATGACCCTACCTAGAAGAGTGATCATATCATTATACTCCTGCTTTAAGTCAACTCTATATAATTGTTTAGGCAATTTAGAGTAATGTGACTTTGGTTTCTCAATCAAAGCACCATTCATAATTTCCAAATCCCTAGAGGGATCTTTTTGATAAATCTCCTCAACCTCTTTTACACTTATCTTCACTAGCTTCTGATAGGAACTAATGTTAACTATTTGATAGGGAGGTTGGATGAATCAATCACTGATTCATGCTCTAGGTCTTGTTTGGAAGACCTTTAAGGGGTCTCACTCCACCACTTCAAACCTATGGGACCTTTTCTTTCTTAGGTTCTCCGGGTTCTCCTTGCCAACCCAACTACCATCACAACTTTACCTACCAAGTCAACCTTGGTGCAATTTAGTATATCTCACCTTAGCCCTTAATCCACCCTAAAGGCTATTATCCTACAAAGTCTTGAACTTAGCTTTGTAGGGGTGTGGAGGTGTTTCTAATGACTTCAATCCATCCTACTATGGTTCTTGAGGGTCCACCTAACTCCATTTCCTAGTCGCTTCCACCAAACCCTCATTTAGGCCTAAAAGGCTACTAGCCCTAGGAGCCCCAATTAGGCCTCCTTCTTTGAGAAATCAGGTTAGTTCTCCAAGGTTTTCAAAAGAACACTCAACCTTTCCTTGGGGTTCCTGGTCCATATGCCCAACTCTAAAGAATTTTTGGGATCTTGGCCCTCAACTATCCATACAAAGGCTTAACCCACAATTTGGCAAAATTAGGCCTTTTCAAACCCTTCCCTGACTTCATTGCAAACTGCTAGATATTCCTCACACCATATGGATTGATGGAGCTTCCTCCTCCATGCTATATCTTGGAAAGGCACTTATCTACCCTCTCCACACTGTGACTTGTCAGGAAATGGACACCCCTGCAAATCAAGTGCTCTACACTTTTTGTCTTCCCTAGCTGGACACTTCTTGGCTCGCCTAGAAGAAGACTCCCACAGTGATTCCGATGCTATCACGGACTCCTAACCCTATTGTATGTACACCCATGGAGTCTATTCACAATTCCCAAAGGGGTTGTACAATATGTACAGTGGGAATGTGATCTAACCCTCCATTTTCCTCAAACTGCCTCTCAGACCAACAATTGTAAGAAAGCAAACTATCTACAAACAGTGCTTGGAAACTAAACAACAAATTTAATTAGCGCCACACAGTATTCTAAGAGCTTCTAACCTACATAATGCATGAATTACAGTGCTGATCTACTCCATTAAAGTAACTTCTCAAAGCAAACAAAAACCAGAAATGCACACACAAACTCAACTGTTTTCTCTTGAATTCAAAATGAAGAACTACATCCAATGCTTCCAACCTTTCTCCCATGTCGAGGTCACCCTTAAATAGGGTCTCTAAATCAGTTAAGCTCTCTCTTAACCTCTCCTTGGCCGCTTATGTCTCCCATTGAGCAACATTTGCAAACCTTTGGAGGAAAAACAACATCCTCAAAGTCCTAAACCTCATCTTGAGTTCATACCTTTTTGACAACTATGCCATGACCTTTTGACAACTAATCCATCGTCAACATGACCTTCATCAAGACAAAGCATAACAAAAATGACACACGAATGAACTAGAAGAGGTTGCTTAGTTGTCCTAAGCAAAATTGTCCTAGACAACCTCCTAATCAACCTAAAGAAACCTATGGGTGCTCCTGCACCAATATTCTAGCAATGAAATTCTTAGTAAGGTTTACCATTATCCTTGCTTGAGGGCCAACAATCACCCTTTTATCTGAATCATAGTGCTTAACACATTCCACAACAAGTTCTAGGCACTGTACAGAGGGTGGAAATCCAGCAGCTTGAGCTAACCGTGTGTGAGTAATGATCTTGGAAAGAGGGGTTTGTGCATCACCAAACATCCTTTGTTTTAAGTCATCATAATCTACATGGCCCATGTTGGTATCACCTACTTTTCCCCATGTTGAATGAATCTTTGACTCTAGCTTTATACCCTTAAAATTGTACTTCATCTTTTCAACTCTGGTTAAGTGCCCCTCTTTGACTGGCTTAGTGGATTTTGCTTTAGAATTTGTGCCTTGGATAGATTCACCCTGCATCTGATAAAAGACCATAATTACCATGGTGTTAAATAAAACTTACTACTATCACTAAATTGCATGAAAATACATATGTAATATAAATTCATCCTCTAATCACCATCAAGATCATCTAAACCAAGTTACAACCCTTAAAATCAAGTTTCAAACACATCTTGGGTTTTTCACTCTTTCGTGGATTTTGCTAGTGGAGGAATTTCAGAGAGTCCGCCCTTAGGTAGATTTCCTGAAGGTCTAGAAACTCGAGGAAATCCCTCACATGCATTTTTTAGCGAACGTCAAATACTTAGCCAAAACCTCAACATCAGACATCCCTAACACCATGGAATTCATCAATCTATCAATCTCAAGATCTAACTTTCAAACACCAAATATAATTATAACTTAAGGTATTTTCATCCATCAAGGATTCGGGGAAATTCAGGACTGATGGATTTTAGCAAATAGACTAAGGCTCGAGGAATCCATGCCAATGTGGATTCCACGAAAGACAAGAACCTCAGGTTTTTTCATCGGGGATGGATTTTTGTGAAGTTTTTGCCTGTTACTCATTTTTATGTCACAAACTTAGCAAAAATTTCCCATTCACAATTTTGGCTTCAACTTGATATCTCTCACTCCTATGTTTGAATATGACTTGAATTTGAGTAAAATATCATAATGAAGAACACATTCAAGATCAATTCAACCACCAATAGTCAAATTATCTTAATTGAATCCACTAAATATGAATTAGGGTTTAGGCTCAAGCGACTAGGGTTTACAAACCAATCCTCGAGCTATATACATTGATCATTCATTTTAGTGTCAACACATATTCTGAAGGTAATGAAATATACCAAATTGAAACCCTAACCCTTCAAAAACATGGATGCCCTAATCCATTTAACAACAAGAACCTGAAGAACCCTAATATTTAGAATGATGCCCTGATGTGTTTGAATTCAAAATAAGGATCTCAAGGGAAAGGTCAAGCTTTGATCATTCAAAAAGAAATCCGCCATCAATAAAATTAATCACAAATGAAAAAGAAAGCTCAAACAACAACTAAATGGTGATAAAAAATGAAATCATATTTAGTAAAAACACACCATTAAATCCTCCAAGGGAATCACAAACTTCATTGAAATAATTATAATTGCAAAACCCAAATCATTGTAATTGCAAAACCCTACCTTTAAGCTCAAAATATTGAAGACACTAAAGTCCAAATGCTTACTTCGAGAAAACCCTAGTTGGAAAATTCGGGCAATACACAAATCACCTATCTTCAAAATGCAAGAGAGACTAAGCACTCCACAAATGCAATGATTGATAAATAATGAAAATGAAGTGCAAAAGACCCTTTAAATTGTGCCCAAGAAGGCATTAATGACCAGATATTCTGATTGTTAGAGTTATAAATGCATTGAAAAGACCCTTAGAAATTTTGGGAATTCGAGCCCCATAAGGACTCAGAGAAATCTGGGCATTGGGGATTTCTGTGAAAGTTCAGGAACTTGAGGAATCGGTGCCTACGCGGATTTAGTGACAATCAAGTATTTCGGGGAAATCCATCTAGGACGGATTTCCGTGAATGTTAATTCCTTCGAGAAAATCCAACAAGGAGGGAAATCCGTGAAAACCAATCCCTCAAGAAAATCTGGCTAGGATAGATTTTCGTGAAACCCCCCAATACTTGCACAATTTGAGGCCTTAGTGAAACTTTCACGAATCATCCAAGTTCAAAGCATCATCAAGGATTGAGATGCTACAAAATAAATCACCTTAAGTATAGATAAATCCATGAAGCATAACCAAGTGAAGTGAATCAAGAACAAGCAACCTATCCCTTAAGGGGAAAAGGTGAAACCTAAAGCGAAAGCAAAAAATCAAAGAAAAAAGGGTCCCTGCCTTTGGTGGGGCATGTGTGTGAAAAGTGCACAACACCATGCAAACTCCCCTCAAAATGATGCCTATAGTGTTGATAGATGCTTGACACTGGATACTAAACATGATCCACAAATTTTGAATAAAATTTCTCCCCTTGAGAAGAAACAATACCACAAACGTGTGTAATATGAGCTCCCATTCCAAATAGGAATATATGGGGAGTACGATGAATATATTTTAATAATGCGCATAATCCAAAGACTGAAATGATGCTAATGATGCTCAAAGATCTCTGATCCATTTTTTATGTGTGGTGGGTGTTGATATGATGGATGTATCATAAATGATTTTGGAACATGGACCATGGATGCATGGTTATGTTTGGATTGATCTGAATTTGATACAACTATAGATGATGATAATTGAGTTAGATAGGTCAACTCATGAATGTCTGCACAATCTATCATGAAAGAAGCCAATTTAGGTGATGCAAGAACAATATCTAAAGATAGAAATGATGATGCAACTTCATCAAATAGAAGATGAATCTCTTCAATATTATCATCCAAATCTACAAGGTGAGATTCTACAAATAAAGATGTTATGTTTGGTAGATACTCATCCAAATGTGGTGGATCTGGAATGATGGTAGCAATAACCTGATGGAAAGAATCAATAGAATTCATGAATGAGTCAACACCATATTCAGATGTAGCAACAGGTGATATGGGAGATGAGATATCAATACAAGTCATTGAACTATATTGTTCATTCCCAAATGATGGTTTCTCACAAGATTTTTTAATGAGACTGGATGATGTTTTTCCATGTGTTGGAAGTAGAGGATTAGGTAAGACAACACCATGACTTAATTTTCTCGAATTCCTTAATTCAATGAAACCAACATTCTTCTCTTGAAAGCCTTTTATTTCCACAACATCCACATCTGATTTTCTATTTATTAGGACGATTACAAAGAATAATCAAATGGAAGGGATTTAGTGCGATAAACATGACCATATAAACCAACAACCTAAAAAACAAAAAACACCTAGATTTCTCCCTTGATTCAGAGAGCCCCCAAAATCATTAGTGTTGATTGTAACCCCCCTAGAACAATGTGCAAGAATTTTTTATAAGTTATAAAGATCAAATGCAAAAATATTTCATTTATGACTCATAAAGATTTTTAAAATTTTGTGAAAAAATGGCAACCTAGATCTTATTTTTACAAGTAAATTTAAATTCCTTGCGAAATTATGATAGAAATTAAAAAAGTGCTAAATTTCAATAATCAAAGTGAAAGTTATGCCTCATCAAAATTTCCTTACAATGTTGAATTCAGAGAGAAAAAAATGCAATTAAACAATAGCAAATAAAAACGTTCTTGATGCTAAAATGTTGAACTTAAAAAGAGATATTTGATGACTATTCACACTCAAAAACACCCCTTGTTTGCAAGTTATGAAAAAAAAATTGCCCCTTTCAAGCACTTAATGGTTTCTCAAAACCACTAGCATAAAGTTGACGATTAGCAACAAATTTGAACAATTATGACAATTTTGATAATAAATGAATGATATGGTTGCAATAACTATTGAAATAGATGTTTAACTAAACCTTTGGAAGTTTAAATGAAAAATACGATTGAGTAGGTGACATGCAAGTCATGTGTGGGAAGCTCGAATCAAAGGGAAACTTACTATGATTACACACATTTTGCAAAAAAGGAGCCTAGGTCCAAAGTTGTGGAAGGTTGTAGAAACCACTTGGATTAATGTTGAAGACTTGAGGGCCATGTGGGAGCATATGATATTCTTCTCAGAGAATGGAGAATTTGTGGTTGACTTCGTGATGGAATACTGTTGGAGAAAATATTGATGATACAAACATATATAATAAAAACCAAATAATTCTGAACATGCCTTGGATATATAGTGTTCAGGTCGAGCCAAGGATAAATGGCCACCTTTGGTATCTTTGATGGAGACCAGGGCGTGAGGGAACTCAAGGCCAATATGATGTGCATGCCATAAATTTTAATTATCCTTAGTTTGTAGTCGTTGAAATACCAAGTCGTGGTAGACTATGAGATCCACCTATAGTTCTGGTAAGAGATCCTTTTGCAAATTCAAAGAAAATGGCATTGTAAACCTTATGGAGATTTTCCAAATTCACACGCCAACCATAAAATAAAGGAGGTTGACTAGAGGTGAATGCTATGGGATATCAAACAAAAGGTGGTGAATATTGTGTAGTATTGGGCACAAAGGATTGAGGGGTCAAGGGTCTTCAAATATGCTTTCTAAAAACAAAAATAAAATAATCTGCAATGTTAACATCTTCCCTTACAAACTGAAATTGCCCCGCGATCTCAATATAGCACCCATATATGGTGCTAAACAAGTTTATTTACAACTTCAAAATCCCTAGATGATATAGGTCATTCTAGAGATGGATATTGTTGAGATGAGCATCGTGATATGAGTCTAATCGATAATAATATGACAAAAAAAAACACGAACCAAACAATTTTGTCTTGCAAACAAGTTGAATAGGCCAATATGCCTTCACAAAAATGATGCCATGAACTAGAAAACACACAATTGACCTAAAATTTGGGTTTTAATGATTTTAATCTACCCTAATGAGTAGATGATTAGAGGGCATAGTGGTCATCTACTATTTTTTTTTTAAAAATTTATAACTTTTGGTAAAATAAGCATGAAGGCCAAAAAGGTGCAAAAATGAAAATTACTAAAATTGATGAAACGAAAGATACTTTTTCATTTCATGGGCCTTTTGAACATGATGAAATTGTCTATTTGGATCTATGATGCTCCATTGATAGGCTATGTGTGGGAGTTACTTTGATGTGGGAATAAATGTGCTCTCATGGCTCTGATACCATGTTGGAGAATGGCAAGATCAAATAGCATGAAACAAATTCCACAAGTGAATAAAATATGCACAATAGTATGTCTATCAAATATAAAATTAAGAGTGTGTAAATACAATGATCAAGCCTTGAATATATAGGAAAGGATGAGGAGGTGAGAAGGTAGGAGTGAAACTCTGACTACCCCTCCAAAGATGAGACACTTGTGAGCTCACTTGACATATGGAAAGTGACGTACATGCAATAGGTGTCTCAAGTCATGATGACACATGTCTCAACCATATGAAGTGAGAAAAAAAACAAAAAAAAATCTAAGTAAAATTAAGCTTAGTGTGAATAGGTCAATCCCAGAAGGGTGATATCCTATCTAGATAGTTAAAGACACTATTTACACTAACACAAATAATACTTTCACATCCAATCCTCATTGTCTTGCAATCAAAATCAATGCCATTACCAAGAATTTATAACCATACTACCTCCTTAGAGGAATACATATCAACCATATACTCTACTTTAGTGGTGGAAAATGTAACTATAGGTTGTATTTTATTCATCCAACTTATTGCACCTCAAAACAAAGTAAATACATAGCCACTAGTGGACCTTAGACTATCCAAGTCACCTACCCAATCTACATTAATAAACCCCTATATATCCAATGAATTTAATACATCATTAGTACCATGATAAACCAAATAGTAATCAAAATTACCTCACAAATATCTAAACACCCTCTTAACAAAAGTCTAATGAATCTATTAGGGTTACACATAAACCTACCTTGTGTTGGAAGCTTGAGTTGTTTGTGAGTTGTTTGGATGTTGTTATTGATTTCAACCCCTTGTATGAAGAGAATGTTGGAATTTTGTTGGTGTTGATGGTGTCAAATCCAAGTGTTGGAAGCTTAGAGTTGGTATTGATGTCAACACAATGTTGTTGGTGTTGTCATCGATGTCTTACTTTAGTATAGTTGAAGAAGTTGTATTTGGAGAGATAGTTCGATGTGCTATAGTTGATGAGAGATGTCGCAAATGTTGCAGATGTGTTACAAAAATGTTAGTAGTGTTGTTGATGCAGCTGGTTCACTTGGTTTCCAAGTGCTTTTGAGAAAATTTGAATAAAAGAGAGTTCAGTGTTCTGCTCTGAATTTCTTCATGGTTGAAGATATGATTGCATGGTTTAGATATGATGATTAGAGGTGTTTAGAGGTTCTATATCCAGAGTTTCAAGTTCTCAATCATTCTGCAGTGAAATTTGTGTTTGACAGTATGTTTGTCTGGTGAAATAGGGTCTCTGGGAGAAATGAGATTGCTCTGCATTTCTTCGTAGTGAAGATTTTTGTCTTGAAGATCTGGGAACATGCTTATATTATCAATATCTACCTTTCCTTGAAGTTTCAAGTGTTGTGGTATTCTCCAAGGCTGTTTGGTGTGTTGGATGCTTGTTCCAATGTGTCTAGTTGCACACAATGAAGGTGTTCTTAAATTTTAGGTGGTTGCAGTAGTAGTGGTGAATATTTTGATGATGTGGAATACTTTGAGATGTTTTGGAATGTTCCTGTCTGGTTTATGAGATATTTCTAGACCTAGAGAGGCATACTTGCGGTTTCTTATTAGTGTTACTATAGGTTTAGATGACCTGGTGTGCTAGCACTAATTTTAGAGGATAATTTTTGTTTTTGGAAGTGTTGAGAAGCGTGTCAATGTAGATTTGGGTCCCAATTAAGTTGTGGCATGGTTTGATTTCACTTCTTTACATTATGGAAGTGTTTGGTGCTGACCTATTTGATGTTGCATGGTTGAGGTACATACATTTCCTTAAGGCTGACCTAATTGAGATTGTTTTAGGTCGTAGATGGTATAAATGAAAGGAGAGTTGTGTGAATGTGGTGTGAATTGTGTGAGATGTGAAAGTGATCAAGTGTGATGATTTGAGTGTGAGATTTAATGCCCATGACTCCCAGATGCAGTGAGTAGAAGGTGTCTACATTTTATTTTGTTGGATGAGTTTTTGTGCTTCAATGGAAATGTACCTTCAATATAAGAGAGATGCATTTTTATTATTTCAAATTGGTAGTGAGCCACCCTTTCGTCTATCTTCTTTCTTCTAGACAGTGAAGCCTTTTGAAGTGAGACCTTCTTTCTTTTGGGTAGTGAGCCCTCTGATAGTGAGCCTATTGTATTCAGTATTGCTATTACTTTGTATTGTGAGCTAATCCTCATTGTGGTTTTCCATTCTTGGGTTTTCCATGTAAATCTAGTGTTCTTATGTGTTTGGATGTGTTTGCATTACTGTTTCATATGTTTACATTATGTTAATTATGTGTGATAAGGGTTTATTGGTTGTTAAGGGTTTTAGGATTAATACAGATCTAAATATTAAAGAGGGTTTTGAAGTTTTAATGTACAAATAATTCACCCCCCTCTCAGTTGTCCTGTGCATCTAACACTTAGAACACCCATTGCTTGAGCTATATCTGCTCTAGTGCAAATTGTTGCATACATCAAAATACCAATAGAATTAGCATAAAGAACCATAAATGTATCCTCAAAATCATCATTAGAATTAGGACACATATCTAAGCTCAACTTATTACCAACAAAAAATGGAATACTAATTGGCTTACAATCATGCATATTAAACCTTTACAAAATAGTATCAACATACTTACTCTAAATTAGCAAAAAGTTTTATGTGACCTCGATCTCTATTGATATCCATCCCAAGAATATATTTTATAGCCCTTAAGTCCTTCATATAAAATGTGCCAAAAATTTGTGGCTTGAGCTCACTAATCATCACCTTGTTGTTACCAATAAACAACATATCATCAACATACAAGACAATAATTAGAATTTGATCTTCAATAACCTTAATATATACATGATGATCTTCCTCACTCCTAAGATAACCAAATTCAATGCAAAAAGAATTTTTTTGGTACCACATCTTGGGTAACTATTTCAAACCATTCAAAGATCTCTTCAACTTACAAATCAATTATTCTTTTCTTTTCATAGTAAAATCATCAGACAGTCACATATAAATTTCCTCCTCAATATTGTTAGAGTAATCATGCACTAGCTAATAACTAATTAATCATTAATTAATTATTAGGCTAATTCATTTCATGCACTTAAGCTAAAATTAGGAGTGATTTTTTCTATTAACTATCTAGTGAACTTTTATTAGATAATTCTATCTCATAATATGTTGACACTTGTCATGATCTAATCATTTTATCATTTAGGGTTTCTCTTATAAAGCACTCACCTTCATTATATTATCTCTCTTGAAGACTCTTGAAGATTCTTGAGGTTCATCTTATAAGTATTTTCTAGTTGAGGATATAACAAATTGTTGTTTGTAATTATCTTACATGGAAGGTGTTTTTGTTTGTTGTTTGATCTTGCATCTTGTGTTATTCACAATTCTAACATGGTATCAAAATGTGGATTCAACAAACCCCTTCTCAATTTTTGAGTTTTTTTTCTCAACTGCAAACATGGAACCTTCATTGTTTTTTTGAAATTTTTAGATTTGGGTAATTTTTTGATGCATTTTGGCATGGAAAATACCTTGACATTGCATTCAAGAGGTTGAATTGATGAATTTTGACTGTAAATTTTCCCTATTTCAGAATCAGGAGATTTTGAGACAATATTTTTATTTGGGAGGTCATATAGCCCCCTACATGTTGTACCATATAGTGATCATGCATTAGATAATTTAATAATTATCATGCTAATTCATTTCGTGCACTTAAGCTAAACTTAGGAGTGTTTTTTTTGTTAACTAGAGTGATATTTTATTAGATCATTATGTCTCATCACATAGGATGTTGAAACTTGTCATGATCTAATCCCTTTATCATTTAGGGTTGCTATTATAATGCACTCACCCTCATTATATTATCTCTCTTCAAGACTCTTGGAGAATATCGAGGTTTATTTTATAATTTTTTCTTGTTGAGGATATAACAGATTATTGTTTGTTGTCTCTTGTGTGGAAGGTTTTTTTGTTCGTTATTTTATCCTATGTATTATGTTATTCACAATTCCAACAAATATCCCCATACAAAAAAAGTTATAACATCTATTTTCTCTATCTCAAAATCACAAGAAAAAGTAATGGATAATAAGAATCTAATAAAATTCAATTTAGCAACATGAGAGAAAATTTCACTAAAATCTATTGAAAATTGAGGTGTTTTAGTACCTTAATACCTTGTAAAACTTTAATATTGCTGATCTAAATTTGTATTTCCTTTGTTACATATTCTTTGTGGGTGATTATCTAATTAATCCTTTTTACTGTTCGTAGAATATAGACAGAAGTTGATAGAAGAAGTAGGCAGGATATTAGAAAGATTGCACAAGCATGTAACGTGGAGAAAACCCTTTCGGGTAAAAAACTCCACCAAGAAATGATCTATTATTCCAATCTTGAAGTAGATTACAATAGCTTCAATTCTTGCTTGAGAATGCCTCTTTTTCCTTCACCAAACTTCTTCACAACCTGCAAATAAAACTTACAAACTCTCTTTACAACTTGCTTGAGATATATAGACTTTCTCCAACATTGTAAACTCCAAAAGAGTTATACAAACAATGCTCAAGCCCTAACCCTTAAAGGTACACCAATTTCATGCAATTGGAGATGCACCGTGAAAACCAATGTCAAACCATCTACCTCTTCCATTTGGGCGTACCAAACTGAAGGCACAACTGAGTCTTCATCTTGTAAGTATCTCAAGGCTTTATCCTCAAATTTGGCACCCAAAAGAGGGCCCCAATTAACTAGGCAATCAATAATATCTCTGCATGCAAAGGAGTTAATTCCAAGAAGCCAACTTGGGCACCCAAAGTGGGTCCAAGATATTTCTTGTTAACTGAAACATTTCTCAACACCATTCATGCAAGAACGGTCATCTCCTGTTAACTGAAGGTAGTTCCTGTTATCTATCATGCAACTCAAGTTATTAGGCATGCATTCCAAGTTAATTGAAGTTAACTAACACGCAATTAAAACTAACTGAAGATAACTGAACTGAACTAAACTTCAACTGAACTGAACTGAACATCAATTGAACTTCAACTGAACTTCAACTAAACTTCACTGAACTTCAACTAAACTTCACTGAACTTCAACTGAACTTCAAACCCTATTTTATAGGTGCTCTACATGCATAAAACAAAATCCCTATTTTATAGGAACCTAGGATGCATTCTTGAAGTAAACTCAATTTACCACTTAGTTAATTGAACTTAAGGTGAGTATCACCTCCCATGTGTGAGCCCATATGCTCCTATTTTGTAGGAGCCCATCCCAAGGCATCCCCACATGTTCCTAACATTTAGAATAACATACAAATTTCAATTTACATGATTATTTCAACAATTATTAATTCCTTCTTAATCCTAGTGTTTGATAAACACATTTCAGGAACTTAGGATATACTTGAAATAACAAATGTTTTAGGATTGCAATTAAATGACATCCTATTTCCAAAATTCTCCCACTTGACATTATACATTGCAATTATTCTAAACTAGGAATAATAATTTTAAATCAAGTACAGGACTCAAGACCAATGGCCTTCCTGCACCACGAGAACTTATCTGTAGGAACTGGCTTCGTAAGATAATCTGTAGCATTAATTAAAGTGTCAACTTTTTCAATTAATACTTTTCCACTTTCAACCATTTCTCGTACAAAGTGATACTGAACATCTACATATTTAGTACGAGCATGATACATAGGATTTTTGGCTAAACAAATAGCAATCTGACTATCACATTCAAGCTTAACTTGCTTGCAATTAAAACCAATACCTTTCCCAAGTCTCTGTAACCAAACTGCCTCTTTAGAGGCATGTGTGCTAGCCATGTACTCTACTTCTGCGGTGGACAAAGCAACTATGGGCTGCCTCTTACTCATCCAACTTACTGCAGCTCCAAACAAAGTATACACATAACCACTTGTCGACCTCCGACTTTCTAGATCTCTTGCCCAATCTGAATCAACAAAACCCTGTATGTCCAATGATCTATTCATAATATCAATGTTATTAGAACCATGATAAACTAAATAGTAATCAGAAGTCCCTCATAAATATCTAAAGCCCTTTTAACATAAGTCCAATGTTCTTTACTAGGGTTAGACATAAACCTACTAAGAACTCCCACTGTTTGGGCTATATCTGGTCTCGTACAAACCATTGCATACATAAACTACCAATTGCACTAGCATACATAATTTGAAACATTTCCTCATATTCAGAATCAGATTTAGGACTCATGTCTAAACTTAACTTAGTGCCAATTGGTAAAGGAATATTAATTGGTTTACTATCCTGCATGTTAAACCGTTTCAAAATAGTATCAACATAATTTCTTTGACTTAAGCAAAGTTTTATGTTACCTCTATCTCTGCCGATCTCCATAACAAGGATATATTTTGCAGCCCCTAAATCTTTCATCTCAAATGTGTTTGAGAGTTGTTCTTTCAATTCTTTGATCATTACCTTGCTATTACCTATAAATAACATGTCGTCAACATATAAGATAATGATTAAAAGCTGATCATTTTTTATGTAAACACAATGATCTTCCTCACTCCTAACATAACCAATTTTTAATGCGAAAGCATCAAACTTTTGGTACCACATTCTGGGAGACTGTTTCAATCCATATAAAGATCTCTTTAACCTGCAAACCAATTCTTCTTTTCCTTTTACAACAAAACCATCAGGTTGCTTCATATAAATCTCTTCATCAAGATTCCCATGTAAAAATGTAGTTTTCACATCCATTTGTTCAATTTCAAAATTATAAGTAGCAACAATTAACAAAAAGAATCTAATAGAAGTAAGTTTAGCAATGGGAGAGAAGATTTCATTAAAGTCAACTCTCTCTCTTTGGGAGTAGCCCTTAGCTACTAATCTAGCCTTGTACCTTTCGAGATTACCATCTGCACCAATCTTCTTTTTAAAGATCCATTTACAACCAATGGCCTTTCTTTCTTTGGGAAAACTCTCAAGATCCCATGTGTCACAAGTTTCTAAGGATTCCATTTCCTCATGCATAGCTTGTGACCAAAGCTTGTGTTTGTCTAAAGACAAATCTTCCCTGTAAGAACTAGGTTCATCATCATTACTCATTAAAGCAAAAATACATCAAAAATTAGGTGGGCTATACCTTTCAACGGGATACCGTTGTCTTGTGGATCTTCTTAGAGGGGTTTCTTCTTGTTCCTCGATATGTTCATCTTGAGCCTCTATTTCAGAAGAACTCTCTGAACTCTCCTCTTCCAATCCATCCAATTGTTCTTCAACATGTGAATCTTGTTGCTTTTGATTATCAATCTCAAAATGCATTGTTCAAGAAGTATCCTTCTCTTTTGGTTGTTCTCCTAAATAAGCTCTAAATTCCTTGAAAATTACATCTCTAGATAAAGAAACTTTTCATGTTAGTGGATTCCAAAGCTTGTACCCTTTTACATTTTCACCATAACCTATGAATATGCATTTATGTGCTTTAGGATCCAATTTAGATCGCTTTTCTTGAGGCACAGGAACAAAGGCCTCACAACCAAAGATCCTTAAATGTACAACACTAGGATTTTTTCCTAATCATATTTCATAAGGATTTTTATCTTTAATAGATGAACTAGGGGATCTATTGATTAAATAAGAAGAAGTAGAAACTGCCTCAGCCCATAGGGACCGATCTAGCTTAGCACTACTTAACATACTCCTAGCTTTTTCCATTAAGGTTCGGTTCATCCTTTCTGCTACTCCCTTTTGTTGAGGTGTATATGGAGTAGTTTTTTGTCTCACTATTCCTGCATGTTTACAATAGTCATCAAATTCCCTAGAACAATACTCCCCACCATTATCTAATCTCAATACTTTTATCTTATGATCTGATTGTTTCTCAACTAAAGCCTTAAATTCCTTAAACTTATTAAACACATCAAATTTGTTATGCATAAAATATATCCAAGTATATCTTGAGACATCGTCAATAAATGTGACATAGTATCTAGATTTTCCAATAGAGTCAATATCCACAGGACCCATTACATCTGAGTGAATAATATCTAATAATCCTTTAGCTCTATTTGTATCACTAGGAAATTTAGATCTAGATTGTTTTCCAAACACATAGTGCTCACAAAAGTCATTTTTTCCAATATTATAATTAGGAATATTGTCAACCAGATTCTTATTTATAATGGTCCTAAGACCTTTTTCACCTATATGGCCCAATCTATGGTGCCATAACATGCATGTATTTTCAGCTTCAACTACATTTGATAAAATATTTACATTGGAGGTATTCAACTTAAACAAAGTCCCGATCCAAGATCCTTTAGCAACCACCATATTCCCTTTCACCAATCTGCAACCACCTTCGTCAAATGTCACATGCATTCCAAAATCATTGAACTTAGAGACATAAAGTAGATTTCTAGCAAGTCCTGGAATATGTAAAACATCATTAAGGGTCTTAACACTACCATCACTGAAACACAATTTTACCTCTCCTTTGCCAACAACCTTTGTTGTGTTGTTGTCTCCAAAGAATACATCTCCTCCATCATATGCAGTATACTTAGTGAACCACTCCTTCCTAGGAGTCATATGATAGGAGCAACCTGAATCAATAAGCCAAGAGTTATCAATAACAGTATTAGAAGAAATGACTAATGCCTCATTACTATCATCTATGGATTTCTTTGTAGAAGTATCAAATCCCTTTTTCTTACTCTTACAATCATTTTTAATATGTCCAGGTTTTCCACAATTCCAACACTTTACCTTACTCTTACCAGGGGGTTTTGATCGTCCTTTAGACTTACCCTTTCCTTTCTTGTTTGCCTTAGATTCCTTCTCTTTAGGCCTACCTTTAACAAACAAGGCATCTTGGGAGCCAATTTTAGACTTCCTCCTCATCTCCTCTGAGAGGAGAGTTGAATTATATTGTCCATCTTTAGATCTGCACCATTGCCACTAATTGCAACAATTAGATTTTCCCAAGAATCTGGTAAGGAGCAAAGTAATAAAATGCATTTATCCTCATCTTCTAGCTTTACATCTACAAATGCTAACTGACTGAGAATCAAATTAAAAGCATTTAAATGTTGTGCTACAACATCACCATCTTTCATTTTCAATGAATACAACTGCCTTTTCAGATATAACTTATTTGTAAGGCTTTTAGTTTGATAAATATCTCCTATTCTCTTCCACAATTTATATGCACTATTTTCGTCTGAAACATTTAAGAGAACAACATCAGCAAGACATAATCTAATAGTTCCTTTTGCCTTTTTATCTAACTTAGCCCAATCCTCATCTGAAATAGTTGTAGGTGTCTTTGTCTAATTATTAACAGCTAACCACTGATCTCTTTCTTCAAGAATATCTTCCATTTTTAATTTCCACATTTCATAGTTAGATCCATTGAAATTTTCAATATCTACACGTGAATGCATTCCAAGTTAACTGAAGTCAACTAACATGCAACTAAAACTAATTGAAGATAACTGAACTGAACTAAACTAAACTGAACTAAATTGAACTTCAACTGAACTCAACTCAACTTCAACTGAACTGAACTTCAACCGAATTGAACTTCAACTGAACTGGACTTCAACCGAATTGAACTTCAACTGAACTTCAAACCCTATTTTATAGGTGCTCTACATGCATAAAATAAAATCCCTATTTTGTAGGAACCTAGGATGCATTCTTGAAGTAAACTCAATTTACCACTTAGTTAACTGAACTTAAGGTGAGTATCACCTCCCATGTGTGATCCCATGTGCTCCTATTTTGTAGGAGCCCATCCCAAGGCATCCCCACATGTTCATAACATTTAGAATAAAATAAAAATGTCAATTTACATGATTATTTCAACAATTATTAATTCCTTCTTAATCCTAGTGTTTGATAAACACATTTCAGAAACTTAGGATATACTTGAAATAACTAATGTTTTAGGATTGAAATTAAATGGCATCCTATTTCCAAAAAACTCAACTCCCTCAATTTGGGAGTAGCCCTTAGCTACCAATTTGGCCTCGTATGCTCTAACTAACCGTCTGCACCAAATTTTTTTTTAAATACCCACTTACAACCAGTGGGCTTCCTTACTTTGGGCAACCTAACAATATCCCTTGTGTCATAACTATATAAAGTCATCATTCCTCCTACATATTCTACAACCAAGACTCACTTTCCTCTAAAGAGAGAGCCTCTCGAAAAGATCTATTGGATTTTATTGCCTTATGAACCTCTTCAAGGTAGGAGTGATGGGATCTACCTATTCTTCTTCTTTTGTGTGCTCATTCTGCATATCTTGTAAACTATCTGAACCATTTTCTTCTTCTCCATCCTCAAATTCATTTGATTGTTCTTCCATATATGAATCTTCTTGCTTCTCAATATTTATCTTGAAGTGCACTATCTTTGTCTTATATTTCTTCTTTGGCTCTTCTTCTCCTGAGTAAGCTCTAAACTCCTTGAAGATCACATCTCTAGAAAATATTATCTTATGGGTTAGAAGATTCTAAAAATTATAAGCTTTTACATTCTCACCATAACCAACAAAGATACATTTCTGAGCTTTTGGATCCAGTTTAGATGGCTTCTCTTGAGGCACATGAAAAAATCCTCATAACCAAAGACCCTTAAGTGTGAAACAAAAGTCTTTCTACCTATCCACACTTCATAAGGAGTTTTATCAACAAGATTTTAACAAGGAGATCTATTAATCAAATAAAAAGTACTACTGGAACTATTTCTTCTCAAAAACATCTATCAAGCTTAACACCAATCAAGATGGTCCTACCACTTTCCATCAAGGTTCAATTCATTCTTTTTTCTACCCCATTTTTTTGGGGAGTATAAGGAGTAGTCTTCTATCAAACAATACTTGCATTCTTACATAACTTATCAAATTCCATGGAACAATATTCACCCCATTGTCAGATCTCAACACTTTTATCTTATAATCTAATTGCTTCTCAAACAAGGCCTTAAATTCCTTAAACTTAATAAAAAATTCAATTTTAGAATGCATAAAATAAATCCATGTTTATCTTGAGACATCATCAATGAAAAAGACATAATACCAAGATTTACCGAAAGAGTCAACACCCGCTAGTCATACATCCAGATGAATAATCTCTAATAATATATTTGCCTTATTAGTTCCATTAGGAAATGAAGATCTATTTTTTTACCAAACAAAAAATGCTCACATAAATCATTTTTTCAAATAGAATAATTAAAAATACTATCGACCAAATTTTTAACTAAGAATCCAATCTTAATACCCTTTTTACCAATGTGACCCAATCTATGGTGCCACAACATACGTGCATTTTTAGTGCTAGTTACATAAAGTAGGCATTTAACCTAAAAAAGTCCCTACTCGAGATCCTTTAGTTGTCACTAAAATCCCTCTTACCACTCTACAAATAGACTTGTCAAATGTCACTTACATTCCAAAATCATTCAACTTGGATACTAAAAATAAATTTCTTGCAAGTCCTGGAATATGCAAAACATCATCAAGATATTTAATCCTCCCATCATTGAAACACAACTTTACCTTTACCTTACCAAAAATATTCTTACTTTAATTATCACCAAGGAACACATATCCCCTTTCATATGATTTATAAGTAGTAAAGCACTCCTTGTGAGGAGTCATGTGGTAGGAGCAACTTGAATCAATAAGCCAAACATCATTATTAATAGAGTTAGTTGAAATAATAAAAGCATTAGAATCACATAAAAGGACCATTATGTGGAGGAATCAACAATATTTTTCTTGTCTTACACTCCTCCACATGCCCTCTTTTACCACAATTCCAACACTTTACTTTGCTCTTTTTAGGGGGTCTTAGGATGTCCTTTAGACGTATCCCTCATTTTATTGACTTTAGGTCCTTTCTCTTTGGACCTTCCTCGCACATGCAGGGAATCTTGGGAGCCAACATTCATAGAATTTATTTTCATCTCCTGTAAAATAAGTATAGAAATAATGTTGTCCAACTTTGGTTTTGCATTACCACTACTTATGACAACAATAAGATTTCCCAAGATTCAAGCAAAGAACAAAGAAACAAGATAAATTTATCTTCGTCTTCTAATTTAACATCTACTAATTCAAGCTAACTTATAATTAGATTAAAAATATTTAAATGATTTGCAATAGAATCGACATCTTTCATTTTTAATGAATATAACCATCTTTTGAGATACAACTTGTTAGATAAACTTATAGTTTGATATATATCACCTATCCTCTTCCACAACTTGTATGTGATGTCTTCTAAGGGGACATTCAAAAGGAAGGAATCCATGAGACACAACTGTATGGTTCCTCATTCCTTCTTTTATAACTTTTCCAATCTTCATCAAACATTGAAACTAGTTTACTTTATTGTGAAATTGGTAATCATTGATCTCTCTCTTCAAGGAGAACCCCCATCTTCAGTTTCCACATATTTTATCCTATATTGAATTTATCAATATCCTAGTGAGAGGTAGAAGCCATAGTAAACAATCATCTTCACAAATCTACTATATACCACAAGGAAAAATTTCCCATTGCAACCAAAAAACATTTAACACTTAAGAGAAATGAATCCCCTTCTCAACATAACTATTAACTCTATATTAGTAAGCATATTGGCACTTAAAATGATACTTGAATCACTCAATATAAAGTGGCAAATACACTCCAATAGTTGGAGAGATTGTATGTGAAATGACAATATTCCTTTATATTTGAAAGGGGTAGCTCCCTCATATGATAGGTTTGTTTGAGGTTTTTGTGTACTTTTAACTTGAAAGTACATAAATGAGGAAAGACAAAACTAAAATAAAATGAATAACAAAAACCCCAATGGTAGACATACGAACACCAACTGAGATTTCACAATTGATAACAAATTACAAAGGGTGTTTATCACAAACTATTTTTTTGATATGCAATAATGATGAAAGAAGGATAACATACCTCAACATATGAGGAGATAAGTTACTTCAACACATTGAAACCAAGATGCCAGAGTATGACTGTGTTTCATCAATCACATATAAATGACCAATGGATTCCAAAATTACACAAAGGGATTAACAATTTAATGTATGAGAAACCAGTAATAATAACTCAAAACATATTTAGGACATACGAACCAAATCCATTCTTTATTATCTTATAAAATTATACAATCTTAGAAACTCTTAGGTATGATGTGTCAAGACAAAATTTATCAAAAAGTATCTATGGAAGTTTCTCTAGAGTTTCCCCTCTATAAAATTCCCCCTCTTTACAATAGAAAAGATTTATATTTATAGGCTTCCCTTGATAACTACATTACATAACTACCTAATAAACCTTTTTGAAACATAATGGATTTGAAAACAATAACCTTATTTGGTTATATTTTACATCACTTTTATAAAAAATAAAGTTAATTTTTTTAACTTTTGTTTACAATAAGTGACATAAGTCACTTTTTCAAAAGGGTAACTAATAACCCATGACTTTGAAGAAAAGCCACATTATTGATTTTGTTGAGACAAATATTACGTTTTCTCCCAATCTATTCAATAGTAACTTGGCCTTCAAGAACATGCATTCCAATCTACATTTGACAAATATTTCCTCTTCAGTAGACTTTAGTGAATTATATTATTGCTATCACACTAATCAATATTATGGTTGGAACACCTTTCCAAACATCCTTCGATCATTGGCCATTATTTCAATGTCATTTTTTCCAAAACCCCTCTTTGGAATACCATTACATATTTCATAAAAAAATGTTCCTTTGTATTTTTCAAGTTGTAGGAAAATCATGAGACCTTGATGACTTTTCATTATCGTGTGATTTAAGATCCATTTCTAATATGTTCCTTTATAATGTGTGCATATCAAACATCAAATTATTTTAACCCTTTGATCTCAATAATAAAGTTGTCTCATCAAATTAAGTGTATATCCCAAATCTGTAATTGACAATGGATGCATTTTATGCCTTTTATATTCCTCTCGTAGACTTTATCCTTCTTTGTAGAACCCTCAAAATATCCATAAGATAAGCACAAGATTGAATATTTACAACCTTCTAACAACCATCCTTTCTCATGATCTTCATGGGCATTTAAGCTTGATACCTTTCCTTCATACATTGTTAACTATCTATAACCTAATCCAAAAATATTTGCTAACAAAATTTAGACACCATGACATTGAACTCATGATCTATTAAAATGTTGCTTATTTTAATGTCTTTGTGAACAAGCTTTGGCTCTAATGCCTAATACAAATATGTCAACACTTTTGCAATTCCAAAGATAATATTCATGCATGCCTCTTGAGCTTGGTCAAACTACCACACTAATCCCTTTATTTGTCTTCACTAATAATCAACACCCCCTAATAAGCATGTGAAAGTCCCTTTTCAACAAAATATCCTCAGGAATTTTAGAAAATCTATATCTGTCACAACCTTTCCTCTTTTGAATACCACTCATCATTGAATTTGTCTTAGATTAGTATGTCAAGACAAGTTGTGTCTTCTTTCAACCCATGAATTCTTTGCACCATAATCATGCATATCTCTAATTGGAATGTCAAAGGACCAACATGATAATCAAAACCAGGCTTAATATTATAGGTGTCTTGTTCACCAATCTCATCCTTGAAATATGATGTATTATCATTTATGCTAGTGCCATTTACAAAAATTTCCAATGTTAAACTAATAATGATTTACATATATGAATCATTCCAATTGAGTATTTCCAACCTCGTGAATGCTAAATTTAATTCTTGATTGATATTTCATTGCCTGCACATTGCTATGTAAATCATTAATAGATTATGTGTTGACCAAAATGCATTTATTTAAGGATTTCTAATGACATTTTTTTATCATAGCAAAGACAAGTTTATCTTTGTACTGGGCACATCCATATAGACAAATTGAGGATCTATAATAAGAGAAACAATAATACTAAGCTTGCTCTTTATGCCAATATTATATTACCCCATTAAATTGTCACTAATCCTTGCATTGGAAAGATCAATACTTTAAAGGATTCTTATAGAACCTAAAAAGCACAACATTAGTAATGAAAATTTGAAGGGAGTACACACCTCGTGATTCTCTACTCCAGATTGTACAGTACTTCTCTAGAATCCACAATATAAATATTCATCAAATTTGTTGCCAATGGTTTCATTAGAGAAACACTAACATATAGTCAATATTATGCTTTTCAATTATTTATCCAACTCTTTCATCTTCATAGACACACCTCCCTTTAAATAGGCTTTCATCTTCACAGGCACACCTTTCTTTAAATAGGCTTGCATGATGTTAATAAAAGTTACTTGATCAAGTATGCATCCTCTATACCTCATTTCTTAAAACATCCTCTCTATTTTAGGGAAATTTTGAGACCTTCGATAGATGTCAATGTATCATAGGTTTTGGTTGTTCATAAGAGAATGTTTTTTGCATATTTTCCATGATAGCAACCATTTTATCATACAAACATTATTTAGCATATGAACTAATTACGCTAAGAGGCGTTCTATATAATCACATTTTTTTTTGTGTATCAAAATGTAATAAATAAATGTTTTAAATAAAGGTGAACACAAGCGAACCTCGGGTAATCCATCTATGACTATGCCCATGAATTTTGGAGTAAAAGTTCATCCTGCTCTTGATTTACTAATTAGTGGGGCTCCTTGCCTCAAATATTTCATATTCATATGCAACATATAAGGTAGGAACAACATGACAAGAACTCTAATATTTTGATTCATGAAAAAGATTAAGGAGGTGGATGAAATGATATTACTTGCTTTTCCTAGACCTTGAATCTTTATATTTGCATGGCACTGGTACGATTACCTTTCCAAATAAGGGGAACCCATACAAGCAATTAAATAGAACATTTTTGTTTCTAAGATCAATTATCGTTTGATTTAAATTACTTGCCCCACTCCAAAAACTCTCCATAGGATTCACAATATTATATTCTCTAATGCTTGCACAAGAATCTCATGTAGTTCTACCCAAAAAAACTCTGAAATCTAAAATTTTATTTTCTTATCAGACATCTTTCATGTTTTGCATATGGTCATTACGATATCTTTCATTCAAAAAAAATCTTCTTGCATAAAAACTATTTATCATTATTAAAATTGAAGGTCATGTAAAATTATTGCAAGTTATCATGGTCATGAAATTATTATAAGTTATTAACATTGCTATGATAAATTGTGCAGCCTTAGAATATTGAAGAACGAACCAATAGAAGGAAAAAATAAGTGAAATTATGGTATATATTAGTGAAGTTAAGCAAAAAAGGTAAGTGAACTTATATTTGATTTTTCCAAATATAATTGAATTATATTTTATATAATTATGTATAATTTATAATAATAAACAACTCATAATTTTTCGGCGGCTATGCAAAATGTTATCTATTTTGACCAACCAAAATGAAGAATTAAAAGCATTCAAAAAATTAAATAGATTCTTGCAACAATTAACACTATTGAGTTTTGTGGATGATAAATCATATTGATACAGATGGGGGGTCCAACTTGAGAAAGATAACTATATAAATGGAAAGATTCAAATTGAAATAAAAGCATGGACATTCTATCAGAATGTGTTTGAAGGTGACAATCAAATGGAGTTAGTTAATTTGATCCTACTTTACTGGCTTGATTTTTACCCACGCATCATTCTTGGTTGTACATACAACTTGAAGGTTTATAGTCAACCATTTACTGAAATTGTGGATGACCACATCATTGAACATGTCACATAAACATTACCTACAAATAGCTTGAATATGGATTATAGTGAAGTATTCATTTGACATTATGGAATAGAGAAATCAAAAATATTTCAAAGGACAAGAGCAAGAACATTGAAGACTTTAAAGACTTCTGAAATTTGAGAGTAGATAAAATGTACATCTTCAAAAATTCTAAAATTTTGTAAGAATTATTATTTGAATAGTTAATTATGATTTTGATTTATTTTAAAATTTCATTTTGATTATATGTTTTTTTTTGTTAATTTGTATTATATACCGTTTCATTGAGTAATGATAAGGAAAATACTGTATCAAGTCATTGAATGACAAAAAATAATAGAACAACTTATATCTATTAACATAATAGAATAAGATAACAATAAATCCTCTTTTAGTAATTAAAAATAGCAATAGGAATCTTACACAAATTAAAAATCAAACAATTTCATGGCCTCTAAACTCCGATCTTTAAATATCTCTTAGCGTTATATCTAGATATATTACTGAATAAGATAACTAAACTAGTTAATATTTCAAATATCATTATATCAGGCCGAATTCTCATGTTTTGAAATATCTCATACAATTTTTCCATTAACTCAATCTCTCCTCTATAACCAAAGTCCTTGAGAATGGAATTCATCGTCCATTCATCTGATTCTACAAGTATCATCTATTAACATTTGTAAAGAAACATTTTTTATTTCTTCAAACATGCCCACTTTTCTATATCCATCAATGAGTATTTTTTGGTTATAATGCTAGGCATAATTCTATAGCTTTTCATTTCTTTGAGTAAATTTTCAACATGTTTTAACATAGAAGTTTTAGATCAATATGTTAAATAAGTGCACTATACGTAAAGATATCAGGTCGGTATTCAAAAATTCTTTTGATTAACTCTAGAGTAGAAAATGCCTTGTCAAGAAGACCACTTTTGCTAAACGCATTTTATCAAAAGTTCCTAAGGATTTTCAACAAATTTATTTTGTTCATATCCTTTAATTTATATCACACCATGTCTATGCAACTAGCCACATGGTTCATGAGATCACAATTCCTTTGAGGCATTTAGTCAAAAAAATCACTTGTTTGCCTTCATGATCTATGATGCCCATGAGACCATATTTTGTTGAGGACTTCTATCTAATGGTTCATGCTATAACTATCTTTTATACGCCTTTGCATGCATGTTTACCATGACGATTCAAAATTTCTCTATTCTTTATGTTTAGATGGACATTCATACCATGTTAATTCAAAGGTCTGAATTTTGCATAGGAAGAAAGAATGTTGGCATAGGTTGAGGATGAGAGGCGATGCACATACCATTAACATTGATTGAAAGTTTCTAAATTATTTGACTGAATATATCTTGCACAATCCTTGCAATATTGGTGCCCCACCTTCTACCATTCCCTACACATCAATATTTTATATATATTTTATGCATCTTTTGTAATCATTGCATTACATGAGACTAAGTCTCTTTGAGCCTTTCTATAAAATATTTTGTGCCTTCTCTATGCTTCACCTTTTGCATGCATTTTAATAGACTTATTCTGAAAATCTACCCATAAAACAATTGCAAATTGCCTTTGAGCGATGAAAGAGTGAGAATTTTTCACTTGTGAATCATCATAACTTGTGACACCACCATCCACACAACCATCACAAAATTTAACTAGAATTCTTAATGATAAAGCTTAGGGTGTCCTCAAGATAGCCAACATGGGCATGAAGATCAATCATGCACACATAACGATCAACTATAGGTGAGATGCAATAATTTTTACTCATGTGATTGAAGTATGTACAACCCTCATCCATCAAACCTGTCTGGTTGCATGCAAATAGAACACACGCAAAGCTTACAATGTCAAGAAGTGTTCTCGAGTGCTTCATTAATTCAAAGGTTTCGAGAGCATCCTTGCAAGATCTATTTTGAAAATTTATTGCAATCATGGCATTACATGAGATAAAAAATTTTGTGAAATCATTTGCGTCTTCCCTATTCTTTTAGGTAGTTGTGGTGCTTATCTTTTGCCTCCCTTCTTTTAAAGGTTATAAATTTTGAAAAAGTGAGTAGGAAGGTTGGATTTTTGAAAAATGTGAGCATGTGAGTAGATGAGGTTAGGATTCATCGAAATGTAAGCAAATGAGGTTAGGATTCATCGAAATGTGAGAAAATAAGGTTGGGATTTAGTCAAAATGTGAGCAATATTGGTTATAACTAGGTAGAAATTGAGCATGAGGTTAGAATTTTGAAAAATATGAGCAATGAGGTTAGGATTTCAAATTTTGTGAGCATAAAGGTTAGAATTTGACGAAAAGTAAGTAATGAGGTTTAATGTTCTTGAAGATTACAAAAATCACTTGACATCACCTTAAACCAAACAAAACATTTAAATGCTGAGAAAAACTCCCTTAAAACAATTTTACTTACTTTTTTGGCAAACCTCCTAACCATTCCTCAACTTTGTGAAACCAAAACAAACCTTAGAACTCTCAGCTTGTAAAGAATTTTTCCTTGAATTTTCTTTGGGATGATAAAAACATTATGACAATAAAAAACTAGAAAAAAAAATTTGTTTCGAGCAACCAAATCAATTTTTTTTAATGATTTTTGAAATTTGATTGAAAAAATTGGAACTTTAAATTATCCCAATCCAAGAAGTGGGTTGTTGCGAAAAATGGTCACATTGCTCGAAAAACCCCAAGGAACACCCCCTAAGAAATATTCTTCCAGAAATACATATTTTTCAAAATTTAATTATTTTCACATTTTTGCCAATGCACGAGGTCAATTTTGAGTACCATTAGAAGCATACATAAAACAATTTTCAATTTGGAATTTGACATTTGATCCAACATCATCAGAATTCAAGCATGCTCAAGCGATGAATGATCCAAAAGACACCACAAGAACATCAATTACCAATGCATTAGTTGGTGATTTAATGTAATTTTTTTGAAAAAAGGGCTAGTTGAAAATCAAGGGATAACACTTTGTTACCAAATGTTGAAAACAAGGTGAAGAAAAGATTACAATATGAACTTATGCAAGTGAATTCAGATTTAAAAATTAGATTACCAAAGTAGATTTAAAAATGTGATTACAACATTCATCACAATATCAAACAAACAAAATGTGACACCATATTTATGTCGAAAAACCCTTTCAGGAAAAAACTCCACATGAGAAAAGGGAAAGTATATTATTCATCTTCAAATTAGAATACATAATAATACACTCCAATATTGATCTCTGATCAACTCGACATGACCCTATTACCTACAATAACTGAACATGAAACTACCATCCAATGGTTCCAATTTAAAGAACTCGTGGGAGGTAAAATCATAAATGGTAACCAATACAAGAGGTACAAAACCACATGCAAAAACCCACACCCCCTTCTTGGACAACCAAAGACATAATAAAATATTAAATGAAAATTAAAAGGCTCCAACATGGTCACCTAGCCCATAGCCTTTCCAACTCCCAACTTTTTGAATTCTTTGATGACCTTATTGCTCCCCAATGGAACACCGATAGACACATTTTATTCTCCAATATTCGGCACCCCATCCATGAACTTTTAAATTTCCAAATGGTATGCCTAGGAAAGATTCCTTATCCATTTTTATGTGTAATCGCTATTGAAATTAAATCCCCTCTTTAAAATATAATTACAACAATGCCAAAATTTAATGAATTTCTCTTGTAGACACTCAAAATTATCCATATCATAATATTACTTAGTCGATACATGACCTTATAAGACATTTTATAATATTTTATCCTAGATCATTACATTATCCCACTTATCCCATTTATTTCACTTAATCACCTTCCTAATTAATTAAATAGATCTCATTTATTTAATTAATTCACCTTCACATGTCTCAAAATAATTCAAATTAAATATTTGAATTAATCCCTCACTTATTGTCACATTGCAACATGTGTCACATGACTGCAACTCTCACATGCACTCATAATTTAAATAATTTTATTATTTAAATTATGAGATTCCCACTCACATCCTATTTTTAGCCCCATTAATTTGTGCATCATAGGTATCTTTTCCTCCAAAGTAAATAATAGAATCCTACTTTTCCCTCACATCCTAATTTTAGCCTCATGTCATAACCCACTTATTGTGTTTCATAGGCACTAAAATAAACTTTTAATCCTAGCCATACATATCACAAATTTGACTTTTAATCTTGTCCATTGAATCAATTTCAGTCTTCTCCTATAAATCAAGCCTTTCACAGGTCATTTTGGTGGATCTTCTTCTAGCATCCTCACTCTGCCAAAATTTCTCTCAATCTTCTTATCTATCTATCTATTTTTATTCTATTATCTTCATCTTATCATCATGCTGCAAAAATAAGAAATCAACATATCAAATCATTCAATCCTTCAAAATATTGCATTCTCATGTAGGTGGAGAAGAGCAATGGAGATAAATCAAATCTAGCTTGGAGATCGGTTTGCATTTGCTTGTTATTTTGATTTTCATGCTTGCTTGTACTCTATTGTGCTTGCTAGAGTTTTTCATTATAATTTTTTTATGCATTTTTCTCTAATATTTTTTACCCTAACTACATTTGGTGAACCTAACATGAATCTTCTAATCTAGCTTGCTTTTTTGCAAGTTTCATTAACTTTTTGTTGCAGGTTTGCTAGTTTTTGCACAAAACCCCAAGTTTTACAAATTTCATCATATCTTCCAAACAACTATGCATTTTCGTACAATATTTTCACAAATGCCTAAAACTCATCTCAAGAGGCTACAGTAAAAAAATTGAGATTTTATCGTTATTTTTGTAGGAGTTATCACTATTTTATGTTTTTTCATAAAATTTACTTTTTGAACGCAAATCAGCGAACTTTCTGGAAATGTTTACATTTCTAAAAAACTCTGGAAATTTTAATAGGGTCTCTATTTTATAGATTTAATTTAGAGGTCAAATACAATGCAAAACAATATGATCTTTTTTTTTGTAGGTTTTTCATAAATTCACATTTTTGGGTGCAAAACAAAGAATTTTTCTAACTTCTTTACATTTTTGGAAATCTCTCAAAAAATTAGCAAAGATGATTATAAGGAGCTGTAGTAGCAGCAATATCATTCATACACATCAAATTGGAAAACAAAAACTTTCGAGTGCACTCATTCTATTATCTTTATCTCTCATTTAATAAATCAATCTTGTTTGCAAAACACTTCAATTTGGGGCTTTAAAACAAACATCTTGTTTGCAATCACACTTTAAAATTGGGCTTAAAAAGAACCATTATCTTCCATCACACATTTTGACTTTGGGTTAAAAATAACAAGTGTTTGAATTTTTTTACACACATTTCAATTTTCTAAAGGGAAATTAACAATTGTGAGTGTGAATCAAGTGCGTGTGTGATAAAAAACACCTCACTTGGTTCACTTTTGTCATACCCTTCATAGGAGGCCTACTAGGGGATTTCATCACCCCTAGGGATGACCTCAATCAAGGTGTGAATCGAAAGACACGCTTCTTTGAGAGTTAAAATATTGTCACTCTTGGCTAAGCCCCAAAGAAATTTATACCTTTGGGAAGTGAAGGTGAAGGGTGGGTTACCCCTTTCTCCTGGCTGTGTGGTAGAATTTGTCTTTCAAATTATCGCTAGTCAACCTCGTGCATCCTAGCTTAATACCTAATTGACCATACCCACTTGACTAGTTCTAGGACTTGTTGATGTGTCTTCTTCAAGTGTGTGCTTAATCATCACATTCATAATTTCAAATCCAAACTTGCTTATGGGTTTTACGTGTGTGATTTATGTGTGTACATGTGTAATCATTTGTTTGTAAATTTCCATATCAAGCTATAAACACCAACACATAAACATGTCATTCTAATCATCCTAATCATCATTTTTCTAATCACATTCAAATCAATTTCATCCTAATCAATCCAAATCATCCAATCTAATCATTCCACATCATCATCATCACCCTAATCCTAGTTAAGCATTTGCTAAAATGGTCATAATTCTTAGCAATTCTAGTCACAAGCCCAAGGTCATACTTCGAGGAGCCCCTTCACCTAATCATGAAGCTAATCCAAAACCATATATCCTCCAAGGTGGGTCAAAATTTTCTCCTAGTGATGATGAGAACTTTGTAGAAATCTTAGGTCACCTTAATGATACTTTTGACAAGGGAAATACCACCATAAGTTTAGAATCATACACCATTCCATCTACTAGTCCTCCATCACCATCTAATAAAATGTCTATCTCAAATCATACTAGTCCTACACCAACACCACCATCCAACTTCTCAAGCTCAAATCCATCAACTAAAGAATCATTTAACGATTTTCTCCAAAGACTACTAGCATGAAATAGACCATCCCCACGTCAAGCACCCATTAATGAGCTCACCAATAAGCCTTTGAATGCCATGCCTATTCTTCCAACTCCATCATGTGGTCCACAACCTATTGATCTTATATGTCTAAGTCAAATTCCATCATGCCCTCATGTTGTTGATCATAAAGAGCATACCAAGCCTCTTTTAGAGCCTTCCACTTCCATTTCCACTCAAATCCAAGAGCTATGTCAAGAGCATTATCCTAAGCATGAGGAAACATTAACCTCTAATTCTAATCAAGATCTAGGCCCTTCTAATGATCCCACTCATAATATACTTGGTCCTATTCATGATGAAGCATCCCTCTATGATCTGGATCCTACCTATGATCAAGAAGACCATGATGATCCTCTTATCCAGCTTTATGCATTCCATGGTCAAGAGCCTATCACTTCACCTATCCATGATCAAGAAACCTACATTGCTCCTATACACCCCCTACCTAGTCCTATCCATGATCCCTCATTATCCACTTGTCATGTTGAGACACATGCCTCCCAAGTAAATGTAGAAGATCAAACCAATAGTGTGGATCTAAATGAGCATAATCAAGTTCCTAATGATCCTTCCACATCCACTATCTACCCCATTTCAAATCCACCAAGATTTCCTATTGGTCTATCCATCTTTATTCATGAATTTTCCTCCTTAGAACAATGACAACCTTTATCCACTTCACCTTCTTCATCTAATAATGAACTCAAGTCTAGTGTCCAAAACACACCTATTCCCATTGTCCATCACATGCTTCAGAACATGAACTATCAAGGTAAAGGTTTAAGCCTTCATGAACAAGGTGTTTTGGAGCCCATCCATGTCAAGGTCCCTCCACGCTCTTATGGCCTTGGATATACACCCCAAGGAAACCAATCTAAAGATTTTGGTACTTCTTCCATCCATCATGAGTCCTCTTTCCGCAATAAATCCTATCATATGCCTAAAACATATGTTGCCATCCCTCCTCCATCATCTTACAAATGTCAAAAGCATGTGACCGTACACCTTCCACCATCAACCTTGCCACCATTGCTTCCAAATCCTAATATCCCTCCATCTAATCTACCTCCACTACTCCCAACACCTAATATCCCCAGTATCGAATCCCCTTATCCACCTATCCATAAATCCTCTAAAAATCTGAATCATGACCAATCAATGCACAAATTGTCTAAACATGAAGCTTCCACTCATTCCACCATACCCATGGGATTTAAACGAATTTTTTTTTATGCCTCTATCTATAAAAAAAAAAAATGAAGTATCCTCATGCCCTAAGACACAAAAACAAAGAATCAAAGAAAAATCCATCCAAAAAGCAATATAAGCCCATACCTTCAAAACAAAAGTCTAAAAACAAAATGGTTTGGGTACCTAAGGAAAAGGAAAAAAAGTCAAATAAGGCATCTACATCACAAAAATGCCAACCGTCCACTTCCACCTCACATTACCACTCTATTCAAGAATCTCATATTTCATCCCACAAGCAAAATAAAAGTCATAAAAATACGAAGTCTATATGGGTACCTAAAGCACTTCATCACCCATCTTCTAAGAAAAAATCTCCATTGCTTTCTACGCCTCCTTCACATCAAAAGCTTCAATGTTTATCACAGTGTGTGCAATCATTGGTCATGGTTCCCTTCCACTTCACAACGATTCCACATACCTCCATCTCCTCACCCTTCACTCATTATCCTACATATCTGCCCCATCACCTTCCTATGGTCCATGCTTTTGGCTAAGCTTCCCATTCATCTCTCCTACATAATCCACATCATAATCCATCATCTACCTACTCCATCTCCCTTTCATGTCATCCCTTACTGACATCTATGAGCATAATGAAATTTTACATGGTCCATGGGATGGCATCCATCTCTCGTGGGACTATCACCTTTCATGGAACTAGACACTTGAGTTCCTCCTATCCAAAAATCAAAAAAGTCAAAAAAAGAAAAAGTCGAAAAAAAAAAGAAAAAGAAAAAAAAAGAAAAGAGAAATCCCTTCGTCCAACGTTGAAAACTTGGTAAACAGGGTGGATAAGTACCTTGATAAAAACTTGGAAAACAGGGGTCATGTGTAGGTTGATCTTCTATGTCGCTTACACTTGGGGGTATGTTGTCTCATCCTACCATATCATTTTTTATCCTATCATATTGTATCTTACCATCTCATATCCTACCATCTTTAGCCATCATACCCATATACTTATTATATTGAGTCCATTCATCCTCTCATCCTCCTTTTGATCTTGATAAAAATATGGGGCAAAATGTCAAAACATGCTTTGAATATTTTTTGATATACCTCATCCTTCCAAACAAGCCTATCATTATCCTAGTGTTATAAGCTTTGTCATGAAAGATCCTAAGTATTGTACCTAGAATGGGGCATGTTATTCCTATGTGACATAGTCTTTGGAGATCACATCATTGCTCTCTTATGATGCATACATCTATTTCATTCACTATGACATCCATTTTATCAATCCATCTATCACGAGCCTTTTATCCCTTATCCTATCACCCACCCTTTCATCCATCAATCACCTCTATCTCCTTGCACCTAGACTTTATTTTCCCTTGTCATTGGTATCTAGCACAAAGACTGCCCAATTTTCCATCCATTGACATCTCAAAACATTTCAAAAATCTAAAAAAAAAAATCAAAACATTTAAAAAAATCCAAAAAAATCAAAACATTTAAAAACCCCAAAAAATCAAAACATTAAAAATCAAAAAAATCAAACTATCCCCAAAAAAAATACAAAAAAAAGGAAAAGGGTCCTAAAAAAAAGACAAAAAAATCAAATAGCCAACAAAAAATCCATGCAATAAAATCAAACCAAATCACTTCTTCCAATCAATTCAACGCATCAATTCAACTTCTTCAAATCAATCCTTCAAATCAATTTCTTTATCAAATTATTCAATCACATCACTTCTTCTAATCAAACCCGTTCTTCTAATCAATCCAATCATTATCATCAAATCAAATCATTTCTCCATCAATCCAATCAATCAAAATCATTCAAAGTAAATCATTCCTCAATTTAATTCATCAATCATCATCCAAATATTCAAATCAAGCATCTTCAATCATTTTTAGCAATATTCTAAATGCAATTCAATCCTTAATCCATACCAACCAAGCTAATTGATCAAGTCAAATTATCCAATCACATTTCGGTCTTGATCCTAATCATGTTGTAAACCCAATCAATCAATCAATCAATCATCCTTGTGTTGATCTAGGTATATATCATTCCTTGCAATGACAACACTATCATCATCAATTAATCAATTAATCAATCATCCTGGTGTTGATCTAGGGATATATCATTCCCCATAATGACAACACTATCATCATCATCAATCAATCAATTAATCATCCGTTTATAGCTTGAAAGGGGCAATACCTTGTTTTTTTTGTATCATTTGTGCATGCTTGTTGGCTTGCTTGTGTGTTTTATCATTTCAATTTTCATTTGCATCAAATCCAAATCACTCCTAGCTAATATTCATATCTTGTATCTAGACAAGGTATTATTATGTTGGGGCACGAGACACATCGTCACCTTGGTCCTTATACCTTGGTGCATAATGTCTAGTGCTAAATACAACATATGATTGCTCACTTTATTGTAGCATAGCGTGTCATTCTTATTTTCCATCTACTTCTCTTGTATCATTCATCTTATCCCTCCTTTATCATTTCATTCATTTCGAGAGCATATCCGTGTTTATGCAACCCGCCTATCCTCTCGAGGGGGAATCATCTTGTTTTTCTCTATCTATACATTAACTTCTTTGAAATGATGTTACTCGGCTTAAATCTCACCATCTCAAACATCATCTCAAAGAGGGGAAAAATGTAGACACTCAAAATTGTCCATATCATAATATTACCTAGTCGATACATGACCTTATAAGACATTTTGTAATATTTTATCCTAGATCATTACATTATCCCACTTATCCCATTTATTTCACTTAATCACCTTCCTAATTAATTAAATAAATCTCATTTATTTAATTAATGCACCTTCACATGTCTCAAAATAATTCAAATTAAATATTTGAATTAATCCCTCACTTATTGTCACATTGCAACATGTGTCACATGACTACAACTCTTCACATGCACTCAAAATTTAAATTTATTATTTAAATTATGAGATTCCCACTCACATCCTATTTTTAGCCCCATTCATTTGTGCGTCATAGGCATCTTTTCCTCCAAAGTAAATAATAGAATCCTACTTTTCCCTCACATCCTAATTTTAGCCTCATGTCATAACCCACTTATTGTGCATCATAGGCACTAAAATAAACTTTTAATCCTAGCCATACATATCACAAATTTGACTTTTAATCTTGGCCATTGAATCAAATCAGTCTTCTCCTATAAATCAAGCCTTTCATAGGTCATTTTGGAGGATCTTCTTCTAGTATCCTCACTCTACCAAAATTTCTCTCAATCTTCTTATCTATCTATCTATTTTTCTTCTGTTATCTTCATCTTATCGTTATGCTGTAAAAAAGAGCAATCAACATATCAAATCATTCAATCCTTCAAAATATTGTATTCTCATGCAGGTGGAGAAGAGCAATGGAGATCAATCAAATCTAGCTTGGAGATCGGTTTGCATTCGCTTGTTATTTTGATTTTCATGCTTGCTTGTACTCTATTGTGCTTGTTAGGGTTTTTCATTATAATTTGTTTATGCATTTTGCTCTAATATTTTTTACCCTAACTACATCTCTCATGTCACTTAAAACACATTCCAAGGAATATGGAGATATATAAATGAAATAGGATTACAAGGTTAATGCCAACCTTATCCTAATAATTCTAAACACATTTAATGTGAGGAGAAGTGGTTGTGATTAATAAATGACAAGTTTAAAAATGATTGAGTCTTCATGGCCTTGGGTTTAGAAAATTGTCACTTGATATGAAATTATATTAGAGAGCAGTCTAAAAGGACAATGTTTGAAAAAGGCTCAAATAGGAATGAATAAACTTTGCAAAGGAAAAAATATGCTAACATCTTCTAGCATGATTAAGATGCTTGAGTAGTCTATCAAGCCTTGCTTTAAGAATACTCCAAGTGTATCATGTCATATGATCTTGGTGACGACCAAGATTGGGATTAAAAAAATAAAATTTATGATGCATGAAGAACCACAACTCTCTTTCACCAACTATCAATCGCATAGGAAATGACCTACATTCATCATAGGTCATTTCAATCATATTAAAATCCCCACATAGAATTCAAGTGGAAACAAGAATTGAATTAAAAATCTTGTTGCAAGTATGTGCAGTTGGTGTTGTCATTGACGTCAATAGTATGAGTAGGAGATTGTTGCAAGAGTGAATAGTTGGCATTGATTTGATGTTGTCTTTGATGATGCTTTGATTAGTTTAATTATGTTGTCATTAGTAAGCTATTGGTGTCAATCTCTAGTGTTGCTTTGATAAGATTCTGCCTATGGATGTATGGCTGAGTTGCTATTGTTAGTGTAGGTTTTTTATTTTTCTTATGTTAGGGGTATTTATTTTTCCTACACATATTATTTAAGCTTTCTTAGGTTTATTATGAGTGGTTAATATGAGGACACATGGTGAAATGCATCAACTACATGTGTCACTCTCTCCCCACACATGGGTAGTTGAGTTACACATCATCTTTTGGCTTGTTGTGCCTATTGGAAACACAGTTGTCATTGCACCAAAAGATTGACCTGTTAATGCCTGATACAATTGTGAGAGTTAATGGATCCACGAGAGGAAATTAAGGCATTTCACGAATCCCAAGGGGAGTGTTGACCATCTACCAACAATCGCCCCCTCAGCATTACCCGAGATGATTCAAACTCAACACCTTTGGCTCTGATACCAATTGTTGGAAACATAGTTGTTGCACCAAAACATCAACATGTTAATGCCCAATACAACTGTGAGAGTTAACAGATCCACGAGAGGTGGTTAAGACATGTCACGAATCTCAAGGGGAGCACTAACCATCTACCAACAATGCCACCTCTCATAACCACTATTTTGTTTTTACCTAGATAGGTTATAGGGTAGTTGGGTTTCTCACCCTCTTTTGGCTTTATGTGCCACTTGCTTTTTGTCTTCACCCAAGGAGGTTATGCCATATGTTTTGTCATTTACCAAGTAGGTGATAACCTCCCACCTTTTATGGGTAGTAGGAGTTAATGCACCTCTTGGATGTATTTGCCCTTATTTTTCTATATATTGAGAACTCTCCTCTCACCTTCACTAGTTCAGCTAGTTCGGTGATCGCTCATTGGGAGTATTGAGAGTATTCTGCAATTTCTCTTGCCTTGTCTCTATTTTTCTCTCATTTCAGATTTCTCTTCATTTCACTATTTTGATCTTCAATAATCTATTGAGTGAAGTTGCACGTGATTTACAACTAACATTAGATCTTGGCTCATTTCTCACTTCTCACTTCACGTAGAATCTAACATGGTATCAGATTCGTGTTGTCTGGTATAGCTCATTGTTTTTCTAATTTCTTGAGAGATTTGAGACTAATAGAAAGCTAATATTTTTCTTTAAAAACCCAATATGCTCTTCTCTTGCATCTTTAGATGATCTAGAGAATTAAAAAAAATTAAGAGGAAAATAAGCATATATTTAATCTAGTTTACATATATTTGTTCTTGTGAGATCTAGGTGATTTACAACTTTTTGGTAATATTAGAGGAGAAGGTTAGAGAAAGTCAAAATTGACTTTTATTTCACCAAAATCAGAGATTGGAGGATACGATAAAAAAAATTAGAGTTAAAAACTTGTATTTTTTATCGGAGCCATTTTCATTTTGGCTTCAGAAATTTGGCTTCCACTCATTTTCAAGAAAAATGATTTCTAGGTTTTATTCCCAACATTGAAAAACCATCTGGGTAGTCATTACATTTTGCAAAAAAGTTGATAAATTTTGCAAAAATCAAATCAGAAAAAGGTGTGTCATTTTTCATAGGCATATTTTGCATTTTTCTTCAAAATTGCATAACTTTTGCCTCGGGTGTTAGATTTTCACAAACGAGTACTTGACAAAAAGATGGAATTGAGAACTTTCCATCCATGAAGGTTTGAGTAACTTTTTTTGCCTTTTTCAATCAGATATTGTAGGTTGAATGTGCTATTTTTTTAATCCTCAATAAGTCATATCTTTCACTTTTGCAATCCATTTTTTAAAATCAAAAAATTGTTAGAAAGATATTGAAGAGTAAAAAATAACTACAAGGTTATTTTTATTTGAAAAATAATTCGTATCAAATATTGTGGGCGGTTGGAGGGGTGACCCTCCAAGCTAGAGGATGGCTTTTGATGGACTAAGGTGAGTGGCATCCATGTAGGGGAGAATAGTGTTGAGGTGGAAGATGAAGGCTTCGTAGAGTGAAAGGTAGGTGATGTCATTCAAGGTGAGTACAAGCATTGAAGGCTGACATATTAAGCACATTTTTTAATGAAGGCCTCGCATACGAAGTAGGGATTGCAAGAAAAAATCTCTATTGCAAGGACACCTTGCTTTACTTGGTAATGATTTCTCGTTCGTATGTTGATAGAACTACTTGGTGAGAATGAGATTTATTAATGAGTAGAGGTGATGGTATGTACAGATTATTAACACATTCTTGGTGTTGTTTCCTTGTTAATGATGGTGAGTCGATTAGCGGACATTGCTCAGCTTCAGGAGTTGTTTGTGGGTGCCAATGGCTGGGTGCTCAAAGTTTATCATAGAAGTTTCGATGGAGGGTTTGATGTGGTTTGGTGTGGACACCTCAATTTCTCTGAATGTGACATCGAGGCAAGCATCATTCCTAGATATAACAGTTCAGAGGTTGAAGTGAATTTTTCTCAACATCAACCCTCTCACAGTTGCGGCAGTCAAAATAATTTTAGGCATTGGTCACCTTGAGTGTAAGGAGTATGGGAGAGACAATGGACATGTATCCTCACAATTTTTGGCCTCTCTACTTGACAACCATGTTCCTAAGATGGAGGCAAAGGATATGTTGGTGAGGTTGTTCAAGAAGGATTTGGTAGGTGGTGTGGAGGAGGTTCTGAAGGCAAAAATTTTAGGCACCAGGATCCTGCATCCAGATGATTTGGAGATCTTGCGAAAGACCAACGAGGCTGTTAGGTTTTATCCCTTCCTTTTCAACCTGAGCGAGATGACTCTCATGTGCCACCATATGATTGTTGGAGTTACAGCGGAGTACCTAAAGAAAATACTTGGGTTAATGGCAGTCGAAGGCTTCAAATGGATCAAGGACTTTGAGTCCTTTGTGAAGCTTAATGGGTTTTTGTAAATTGTTTGGTTTCTAGAATTTACAGGTAGTTGCTAAGGTCTGGATGTGGCTAGCATGAGTTTGGGGATTTTTGGGTTTTGACAGTGGTACTGTCAATTTTGAAAGCTATATCACCATGATCGAATAAAAAATGTAGGTTGAATATAGTCTAGTAGTCTCAAGGTTGTGTCAAAGAGCTTGTTAACTCCTGCTTAGCAGATGGTTTTATGCTTGCCTCTTCTAAATTAATAAAATACTCTTACATATCAAAAATAAAAATTGTATCAAATATTGTAATTTTGGCTATTAAGAGCCTTAAAATCCTTGTAATATGGAAAAGCCTTGTAAAATCACTAATCATAAAGTGCCAACATTTTAATATCTGGGGGGTGATTTTTGAGACTAGTGGAAAGGGGGGGTGTCTTGTGTGTCTTCTTTCTTTGCACTTTTCCTTCTTTGCAATCTTCTTTTCTGCTCTCATTAATGCATCTACAGTTCCAATTTTAACTCCATATAATTATTTTGAAGGGAAATATAAGATGGTAATATATCTAAAAATAATGGATATCATCATGTAACAATGGGACTTGAAACTGAACCACAAAATGATGCAAAAAATATTAAGTGGTTTAACAAATGTGATGAAGATTTTGGTAATTTATGTATGTTAGTATCTCCAGACCTACTTTTTCATATCAAGTCTACTAAAACACTGAATGATGTGTGGAAAACATTGGAAAACCTCTTTGGTAAGCAGGATGAGTTAAGGGGTCATCAATTGGAGAACAAACTCATAGGGTTAAGCCCTTCAAATTTTGACACCATACAAGACTTCTTCACAAAATTCAAAGCTGTTAGATTGAAATTGGAACACTGTGGAATCAAGAAAGATGATAAACAACTGATCTTGAGTATTCTTTCTAAGCTTAGTCCTAACTATTCTTTATTTTTCTACATTCTATCTTACAAAATGTGCCCTAGGTTCCACATATAAAATGCCTTCTTTAGATGAGTTTATTGCAAAACTCACTAGGGAGTAGGATAAATTGGTTCTAATGGGTACAATTAAACCCTCTAAGTCACATGCCTTGGCTATTAATCGGGGCACAAAAGAACAAAAAGGGTTGAATAAGCAAGATAAGAAATAAAAGAACCAAGGAGAGAATAAGAAAGATAAAAAATCTACTACTTCAAAAGTAGATAATCAGATCTCTCCATCAAAAGCTGACCAACCTAAGAAGGAGAAGATCAGGTGTTCTTTTGTAAGAGGCATGGCCATGATGAACATAAAATTTTAAAGAGAAAAATTGATGACCTTTCACATCTTCTAGAAAAGAACAATATCAAGGTGCCTAATTCAGTCAAACAAAGTTCATCAGAAGGTTCTTCTAAGGACACAAATAAAAGTAAGAGGAAAGGAAAGGGCAAGGACCTAGTTGTTGGTTCTTCACAACCAGAGTCTTGCATCATTGACTCGAGTGCTTCACACCACATGGCCTCATCAAAGGATAATTTTACCTCTTTGGAGCCATGTTTTATGCCTACCATACTTATGGGTGATGACACTCCTGTTGAAGTGCATGGGAGAGGGTTTGTTGATGTGGGTGAAGGGACATTTGAGGATGTTCTTTGTGTTCCATCTTTTTCAACTAATATCTTATCTATTTAGTATATCACTCACACTGGTTCTAGCAAGCGAGTTGAGTTCACTCTAGATACAATGGTAATCAGTGAAATGTATAATGGGTCTACAATTGCTATGGGAAAAGTAGATCATCAATATAGACTATATCACTTTTCTCACTTTGTTCCTGACTCTCCTTCGATAGTCTTACTCACTCATGCAAATGAGGTGAGTTATTTATTGCATCAATGGTTTGGCCACTTGAACTACCATTACTTGTAGCAGCTCAGTCAACATGACATGGTTTCAGGGTTGCCTTCTATTCAATTTTCTAATGGAGTTTTCTAGGGATGCATTCTTGGTAAGCATATTGAGGAGAATTATGATAAAGTAAAAGCATGGAGATCTATAGATCTATTTGAGTTGGGACATAGTGACTTGACAGGACCATTTCCACAACCATCTTTCAATAGGGTTAGATATGTCTTGACATTTATTGATGACTTTTCTAGATACACTTGGGTCTATTTTCTCAAACATAAGTCTAAGGTCTTTGATCATTTTATGGATTTTAAATATTTTACAAAGAAATAATCTGGGAAGTTCATCAATATTTTGTGTACAGATAATGGGGAGAATATGTTAACAATCAGTTTGAACAGTTTTGTGCTTCAGAAGGAATCAACATGCAACACATAGTTCCATATAGTCCTTAGCAAAATGGTGTCACAAAATGCAAGAAAAAATCCTTGAAGGAGATGGCAAACTGTATGATACACTCCAAATCTTTGGCACCTCGATACTAGGCAAAGGCCATCAAATGTGTGTGTTACATCTAGAATAGAGTTCCTCACAAAGTTGTGAAGAGGGTAACTCCTTTTCAAGCTTGGGTTGGCTGGAAACTCACAGTTAAGCACTTTCGAGTGTTTGGTTCTCTTGCATGGGCCCATATTCTAGCAGAGAAACACAAGGCTACGGATCCACAGAGAAATCCTTATATATTTGTTGGGTATCTAGATGATGCCAAAGGTTATAGGATTCTCTGTCCCACCACTCATGAGTTGTTCATTGAGAGGAGTGTTCATTTTGAGGAGAGCTCTTCTAGTTCTTCTCCCACCACTTCTCCATCCACTATCACATTGGATACTTTGCATCATGATGATAGTTCTTTAGAGGATCTTAATCTTAATATCGATGAGAAGTATTATTCCTCCACTTTAGATGGTGATAGTGATGATGAGGATTTGCATTCCTCTTCTAGTCATCATTCAGAGGTTAATGCTTCTCCTCTAGATTCTGTAGCCTCAACATCTCTTTGGGCTAGAAAAACATTAGAGTCAATAGGTGATTGGATTGGTGATCCATCAGAAACAAGAAGAAAATGTTCATAGTTTCACCAAGTTCCACATCTCTTCATTGCTTCAGCTTCTGATCCACAGTTTTTTTGAGAAGCTTTTGGTGTTCCTGAGTGGCATGCTGCAATGCAAGAAGAGTTCAATTCCTTAGAGATGAATCACACATGGGATTTAGTCCCTCTTCCTAAGGGAAGAATTTTTTTTTGATGAAAGTGGATCTATTAAACAAAATTTACAATAGATGGGTTGGTTGATAAGCATAAGGCTCGGTTGGTAGCAAAAGGATTCTCCCGGGTTCCTGAGATTGACTACTCCAAATTTTTTTGCACTGGTTGATAAGATGAATTCCATCTAACTTGTCCTTGCTATAGCTGCAACACATCATTGGGAAGTTCATCAAATGGATGTAAAGAGTTCCTTTCTTCATGGTGACCTTCAAGAGGAAATCTACATGGATCAACCACTAGGGTTCATATAGGATCCTTCACTTGTGTGCAGACTTCAAAAGTCTCTTTATGGCCTCAAACAAGCTCCTCGAGATTGATATGCCAAGATGGACTCCTTCCTTCTGACAGTTAGGTTTAGATGATGTCATTCTAATCTAAACGTATACATTCTACAACAAGATGACACTCTCACATTCCTAGTTCTCTATGTTGATGACTTATTGATCATAGGGAGTCACTGGTCCACCATCAAGGCAGTGAAAACTACTCTACATCATAGATTTTTGATGTCTAACTTGGGTCTTTTGCATTATTTCTTGGGAATTGAGATCACTCAATCATCTTTATGAATCTTCCTTGGACAATGCAAGTATGCACTTGATATGCTCTCCATATTTTGCATGGCTGACTATAAGCCTGCATTGATTCCATTTTTGTTAGGGGTCAAACTTGAGGCTAAGTGTTCTTCACCCTTGGTTGATGGTACTTTGTACCAACAACTTGTTGGGAGTCTCATCTACTTGACTCATATGAGACCTGACATTTCATATGTTGTGGGCATGGTCTCTCAATTCATGCAGGAGCCACATGAGTTTCATTGGAAATTAGCAAAGCGGATCCTTCACTACATTTAGGGTACTCACAATTATGGGATTCAATATGCAAAAAACATGGATATTGACTTGGTGGGACACACAAATTCAGATTGGGCAAGCGATTTTCAAGATTGCAAGTCTACTTCAGGGTATTGCTTCTCACTTGGTTTTGGTCCAGTTTGTTGGTCGAGCAAGAAGTAATTTGCAATTGCTCTTTCATCTACAGAGGTTGAGTATCGAGGGGCAGTTAATGCCACCATTGAGGCTATTTGGCTTCAGAATATTCTCATTGAGTTTGGTATTTTAGTTAGAAAGCCTACAATCATTTTTTGTCATAATCAGAGTGCAATGTAGATCTCAAGGAATCCAGTTCATCATCAAAGGATGAAACACATTGAGATTCATATGCACTAAATTCAGGAGATGATTCAAGAAGGCATCATTGATCTTAAGTATTTTTCTACATCATAGTAGACTACAGATATCTTCACCAAACCCTTCACAAAAAGCAAGTTCCTTCATCTATGAGCTTTGGTTGGGGTGCGATAGGTGTCTACTTCAGGAGGGGCTTCTTAGTCCTTCATTATACTCTCTCTATTTAGTGGGGGATTCTTCTTATGGAGGGATCTCTATGTACATGGGTACCTAACATGGCTTAATTTTTTGGGACCCATCTTTTCACCCACCTAAGCTATGCTTAAGGGGGTGTTAGTGTAGGTTTTCTATTATTCCTTATGTTAAGGGTATTTATTTTTTCCTACACATATTATTTAAGCTTTCTTAGGTTTATTAGGAGTGGTTAATATGAAGAAATGTGGTGAAATACATTAGCTACATGTGTCACTCTCTCCCCACACATGGGTAATTGAGTTATACATCCTCTTTTGGCTTGTTGTGCCACCTCTCATAACCACTATTTTGTTTTTACCTAGGTAGGTTATAGGGTAGTTGGGTTTCTCACCCTCTTTTGGATTTATGTGCCACCTCCTTTTTGTCTTCACCTAAGGAGGTTATGCCACATCTTTTTTCATTTACCAAGTAGGTGATAACCTCCCACCTTTTATGGGTAGTGGGAGTTAATGCACCTCTTGGATGTATTTGCCCTTATTTTTCTATATATTGAGCACTCTCCTCTCACCTTCACTAGTTCGGCTAGTTCGATTATTGCCCAATGGGAATATTGAGAGTATTCTAAAATTTCTCTTGCCTTGCCTCTATTTTTCTTTCATTTCATATTTCTCTTCATTTCGCTGTTTTAATCTTCAATCATTTGTTGAATGAAGTTGCATGTGATTTACAACCGACATCAGATCTTGGCTCGGTTCTCGCTTCTTGCTTCTCATAGAATCTAACAACTGTTGCAATTGTCTTGGTGGTGATGAGGAAGTGCTGAAGATATTGAGGATGTATCTCTGGTGCTTGGTTTCCAAGTTCTTTTGAGAAAAATTGAGTAAAAAGAGGAAACAACATAATGTAGTGGTGTTGTGTGTTGCAAAGTAGCATTCCAGTTTGGATCCATATTTCTTCTATGTTGAAGATCTACTTGTGCAGTTTAGATATGTTGATCAGAGGTGTTCAAAGGTGTTGCATCCAAAATTTGATGTGTTTGATCATTGTGCAAAGGAAGTTGTGTTCACCATTGTGTGAACTATGTATTGCAGAGGTGTCTGGGAGAAATTTTTTTGCTTGACATTTCTCCACAGAGTGGTTTAAGGTCTTGCAGATCTGGAAGGGTGCTAATAGTGTTTGTATCTTTCTTCAGTTGAAGTTGTTTGAGGTTTGGTGCTTCGAAAGTTGGTTTCTTGAATTGCAGCGTATGGTAGAATTATTTGAGTGTATTGGGTGTGTACATTCTTCAAGTGAAAATTGTTACAAAGGAATTTGTTGGTTTCCAAGATGTTTATGGAATATTCTAGATTGTGTTCAAGCGTGGTGTGTTTTCCATGTGTTATATTTGGATTTGAGGAAGCATGTACTTAAATATTAATGGTGTTAACATAGGTTTGACCAACCTTGGGTGTTTACATTAATTATGGAGTTGCTTTGATGTTTGTGGAAGCATGATGTGATGTGTATGAGTGGATTTAGGTCCCAGCTAAGGTGTGTTGTGGTTCGCCTTCATTCCTTTCCACTACAGGTATGTTCTGGTGTTGACCTAATTTAAATTTGCATGATTGAGGTGCATAGTTGACCTTGGAAAATATTTTCAAGGATGAAGATGGTATAAATATGAAGGATGATAAGACATATGTGTGTGTTGCGAATGATGCGAATTCCAGAGTTGTGAGGTGTGAATTTTTGTAGTGTAGTGCAAACTATCATGTGTTAGATTATTGGATGCAGTGAGTAGAAGGTGTCTACAATATTTTGTAAGAATGTGAAGGTGTTGGTGATGTTGTGGTGGAATTTTATGTTGTATTGAGATGGATTTCTCATTGTAACACTCTTCTCTATCTTCTTTTCTATTCTGGCAATGAGCCTTTCTTTCTTTTGGGTAGTGAGCCCTATGATAGTGAGCCCTATTGTATTTAGTGTTGATATTACTTTATATTATGAGCTAACCCTCACTATGGTTTTTTCCTTCTTGGGTTTTCCATGTAAATCTGGTGTTTCATTGTGTATGGTGTTGCTTTGGTTATGTTTCAGTTGTTTTCCTTCATAATAAATCATTCTAACAGATTAAGGGTTAATTGAATTAATGTGGATCTAAATGTTTGTGAGGGTTTTGAAGTTTTAAGGTACAAATAATTCATCCCACCCTCTCAGTTGTCTTGTGCATTCAAAAAATCCATAGGTCTAGATGGTATATCTTTCAACATCATCATTCAAACCATAAACATTACATCTTTAAAACAATGATTATTAATGTTGAAAAGATCCCACAACAGTAGGTTAGTGTGGTCACATACCTATTCAAATAAGTGTCAGTGTCACATAAGAGAGAAAAGTGACAACACCACCTTGACCTACTTTGTAGTTACTACACAAAAAAACAAATTAAAAGACAAATGACACAACAAGTTGTATAAAGAAAAAAAAAGAAATTTTAATGTCTTATAAATAGAGAATGTTCAAACCTTAAAATTGTAAATGATCATATCAAATATAATACCTCCAAGGGAGGTCCATTAGAGCTTGAACATTCTATGAAATACAATTCATAAGTGAGTGTCAAGAGTCATCTCCTTGAGGGGTTGGGGCCCTAGCTCGGTTGGCTAAATCTTTCCTATTGCAGGAGGTTGGTCATGAGGTCTAGTCTCCCCACCCCCCATGGTACCGGAGGGCGTGTCGCGCTAGCGCCGCCGGTCACGTTAAAAATTTTACCAGCACACTGCAGTTTATAGGGGGTCGTGCTACCTGATTCCTTCAGTCTAATAAAATAAAAAAAAAGAGTCATCTCCTTGTTATCTATCTCATCTAAAGAAAAATAATTATTCTATAAAAGAGCATCACTTGATTCAAAAATTCCTAAATGAAAGTTAAGCTAGACAATTCTTCATTTTTTGGCACATAATCTTCCTCTTCCAAATTTCTTAGTGGGTTATAGGACCTTACTACCCATCTAGAGGAAGGAATCATGTTAGGCAATGTTAGTTGGTGGTTGAGATAACAATGACATTGTTGATTAGGCTCTCACATATTTCACTTCAAAAGTATCCCTAGGAGGAGATTGAACATATTTTCTACACTCTAGATGCTTTGAAACATTTTTTAGATCTTACCCCATAAATCTTGAATAAATCTTGAGGGGAGGAGCATTATTACCAAAGTTTTGGGTCTTGTGATTAACAATTGTATGCCACCCTTCATCTTTTTTTTCAAAATTCTACAAAACAATAATAAGATGAGAGTAAGGTTTCAAACAAGGAGAGACCAAAGCATGTCTCAAATCTTCTATTTAAAGTATTGGAAATGATAGTAAGTGTTTGCTAAATTTGGTTAAAGAACACATTGAGTATATCTCATTTGTTCAATGTGGATACCCATAGTCTCCTTTAAATATTTGGAAAGGTCCACCTCAACATAAACTTAACATTGAGAAGCAATTTTTTTAGTTGCAAATCTTTGCCAATTGGTGAATAGTTCATATCCACAAATTGGAAAGCAAATATATTACAATTAACTGAGGGGGGAAATTTCTCAAATTTCATAAATTATAGGTCAAATACATTTCATTTGGACATAAATTTATTTTATGAGGCATTTGTATTTAATATTTTTTTCATAGTAAACTATGCATTTCTAATGGTGATTCACCGAAATTTTTAGATGCGTGTATTCATCTTTCCACATATTCACCAATACCATTAAAAGTTCATTGTGCATGAGGACCCATTTCACCAATACCATTAAAATTTCATCATTTATGATGATCCATTTCGCCAATACTATTAAAATTCCATTGCGTATGAGAACTCATTTCACCAATACCATTATAAATCCATATTAATCTTAGGTCCATAATTTCCTTGAAATTATAATGTATGTGTTTTATCGAGGTCCAATTCACGCAAAAATTATATGTGTCATTTTATAATCACACACGATTCACCAAATTATTTATGTACCATTTTCGAATATTGTAAAATTTAATAAAAATGAATTAACATAAATACAATGATACTCTGATTAATCTTTTGCATATTGTGTTTGGTTTCAAGTTCTCAATTCAAATCACAAGCAACTTATAACTACAAGCATTGTCATATTGACAAATCAGTGAAAATCTAAAGGTAAAAGATTATTTCTTCATAGTGCTATACTATTATTTATCTCTTTGCTATTTTTACTTCATTCTTATAGATGATATTGAACAGGAAGACATCTTAGGCCCAAAGATCTATATTCTATGATTCCTTCTGAAGCAAAAATATATTTTTCTATATCTTTTATTTTGTGAGAGATTTCAAGAAAAACAAGTTTTGTGAAAGTGGTGAAGGGAGATCATCAAAACACATAACCATTATGTCATACTTTAGCAATGTTTGTGGTCCATCAGATCAAGATGGAGCTACACCATCAATACTTGTACTGAATATTAATTAACAAGAAAATACCTTAGAAATTATTAGAATGAGTTAATTGACTTAGATGGCAATGCCACACTTTTAGATGATGTTCCAAGGGATAACCAGGGTAGCCATAATAAATCAACCTCAACAAGTGATAAGAAAGATGCAAATCTTGCATGGAAGGGGAAAGAAAATCCAAATAAAAATGGACATGAGTGGGATATGATAAGGAATTTTTAAGATTGGTTGGATGTAAGATTTTTATTTTGAAATATGGTAGGGATAAGAAGTTACAACTAAAAATTGACATTATAGAAAAATATATTAGTAAAGTTTATGAAAAATAAATAATAGACATAAATGAAAAATGATTGATAAGATGAAAAATAAAGGAAGAATGTCTTCATGTTAAGAATGCACTCGAATATGATGTGAATACACAAAGAAAGGTGAATCTTTCTATATGTGGAGGTAAAAATGAAGCTTAATTTGGAAAGATGATTAGAGAACACAAATGGAAAAAATTGTTCAATTAAGTGTTGTTTTTCATAGTTTGACCAAAGGGTGCCCTATGACAAACTAGACCCAAAATATAATAGTTTATTATTTTTATGGGTGTTCCTAACTTTACTAACACACATCGATCAATGAACAATGAATGGGATTGATCATGTTGTCTTGCTAAGGTGAAAAAATAAGATTTACAGGAAATAAATAAAATAGTTAACCTTTATTGCATTATATTTAGACGGAGTTACAATGATAGATAATATATCTCAGGTATGTATGCATGTGTATACTATACAAAACATGTTCATCAACCTTATATACTCTTTGTTCACAAAATCAAGGAGAATGTGACATCAAAAAATCTATTTGAACTAGTTAAAAATATTTGAATGAAATTGGAGGTATGGATAATTACAAATTACCAAAAATTTAGTGTGTAAGGGTTGATGAAGCTTTATTAATGCAAGGTAATAGGAACGAAATTTTCCTAAAGCTATAAACTAATTTTTCACCATACATGATTTTCATTCATTACATGGCCCAAAAAATGAAAACTTAGCATTTAAAATTATGAGAAAGTTTTCTACAATATCAAAAGTTGAAGATCTAGTCTGCGAGTTCTAATCACACTTCTATTGAAGTCCCAAATGATTTATGAAATTTTAAAATTTTGTTGAGGGAATAAATGTAAAAAAAATCTTATTAATATTGTTGATACTAGATGGATCTCCTTGTATGAACCAACATGAATTTTTCAAAATATCAATCCTTGATTGGAGTAATGTACAAACATCGCCAAATATTATACAAAACTCATAACCTCTTACACAGGTTAAGTGACATAGAGACACTCTTAACTTTATCTGGTATTGTAGACACTTAAAATCATCCTGATCAATATTATGCATCTAAACTCGATTAATAACACCGTTTTCATCCTAATTCACCTCATATTGACTATTTAATTAAATTCATCATTTTCTTCTATTACTTGAATAATCAACATTATTAGGTTAATTCGTCCCTTTCATATTAATTCTCATCTTGTTTGATTAAATAATGTGAATTATTTAATTAAATTCTCTAAGTCCTCTCATTTGATTAAAAAAATATGAATTATTTAGTTAAATGTCATTAATTCCCCTTTTTAATTAAATGAGAAAATTGTTTAATAATTAAATCTTTTAATTCCTCCATCATGCACAACTAAATAATATTCTAATTATTTAATTGACTAATTTCTTTCATCCCTCCAATTTCTCTCTTGCAAAGGAATATTCCCATGAAATATTCCTCCATTTCAAATTCAAACTATTTCCCTCTTAAATGGAAATATCTTGCACATTCTTCCTAAATTTTAGGGTTTGTGTTCCTTCAAATTAATTTCAACCATTGATGAATTTCATCAATCCATGTCAACTTTCAATCTCATCCATGTATTGAATTCTTGATCCATACCAATTCCTCTCCTTGATTTTCATCTATTGATTAATCAATTCAATATTGGGCATTGATTCACTTAATTTTCCTATAAATGGCCTCCATTTCTTAGGCAATTCATCCACCTTCATTGAGAGCATCTACTTTATAGTCATTTTCATGGCAATATTTATGACTAATTCATCTATTTTCATCCATTTTAGCTAACCTTGCATCTAATCTTCATTAATCTCATCATCTTCAAGCTTGTTTCAATCAAGGGATTAGGAAAGGGCTGAAATTCCACATCAATTTAACACCAATCCCCCAATGGGATGAGGTTTGATGTATTAAATTATGTTTGCTTTAAGCATTTTAGTTTTACTGGGCTTCTTAGTTTAATATTTTCAAGAATTTCATCGAGAGCATGACTTAGTTAAATATTGGTTTAATTCTTGTAATTCAATCATGTTTAGCTTAGTTCATGATCATGTTCATATTTTGGTGCTAGAAGGAGGGCCTTACTAACCAAATTTGACAAATTTTCCTTGATATTTCCATATTTTGTAGATTTTAGGGTCAAGTGACATAATTGTTTGGAGAAAGGGTGACAAATTGTGGCATTACAATGTAATTGTGTGTATTGGCATGCAATTGTGTGCATTGTGATGCATTTGTTTTTTAGCTAGGGCAACACAATTATTTTATCAACGTAATTGACATTTTTTTTTATGTTATCAGTGAACCAAAGACACAGAGTCATACTCCAACGTAATTGTCTTGAACCAAAGTGACATATTTGTTAGATTCCAATACAATTGTTCTAAGCCAAAATTATGTAGTTGTGGTATACTAAAAATGTATTTGATGCATACATTTGATGTTGACAGTATCACTAAAAACCTTTGTATCTAGAGGCCATCCAAGTTTTCTAAAATATATCTTCTAAGTAGTGCATGGGAATAAAATCTTTCCTAGAAGTTACTTACCACATCCGATTTATGGTTGAGGCATAAAGCTTAAGAGTTAATTCTCTTGTACAAAGCTAGGAGTATCGAGACAATACATTTCCTTGATATATCATATTTGACCCCTCCATAAATTTGGATTTAACATCATTCCTTTAGGGGTGAGATAAGCCTACTAAGATACACACCTTTATTCCTCTAGATTGTTATTGACTAATTTTGTTGAGCTAAACTATTAAGTGTTATGGAAGAAGACTTGTGAAATATCCCCCTCATCCATTGAGTCAGATAAACATATTGCTTGGCATTCAAAAAAACTCAAACAAACATCAACATGGTAAAAAATTTCAAACCCTTTGATTATATGTGAGTGCACCTGAAGGAAAATATATTATTTCATACCTCTAAATATATATATTTTTTATTAAAACAATATATTAGTGGTTTCCTAATATATTGGACTATATCTCTACTCACTTATATCAAAGTTAACCTAGGGAACTATGGCTTAGCTCTTTGATTTCCACAATGTCAAGCTTTTGTGGAAAACATTTTGCTTTGTTATAGACATTCTTAGTTTTAAAATTTAATCAAGACATTTGATGTGGTAGAAGAAATCTCACGTTAAATCCAAGTTTAATCGTTTGAAACCACAAAGCAGGTACACCTTAGTCCTATTTTAAAAAACATTTGGTTTTCCAAACAACATAGAGAAAACAAGGAAATGCATACTTAAGTTATTTTTATCAAAAAAATTAGGTATATACCTCGGTAAACCCATAATAGTGGTGTACAATTTTGATGAGGAAGGAAATTTGTAAAAATGCTCACACATTCAAAATTTCATGTTTTTAAGGGTTTGTTCGAACTAGGTGGTTCACAAGAAACCAAAAGAGGGGTTTGGTCGAACCCCTAGTTCGAGCAAACCCCCTTTTGAATGGTGGGTTCGCTTGAATCCTATGATGTCACATCTCTTCATAGAAATGAATGGAAAATTCAAAAAAAAGGGGGGTTCGAGCGAACCCCCCTTCGAATGAACCCCCCTTCACCCTTTCGAGCGAAGGGGGGTTCATTCGCGAACCCCCCTTTTTTGCCCTTCTCCCCCTCTTCCACCAAATTTTAGCAGATTTCTGCCCTTCGAAGCTCGGGTTGAGGATGAAAATGGAGGAGACTTCACAAACCCAACTGGAAGATGGTAGTCCTCATAACGAGCTATCCAACGAATTAAATTTTCATATGTTTTGGTTTTATTATGTAAGTGTTTTTTTAGTTTTCTTAAACATAGGTTTTTCACCGAAAACCAAGCTCTTTGTTTTGCACATGTGGAAAAATAGCAAATTATCAAAATAAATTTTTTAAAAATACGTCGAGGTTGGGTATTGATGTCCTTGATCCATTAATTTTTTTTTTTAATTTCGATTCATACAAAAAAAGTTATGTTGTATACAGTCTGCCTCTGTCTGAATTGCAATTGGTTTGACTTTGAAACTTGATTAAGGAAAAAATATTCAATAAAAAACTACGAGACCAAATGAAAGTGCTAGATATCGTAGTTACAAATCTAAATTTGAAAAAATTAGAATTTTATCCTCCATACAAAAAAAGTTATGTTGTATACGGTGAGTGTCACTTTTTAAAAATGTTGTTTTTTGAAAAAAACTGATTTTCGTAAGAGATGGAAAAAAAAGTGCAATCTGATTCCAAAATTTTTGAAAAAATTATCTTTAGAATCTACAGACAAAATGTGATGAGTCTCTAGTTTGTATCATCTTCAAATTCCTCACGGTTTAGCCGCTATAGGTTCCTGAATATGGAGATTTAGTTAAAAATAATAATTGTAGTGTCCAGTTTGGCCAAAAATTATAAACCACTATTGTGAGATCACCCACCTCCAAACATTATACCAAATTTTTATCATAAAATAAACATTGGTTGCTTAGGTTTAAACACTCCAAGGAAAAATCATGTATTTGAACACCTTGATCTTATAAATAAGTCACTCTTAGGTTCAAACATTAGGATCAATCCTCACATTTACATCAAAACATCAAACATCTCATCCCACCAACAGCTTTAAATTTTGGACACACCAACCTCCTAGACTTAGGTTTCATCAACTATCACCTAGTTTAGCTATATGTTTGGAAATGGATTCTTTTCATACATTTAGTTAGATTAGCAAACATCCTTATGAAAAAAATTATCCTAAAGTCACAAGGCTACTTCTAGGATTTACAAAGTTCATTAGCATCCTCATCAAACATTTATCAAAACCTAGATCTAGTTTTATCCAAAATTGAGAGTTCTTTGTCATCCACATCCTCATCCTTTTATCATTCACATCATTGGTCCTAAACACCTTAGGGGATTACTTCTATAAAATTTTGAATCAAATCAAGAGTTTCAACAATACAAATCACATCACACTACTCCCAAAGTTTATCCAAATTTTATGGTAACAACAAGGTCAAAATACAAGAAATACATGGAACAAAACCAAAATTTATCTACCATGAGTGATTTAAACCAACAAGAATTCAATCCTAGAGATTTTACAACCCCATCACAAAAGCCACCTCAAACTTCACATGAAATGGGGTATGAAGTAGAGGATGTTACCAATAATCCTAATGAGCTTACCATAGAGGAACTACTTGAGTACCAACAAGATCTCAAGACTCACCATCTCATCAACACCATGATGAAATTGAACCCAACCCAATACATGTTAGCCTTGGAAAAAGAAGAAGCATCAAGAAACCATTACAACATTAGTGATGAGGAAAGTTTGGAAATTGAAGTAGAGACATAAATTGATGAAGAAATTTTGATGTGGGATGAATATATCCTAGTTTTGTGGAGAATGAAATTTAATCCTTCCATTGAGTTAGATAGATTGAGAATTTTTTATGACAGTGATTAGGAATTGCTACTAGGATGGTTGAAAGTTGGTCAACTCAAAATAAAGACAATCAGGGAATGTAAAGCCAAGCTAGATAAGATGAGGTACTCGGTTGATAAGGAAATGGCCAAGGAAGAATTTTTTATCAAAGATATCCCTTGCACTTTTTGGGAGAATCCTTCATTGGTTTAACTAGAAGATAGAATAATAAAGGATTTCATCGATTTCATTCATCAACATATACCTGAAGAAACCATTGATAATATGATGAAAGCTAAAATTGTATTATGAAAGTTCTAGGAATACTTGTTTAAGTTTGGATAACTTCAAGGTAAAATCAAACGGTCAAATTTTTCTCAAAGAATAAAACAAGTATTATAAGGGGCCAAATATGAACAAACTAAATGAAGCCATCATTTCACTCCTTGGTTATTTTCTAGGCCCAACACGATATTTTTTTAGAATGTTTGTTTAATTATTTTATTCATTATTATTTTAAATAGATGTAATAAATCAACTTAGGTGAGTTGTCTCAGTTTTGAAGGTTCTCAAGAGTCAACTTTAGTAATAACTAAATCTTTCTAAGTTTAGGTACACAATTATCAGAATTAGAGTTTAGTTTATTATTTAAGATCCTAAAATATTGGGTGCACAAGGTTGTTGTTTATTACCCCATTGTGGAAATTTTTAAACAAGCATGTTTAGTTGCCTCAAGTTTTAGTAGGGGAGAGGAGTTGATACTTAAGCGGGGGCCCTAACGTGCGATGGGACATGCGCTCGTTGGGGCCCACACCTATACGCCGGTCCTCCACAACTTAAAAATAAATACATCCATAAATAGGCACAATGACATCAAACATAAATTAGATATAAAATGCACACTTAATAGTATTAATTTAAAAACAAAACAAGCACACGTTGGCAGCCAAACATGATGAAGTGTATCCAACTTGTATCTGATATATAACAAGTAGCATTCCAACATAGAATTTAAACAGCCTAAACATTAACACATGCACCCTTCCCTGTAAAATAGTAAACCCAACTTTCACACCAATGTAGGCGTCACTTTCACATTAATCACAACTACACAACATAAACAACGTGCCAAGTCAACAAATTTGAAACCCATTTGACCCATCTTTGACCGACTAGTGAACCCATTACAAGAATGTTTCCCATCGTAGCATAACGAAACCAACACGCAAATGCATTCGCCTGTCTCATCTACCATGAGATCTACAACACGTATTAGCTTGAATATGTCCCATCTTTCCAAGTAGGGTGCGTATGTATTGGATCCAAACACAAATATCCCACCTGCATCCATTTAACACTCCTGTAAGGCCGCCATTATTCAAAACAAAAACATGGAGACTTTGGGGGTTCAAACAAAGGTTTAGAATTGTCAAATGGATGAAACTGTCTGTTCAGGAGGGCGTATCTGCACTTTTGCAGTAAAAAGACTGGCAGAAATGTAAGAAGAGGGGGCCGTATCCGCACTTCTGCAGTGAAAAGTGCTGAAACAGGGGGGCATATCTGCACTTTTGCAGTGAAAAGTGCTGAAACAGGGGGGTGCATTCGCACTTCTGCAATAAAAAGTGTTGAAACAGGGGGGCATATCCGTACTTCTGCAGTAAAAAGTGTTGAAACAGGGGGGCGCATACACACTTCTGCAGTGAAAAGTGTTGAAATAGGGGGGTGTATTTGCACTTTTGTAGTAAAAAGTGCTGAAACAGGGGGGTGTATCCGCACTTCTGCGTAAAAAGACTGGTATAAACGTTGGAATAGGGGGCATATCCGCACTTCTACAGTGAAAAGTGCTGAAACAGGGGGACGAATCCGCCCCTCTGCAGTAACAGTGACTTGGTTTGGAAATGAGAGATTATGGCAAGGACTTGAAATGATTCAATGAAGGTTTGACTTATCAAAATTTATTGGTTTTTCACAAAAAGACACTTTGAACAAGCACAATCCTATGATTAGTATTAAGGGGTATAGCCAACAAAGGTCTTACTCTAGGATGAACAAGGTTTCTCGGGATTCCTTGATATACGCTCAGTACGTGAGGCACAACTGTGAACACTAGTTCATCACAAGTGTGAGTCGGGAGCCCCAACGAGATACTGGAAGGATCAGACTAACTCTTCACGTCTATCTAGGTATCACCCTAGCTTCGATGCTTCACCAATTACAACACAACTGGATTGGGGTACAACTTTGGCTCTCCCCCCTTTATATAGCCCACCGATACACGTGGTCGGAATCGTCCCTTGGGGTGATGAAATCCCCAAGCAGGTCCCGCTAAGAAGAAGACACTAATCGTTTCCAACTACTCGGGCTTCGGATCCGCACAAAGTGCAAAGGAGGAAGGTGAAAACAAACTAATGCCCCTTTAAGGTAAAACAAATAAAATAGACACAACAAGCAACAAATGTTACTTTCCCCTACTTATACTAAGTAAATAGATAAAGCAGTAAGGAAAGACTTCAAAAATCAGAATAAAACAAAGGCCCTGCAAGCAAATGTTAGTTGTTTTATCTTTCTTTCTTTTTTTTTGTGATTTTCAGCAAAACACTCAAGATATTAGCAAGAAATCTGACTTCACCCACCAACAAACAGGGTTAGAGGATTAGAGCACAAAATAGCAAAAGAAAGGGACAAAAACGAAGCTAAAATGCACTTTTTTTACCTTCTTGAACATGCTGTTTAGGGCAAATCCGCCCCTCTGCAATCAAAAATGTTGAATCTGGTGGGCAAATCCGCCCCTCTGTAGAAAATAGTTAACAAAAAATGTCAGATCGTGAGGGCGTATTCGCACTTCTGTAGAAAATAGTTAGGAAAAACGTTGGACTATGGGGGCGTATCCGCACTTCTGCAGAAAACAATTAGGAAAAACGTTAGATTGCAGGGGCATATCCGCACTTCTACAGAAAAACAGTTAGCAAAATGTTGGATTGCGAGGGTGTATCCGCACTTCTGCAGAAAAATATTTAGGAAAAACGTTGGACTGCGGGGGCGTATCCGCACTTCTGCAGAAAAACAATTAGCAAAACGTTGGATTGCAAGGGCATATCCGCACTTCTGCAGAAAAATAGTTAGCAAAACGTTGGATTGCAGGGGCATATCTGCACTTCTGCAGTAAAAACTTTTAGAAATGTCGGATCGTGAGGGCGTATCTGCACTTCTGCAAAAAAAAAGTTAGCAAAACGTTGGATTGCAGGGGCGTATCCACACTTTTGCAGGGGCGTATCCGCACTTCTGCAGTAAAAACTGTCAGAAATGTCGGATCGTGAGGGCGTATCCGCCCCTCTACAGCATTTGGGAGGGAAAATCCGCCCCTCTGTGACCTGAACTTGCAAACAAGCTAAACAACAACAAACGTAAAATAAATAAACCCTTTTGTGTGTCCCACCGGGCGTGCCAGAAATGCGATCCTAATAAAACGCCAAGTCCTAATGTGAGATGCTAGAAAAAAATTAATAATGCAACAAGAGGAAATAACAAGATAAAAGGGCACCTCAATGATTAGCCTAAGAAATAGATAACATAAAAGCAAGATAAACAAATTGATTGTTGTTTGTTATACCTTCTATGCTGCTCTTTTCTTGGTTGGCCCTTGATCTTGAAGAGTTGTGTGCTCCTTGGATGACAAGCTATGTTGAATATGCAAAATGATATGCAAAGTGGATGAGGATGTGATGATTATGAGATGAGAGTTCAAATGGAAAATTGACAAGAGTTTGGTAGCAAAAGACTTGATTTCCAAAATGGGAGAAATGAGGGGGTATTTATAGGCTAATTGGAATTCTCTAGAGAATTCGACGATTGAGATTGATCCAACAAGATCAAGATGAAGGGCTATGGTGAGTTGAGGACTTACAAGCCCTCGCATCTTGACATGTGGAATGTGAGATGTCTTAGGTTGGAGTGATGTGGAAATGAGGTGGAGGAGAAGGACAAGAGGTGGAAGAGAAGTACATGAGGTGGATGAAGGACAAGTACCTTTGAGGTACCTTGGGAGATGAGAAGATTTTCTCAAAAAGGAATTTCTTGTCCCCAAATGAGGATGAAAGAGACTTTTGAGAGATTTTAGAATTCCTCAAAAATCTCCATGGGAAAAGGGGAAGTGGTTGGAAGAATAAATGCAAATTAAAAATTTACATTCATTGGAGAGTTTATTGGGTAAAAGGTCTCCAAAAAGCTGGAGATTTGTCATATGTGGGTGATGTGACAAGTCCAAGGTTCTTGAAGTCCTTGGCACATGTAAAGTGACAAGTCAAGCCTTCTAGAATCTTGAATGGGGGATGAGGAAGACCTTGGGAAGACAAAAGTGAATTAAAAATTCGCATGGGGAAGAGAGGAACCTTGGGAAAATAAATGTGAATTAAAAATTCACATGAGGAACAGAGTCCAGGATAAAAATGGTAAGTGGGAAGGTTGACCAGAAAAGGTAAGCCAAATGTGGCTAATGATTTTGATTAAGGTTGTGCAAACACAGGATTAGGATAATTAATGAGATATTAGAGGCAAGTGGGAGATTATGGAGGATGTGACACTTAATCTTGATTAAGTGGTGCACATCCTAATCACAGATTAATTAATTTAATCTGGATTATAAGAGGGTTATGGAGAATGTGACAAGGAGAGAGAAAAAGAGGAATTAAAATTAGTTTTAATCCAAATAGGTTAAATGACTAAATTAAACAAATTGTCTTATTTATTTAATTTAGAGAGGAAAAGGGATAAGGTAAAGTATTTAATTTATTTAATTACATACTTTAAGAACCTTAGGCAGAAAATGAAATAATGATTAAATAAATTATTTAATCACTATTAATGAGATAGATGAATAGAATAGACGATTTTGATCATATGGAAGTGATCAAATTTGGATGTCTACAGTATGAACCAACACAATGAGTTTTTCAAAATATCAATCCTTGATTGGAGTAATGTACAAACATCACCAAATATTATACAAAACTCATAACCTCTTACATAGGTTAAGTGACATAGAGACACTCTTAACTTTATCTGGTATTGTAGACACTTAAAACCATCCTGATCAATATTATGCATCTAAACTCGATTAATAACACTGTTTTCATACTAATTCACCTCATATTGACTATTTAATTAAATAATCCTAATTATTTAATTAAATTCATCATTTTCTTCTATTACTTGAATAATCAACATTATTAGGTTAATTCATCCCTTTCATATTAATTCTCATCATGTTTGATTAAATAATGTGAATTATTTAATTAAATTTTGTGTCGTCTCATTTGATTAAATAATATGAATTATTTAGTTAAATGTCATTAATTCCCCTTTTTAATTAAATGAGAAAATTGTTTAATAATTAAATATTTTAATTCCTCCATCATGCACAACTAAATAATATTCTAATTATTTAATTGACTAATTTATTTTATCCCTCCAATTTCTCTCTTGCAAAGGAATATTCCCATGAAATATTCCTCCATTTCAAATTCAAACTATTTCCCTCTTAAATGGAAATATCTTGCACATTCCTCCTAAATTTTAGGGTTTGTGTTCCTTCAAATCAATTTCAACCATTGATAAATTTCATCAATCCATGTCAACTTTCAATCTCATCCATGTATTGAATTCTTGATCCATACCAATTCCTCTCCTTGATTTTCATCCATTGATTAATCAATTCAATCTTGGCCATTTATTCACTTAATTTTCCTATAAATAGCCTCCATTTATTAGGCAATTCATCCACCTTCATTGAGAGCATCTACTTTATAGTCATTTTCATGGCAATATTTATGACCATTTCATCCATTTTCATCCATTTTAGCTAATCTTGCATCTAATTTTCATTAATCTCATCATCTTCAAGCTTGTTTCAATCAAGGGATTGGGAAAGGGCTGACATTCCACATCAATTTAACACCAATCCCCCAATGGGATGAGGTTTGATGTATTAAATTAGGTTTTCTTTAAGCATTTCAGTTTTACCGGGCTTCTTAGTTTAATATTTTCAAGAATTTCATCGAGAGCATGACTTAGTTAAATATTGGTTTAATTCTTGTAATTAAATCATGTTTAGCTTAGTTCATGATCATGTTCATATTTTGGTGCTAGAAGGAGGGCCTTACTAACCAAATTTGACAAATTTTCCATGATATTTCTATATTTTGTAGATTTTAGGGTTAAGTGAAATAATTGTTTGGAGGCAGGGTGACACAATTGTGGCATTACAATGTAATTGTGTGTATTGGCATGCAATTGTGTGCATTGTGATGCATTTGGTTTTTAGCTAGGGCAACACAATTATTTTATCGACGTAATTGACATTTTTTTTTTATGTTATCGGTGAACCAAAGAAATAGAGTCGTACTTTGACATAATTGTCTTGAGCCAAAGTGAAATATTTATCAAATTCCAATAAAATTATTCTGAGCCAAAATTATGTAGTTGTGGTATACTAATAATGTATTTGATGCATACATCTGGTGTTGACAGTATCACTAAAAACCTTTGTATCTAGAGGCCATCCAAGTTTTCTAAAATATATCTTCTAAGTAGTGCATGGGAATAACATCTTTCCTAGAAGTTACTTACCACATCCGATTTATGGTTGAGGCATAAAGCTTAAGAGTTAATTCTCTTGTACAAAGCTAGGAGTATCGAGACAATACATTTCCTTGATATATCATATTTGACCCCTCCATAAATTTGGATTTAACATCATTCCTTTAGGGGTGAGATAAGCCTACTAAGATACGTACCTTTATTCCTCTAGATTGTTATTGACTAATTTTGTTGAGCTAAACTATTAAGTATTATGGAAGAAGACTTGTGAAATATCCCCCTCATCCATTGAGTCGGATAAAAATATTTCTTGGAATTCAAAAAAACTCAAACAAACATCAACATGGTAAAAAATTTCAAATCCTTTGATTATATGTGAGTGCACTTGAAGGAAAATATATTATTGCATACCTCTAAATATACATATTTTTTATTAAAACAATATATTAGTGGTTTCCTAATATATTGGACTATATCTCTACTCACTTATATCAAAGTTAACCTAGGGAACTATGGCTTAGCTCTTTGATTTCCACAATGTCAAACTTTTGTGGAAAGCATTTGCTTTGTTATAGACATCCTTAGTTTTAAACTTTAATCAAGACATTTGATGTGGTAGAATCAATCTCACGTTAAATCCAAGTTTAATCATTTGAAACCACAAAGCAGGTACACCTTAGTCCTATTTTCAAAAAAACATTTGGTTTTCCAAACAACATAGAGAAAACAAGGAAATGCATACTTACGTTATTTTTATCAAAAAAAATTAGGTATATACCTCCAAACATTATACCAAAGTTCTATCATCAAATAAACATTGGTTGCTTAGGTTTAAACACTCCAAGGAAAAAGCATGTATTTCAGCACCTCGATCTTATAAACGAGTCACTCTTAGGTTCAAACATTTGGATCAATCCTCACATTTACATCAAAACATCAAACATCTCATCCCACCAACAACTTTAAATTTTGGACACAACAACCTCCTAGACTTAGGTTTCATCAACTATCACCTAGTTTAGCTATATGTTTGGAAATGAATCCTTTTTCATACATTTAGTTAGAGTAGAAAACATCCTTATGAAAAAAATTATCCTAAAGTCACAAGGCTACTTCTAGGATTTACAAAGTTCATTAGCATCCTCATCAAACATTTATCAAAACCTAGATCTAGTTTTATCCAAAATTGAGAGTTCTTTGTCATCCACATCCTCATCCTTTTATCATTCACATCATTGGTCCTAAACACCTTAGGGGATTACTTCTATAAATTTTTGAATCAACTCAAGAGTTTCAACAATACAAATCACATCACACTGCTCCCAAAGTTGATCCAAATTTTATGGTAACAACAAGGTCAAAATGCAAGAAAGACATGGAACAAAACCATAATTTATCTACCATGAGTGATTTAAACCAACAAGAATTCAATCCTAGAGGTTTCACAACCCCATCACAAAATCCACCTCAAACTTCACATGAAATGGGGTATGAAGTAGAGGATTTTGCCAATAATCCTAATGAGCTCACTATAGAGGAACTACTTGAGTACCAACAAGATCTCAAGACTCACCATCTTATCAACACCATGATGAAATTGAACCCAACCCAATACATGTTAGCCTTGGAAAAAGAAGAAGCATCAAGAAACCATTACAACATTAGTGATGAGGAAAGTTTGGAAATTGAAGTAGAGACATAAATTGATGAAGAAATTTTGATGTGGGATGAATATATCCTAGTTTTGTGGAGAATGAAATTTAATCCTTCCATTGAGTTAGATAGATTGAGAATTTTTTATGACAGTGTTTGGGAATTGCTACTAGGATGGTTGAAAGTTGGTCAACTTAAAATAAAGACAATCAGGGAATGTAAAGCCAAGCTAAATAAGATGAGGTACTTGGTTGATAAGGAAATGACCAAGGAAGATTTTTTTATCAAAGATATCCCTTGCACTTTTTGGGAGAATCCTTCATTGGTTTAACTAGAAGATAGAATAACAAAGGATTTCATCGATTTCATTCATCAACAGATACCTGAAGAAATCATTGATAATATGATGAAAGTTAAAATTGTATTATGAAAGTTCTAGGAATACTTGTTTAAGTTTGGATAACTTCAAGGTAAAATCAAATGGTCAAATTTTTCTCAAAGAATAAAACAAGTATTATAAGGGGCCAAATATGAACAAACTAAATGAAGCCATCATTTCACTCCTTGGTTATTTTCTAGGCCCAACACGATATTTTTTTAGAATGTTTGTTTAATTATTTTATTCATTATTATTTTAAATAGATGTAATAAATCAACTTAGGTGAGTTGTCTCAGTTTTGAAGGTTCTCAAGAGTCAACTTTAGTAATAACTAAGTCTTTCTAAGTTTAGGTACACAATTATCAGAATTAGAGTTTAGTTTATTATTTAAGATCCTAAAATATTGGGTGCACAAGGTTGTTGTTTATTACCCCATTGTGGAAAGTTGTAAGGGTTGGAAATTTTAGTGTTAAAAATGCACTTATACAATTTTGGTGTGGGAACCCTATCAAACATTGTAATTTTGTAAATTTTAAATTCAATAAAAGGATCGTATCTCTTTTCTTTTATGTTCCAACCATAGTGATGATTTATTTAATTTTATCTCTTTAAGTTGAATAAATTGATAATATAGGTTTATTGTGCTTATATAAATTTATTATTAAATTTATGCATGAAATATGGTGATTGAATTACATTAACTTAAAATATATCATGTCATGATTTCCTTAGATACTTGCATTGATATTGTGGATGGATATGTGAAATACTAACCATTACAATATTAGTTTTGTATGGTCTAATTAATTCACATAAGAGAGACTAAGTGTGATTTATCATTGCCCATCTATTTCTCATTTTCTCTTCTCTAGAGTTACACTTCAATTCTAGAAGCTAGTTCTCCTACTTTTTATATGTTAAAAATATAATATTTTTTTTATAAATTGTTCTTCTATTTTCCTAACCACTTGGTCAAATTCTCTTTTTGTCTCCCCTTTTCTTTATATCATTTCCCTCATCTTACTCAAAATTTTCAAGGGGCCCCTAGAGATTCTCTTTTTGCCTCCCCTTTCCTCTATATCATTTTCCTCATCTTACTCAAACTTTTTAAGGGACCCCTACAAATTGAAAGTTGTTTACAAATTATTATTTCGACATAACCCATTCTTTGGCATGTAAGGACAATCTTTAATATACCACTTGAGTGCTTAATCCCTTAAGATCCTAGAAAAGTCATAAAGCTTACTCTAATTATTTTGTATTTCATTCTTTGTTTAGGCATACTATAGTACACATATTTTTTAGTTATTTGGTGTCTTTACCAAAGATAGGTAGTTTGATAGGATTTTATTCCATTTTGGAAGTTGTAGGTTCCTCTAGTTTGCCAATTTTTATGGAGGATTTTTGTTTGCTCATGGTCCTTTAGGTTTTCATTCCCTCAAATCTCTAGCACACTTACTACAACTAACAACATTTTATTGTTTTACCAATTTTATTGCTCTACCCTTATCTCTACATACAAAGAAAGCTTCTCGCAAAATTTTCTCATACAATATCACAAACCCTCTTCTCATTGCCTTTTCCTCCATATAAAAGGGTCCACTAAATATATCCTTTGGAGAAAATATTCTTGCTTTAGATGGCACAGAGGGTGACTCTTGGTTTGGGGTTTTTGCCTCTTCATAGTTTTTTTTTTTCATTTTTAAGAATACATCATTTGATAATTCATACTAGTTAATGAAATTTCATTGAATAATACTGAGTTATAAAATCCTTGTTCAAAGTTTTCTATTGTATTGATAGCAAGTTCCATATCATATGCACCTGAGCGAACAATCCTAACAATAATTATTAGACCACTAAGAATAATAAACATTTATAAAACATCAAGTTACTTTAAAAACAATATAAAAAAAAACCTTTAAAAAACCTCCAATAAATATAAGAGATTTTTACTTTGAAATCTAGTATGAAATAGAATGACCGAGTACAACAAGCCAACCTAAAACCCCAAGAACTCTCCTTCCAAACCAAGCCAAGCCAAAAACTCGTTAGATGCTCATTATGACCCCATCTTGTTTTAATTTCAAACCATGTGTTTCAAAACAAATACATTCAACAGAAAAACTTTCGGTTCTAATTTTCTTCCCTAATAATGACATACACAATTAATATATATTTTGTATGCCTTGCCCTGATTTCAAATCATGTATTTCCTTTTAAAAAGGCATTCAACATCGAAAACTACGGGTTGGAATTTTCTTATCCTACTTAATTTCAATGCATGCGTTTTTGTTTGGGAATTCAGAACATGTTTTATTTGGAAAGGCATCAACATTGAGGACCCTGGATTCTAATTTCCTTAGATAAAACGGGATTGCATTTTGTGTAACAGGCATTGAATTACTGAACTGAATCCACCATCAACTTCTGCAGAGATGAGGACTACATTGCTGAATCTCAGTATGCCTGAGATGCTTCTGTTCCCTTCCAATCATCTCAATCCAATGTCCACAGGCAGCAGCTACAGAAGTTCTATAGCAAATATCAGCAATGGATACAAGAGAAACAGAGGTTTTCTCTGTAATTCGGCATCTCTGACTGCATCTGGTTTGGTTAAGAAGAAACCCAAATGCAGACTTATAGCAAAGTCACAGCTTGTGAATGAAATTGAGAAAAGAGATGAAGAGAAGGTCGCTGCATTTGACTTCGGAAAATACATGGCCACCAAGGCCAGTGCCATCAATGAGGCCCTAGAGAAGTGTGTAAGCCTCAGTTACCCTGAGCGTTTACATGAAGCAATGAGGTACTCTCTTCTAGCTGGGGGGAAACGGGTCAGACCCATTTTATGCCTTGCTGCTTTTGAGCTGGTTGGTGGGTCTGGGGACTCAGCCATGCCATCTGCTTGTGCAGTGGAGATTATTCATACCATGTCCCTCATTCATGATGATTTGCCCTGCCTGGACAATGATGATATGAGAAGGGGGAAACCCACAAACCATAAAGTGTATGGTGAGGATATTGCTGTGTTGGCAGGGGATGCACTGCTGTCATTTGCATTTGAGCATGTTGCCTGTGCTACCAAAGGGGTTGGGGCAGAAAGGATAGTGAGGGTCATTGCTGAGATGGGCAAGGCAAATGGTACAGATGGGTTAGTTGCAGGGCAGATTGTGGATATTATCAGTGCAGGTGTTTCTGGTGTGGGTCTGGATCTCCTTGAGTATATTCATTTACATAAAACAGCTGCTCTGTTGGAGGGATCTGTAGTGATTGGTGCAATTCTAGGGGGTGGCTCTGATGAAGAGATTGAGAAACTGAGGACTTTTGCAAGGTGTATAGGTCTGCTTTTTCAGGTGGTTGATGACATTCTTGATATTACTCAGTCATCTCAAGATCTTGGGAAGACTGCTGGCAAGGACCTTCTGGCTGATAAGGTTACTTATCCTAAGCTAATAGGGCTAGAAAAGTCCAGAGAATTGGCTGAGGATCTGGTCAGGCAAGCCAAGGAACAGCTTTCTGTTTTTGATGAGAACAAAGCAGCACCTTTGATTTGTTTGGTTGATTACATTGCCCACAGGCATAATTAGGAGGGGGCTAATTAAAAGTTCTGAGTGGCTTCTGCTACGAAAAATTGGGAGGTTGATCAAAAAAATATGGTTTTTTATATTTTTATTTGAAAATAAAGTTTTGAGAAAAAGTGAGAAATTTTAAATAGAAGTGTAGAAACTATAAGCAAATAGACAGTAGTTTTCTTTTAAATTAAAATTTGAAAAAGATGTAATACAAGTAATTTTTTTAACTTATAGTTATGAAGACAGGGCTCTTATTTTACTGTTATCAAAATAAAAGTTGAAAGTGCATGTTTTTTCTATGAAAACAATTTTTTTTTCATATTATGATTTACAATTTTTATGTTTATGAAAGGTATAAAATATATGTTTATATCAAGGAAATAATATTATGCATATCTATAAAAAAAATGTTCAAAAAGATCACATTTTAAAGTTTAAATGAGATCAAATTCAAATAAACAAGGTAAATCTAAAACAATGTTTTATTTTTCTCAACTTCTAACTTTCAATTGACAATTTTATTGCTAACTTAAAATATGTGAGCTATTTTATAAATAGTTGTTTACAGTTTTGTAATGTCAATTTGTACAAGGTTGATGACTCACATGATCTATTAATAACAAATACTCATTGAATAGCTGCAAGATGTTATTCTATTCCCTTTATTAATTGTAATGTTTATGATTAATTTTCAATCCTTTTATATTAAAACATATTAGAGAAAATATTTGCAATAAATTTGAGAAGAATATATTCTAATAAATATTAATAAAAAATAGTTTTAGATACATGTGTTGTTTTGAAAAGTTTATATGATTGGATTTGAAAGATAAATAAGTTAAAATAAAAGTATATTTTGATGTTGGAGAAGAGGAGGTTGATTTGATTTTATGAGAAGATTGGTACCTGAAATCTAAAATTAGATTGAGAATGAATAGATCAAGATAGTCACGTTTTACAAACTCTAGAACTATGAGTGAATCTAGATCAACCTTGCACCTAACTTTAATCCCCACATTTGTAGTTTTGACCCAAAATGTGTGACCTTGAACCTAGAGTCCTCGAAACCTTGATACTTGCAATAAATGTTCTCATGTATCTATGCTTGCAAATGGATAACTCAGAGGTGTCAAAAACACCATTGGAGCTTTCAATATTAGGGAAGGGAAGTTAATTTTTTTCCTCCCTTATGCCTTAGCCAAATAATGTTGATCATTTCAATAATTTTGACTAAAATTGGAAGCCACACCAAGTAACATATGCAACAAATACCTAAATAACTAACAATAATGTGGAAATGGCTAAGAATGATGTGGTGCAATGATAATGAGAGCTTTAAACTTGAATAAAGTGCAATAAATGATAAAGTGACCCAATGCAAGAACTAGAATCTTGAAGTATAAGGGCTAATGTCACTAGGATGACTGGTGCAAAAGATTGAGTGTTGACAAAGGTGCGACTCTTGAGTATTTTAGTGCATGAAGGATAGTGATCTCTTGAGTATTTTAGTAGGGGAGAGGAGCCGATACTTAAGTGGGGGCCCTAATGTGCGATGGGACATGCAATCCTTGGGGCCCACACCTATACGTCGGTCCTCCACAACTTAAAAATAAATACATCCATAAATAGGCACGATGACATCAAACATAAATTAGATATAAAATGCACACTTAATAGCATTAATTTAAAAAAAAAACAATTACACACTGGCAGCCAAACATGATGAAGTGTATCCAACTTGTATCTGACATATAACAAGTAGCATTCCGACATGGAATTAAAAGAGCCTAAACATTAACACATGCACCCTTCCTCGTAAATAGTAAACCCAACTTTCGCACCAATGCAGGCGTCACTTTCACATTAATCACAACTACACAACATAAACAAGGTGGCAAGTCAACAAATTTGAAACCCATCTGACCCATCTTTGACTGACTGGTGAACCCATTACAAGAATGTTTCCCATTGTAGCATAACCAAACCAACACGCAAATGCATTCACCTGTCTCATCTACCATGAGATCTACAACACGTATTAGCTTGAATCTGTCCCATCTTTCCAAGTAGGGTGCGTATGTATTGGATCCAAACGCAAATATCCCACTTGCATCCATTTAACACTCCTGTAAGGCCGCCATTATTCAAAACAAAAACATGGAAACAATTTCAAACAATCCACCAAACCAATCAAGTCAAGGATTAATGGTTGAAATCAATCAAATCTCCAATTCATACAAAACAAAATTCAAATTCAAAATAGGACAACAATTTATTTCACCACACCAAACAACCATCAATCAAATTCAAATAATTCCCAATTCAAATAGTCGTGAAAACCAACAAGTCTTTAGTTATTCTACAGTGAGCGACATAAGAAAAGGAGGAGTGACAAGCACAAAATTGAACGAGTTAACATCAAGAGGATGCAACAACTCAGATTCCAGTGCACCAACATCCATACTATACAAGGTTTTCCTTTTCACACTTGTTCTTCATTACAACCATTACAATCATAGGTCTTTGTTTATGTTTCCCTAGGGTTTATATTACAAATATTATAGTCACAGGTGTTTCTTTATGTGTTGCTAGGGTTTATATTGCAAATATTGCAGTCATTGGTTAGCATATATGTTCCATAGGGTTTATAATGCAAATATTATAGTCATGGTTTACCATTTAAAGCTTTCCCTAGGGTTTATTTTCTAAATAATACAGTCATTCATTAGCATATACATTCCCTAGGGTTTATATTGCAAATATTACAGTCATAGGTTAGCATATGTGTTCCATAGGGTTTATAATGCAAATATTACAGTCATGGTTTACCATTTAAAGCTTTCCCTAGGGTTTATTTTCTAAATAATACAGTCATTCATTAGCATATACATTCCCTAGGGTTTATATTGCAAATATTGCAGTCACAATTTATCATTTTTGTTTCCCAAAGGTTTATATTACAAATTTTATAGTCATAGTTTACCATTTCAATTTACCTAGGGTTTATATTGTAAATATTACAGTCATAGTTTACCATCTATGTCTCCCTAGGGTTTATATTGAAAATGTTGCAGTCATAGTTTAGCCTTTTTGTTTCAGTAGGGTTTATATTTCAAATATTACACTCATAGTTTAATATTTTTGTTTGATAGGTTTTGTATTATCATTCACTCTGCTTTTCATATGTCTCAATGGTTCTACATTATTATTCACTCTGCTTATCATAGTCTCATAGGTTCTGCATTATCATTTATATGGTAAATATTGGTCATGGTTTACCATTTCTGTTTAATAGGTCTTGCATTATTATTCACTCTGCTTATCTTTTTCTCATAGGTTCTGCATTATCATTCACTCTAGTTATATTATTCTCATACATTCTACATTATAATTCACTCTAGTTATCTTATTCTCATAGCTTCTACATTTTCATTCACTCTGGATATCTTATTCTCATAGGTTCTGCATTATCGGTCACTAAAGTTTCTATTTTAAGAAGTTTTTTTTTCATCATTTTCATATGTTTTTGCTTCATCAATCAACAAATATTTATGCATATCAATGAGTTCGTCATAGACAATATATGTGAGCTTTGTTAAAATCTTACTATTTTCTATTCGTAAGCTTTTTGTTGTTCAAACAAGAGTGTGGTTTTCACTTTGTTGTGCATGAGAATGTTAATGTTGTAAACGCTTAAGAGATATGACATGTTCTTAAACTCTAACTCCATTGCATAGTTTGTAATTTTGTGCTTCTTACTCTTCTACTTCCTTATGTCACTCACTCCAGAATATATGTAACTCTCTAAACTGTTACAAAAGATAATCTCAATTGAAATGCAACAAACTAAAAAGATAACACATACACAAACTAAATAATCTTTTGTTCAAGCATCACTCTCTTCATACATATAAAGATAATTGTTAAAGCATTTGTGGTTCATAGTTTACCATTTATCTTTCCTAGGTTTTGCATTATCATTGACTCTGGTTATCATATTATCATATGTTTTGCATCACAACTAATTATTCTTTTTTTCAAGCATCACAACACTCTCTTCATACATATATAGATAATTGTTCAATGATTTGTATTTCATAGTTTACCATTTATGTTTCATAGGTTATGCATTATCATTGACTCTGCTTATCATATTCTCATATGTTCTGCATTACAAAGTAATTGTTTCTCTGTTCAAGCATCACTATTTTGATTCTAATTATTACGTGTAGATGGCCAAGGGCAATGCAGTGGTGACCCGTACTGGGAACAAAAAAAAGAAAAGAGCCACGACAAGGTTGCCTGCCGAGAAACGAGGATGCAGATTCCCCCCTGAAATAGATCATGTTGCACAAGTAGATGAGGTTTCTACTCCTCAAATATCGTAGATTGAAGTTACTACACCTCAAATACCGTAGAAGGTAAAACAAATACAAAAGTTGTGGTCTGAGGATGACATGAAAAGGGAACCCTATGACGTTGAAGAGAATGCCATGTCGATAAGGGGGGCTTCCAAAAAATGGCTAGGGAGTCTAACAACAACTTCCAAGAAAGGTCTGCCAACAGTCCTCACTGAAGAGGAATAAATTATTATTGTGGAATAGTGCGAGAAAATAGTTGATATTGGTCATGGTCTTGAGATAGTCAATCTTAAAGCCTGAGGTTGCTCAAATATGTCAAAATAGGCCAAACCCTTTTACCAATGGCTTCCCAAGGAAGTCTTAGTGGACAGTCTTCAAGCATAGACATCCTCAACTTGCATTACGAACTGTTGAAGGCCTAGACAAAGATAGGGCATTCAATCTTAGAGCTGATGTTGTAGATGCATTCTACAAAACACTGTCTACAGAATACAAAGGCATGCCATTGTTGGGAATTCTGCCTCAACTTTCTGTTTGACCCCCTTTGAAGACTCAGGCGAATTCTCTTGTTTGCCTTGGCAAAAATTTTTATTCTGGAGGAGGCAGAACCAGGATGGAACATGGCATTGTTCCGTTTGCCTTGTTCCGAGTTTGTTCCCGTTCCGTCTCCGGCTCTACTCCCCGCTTTCTAGGATCTTCGAGTTTTGTTCTGGCGGAGGCGGAACCGGGATGGAACTTGGCATTGTTCTATTTGCCTAAGTTCTGGGTTTCGGTTCTCGTTCCTGCTCCGACTCCTCTTCCTATCGTCTGCTGATTCTCGCTTCGCAGGTTTGGCGGAGGCGGAACCAATTTTGGAATTTGGCAATGTCCATTTGCCATGTTCTTGTTTCGGTTTTTGTTCTGACTCCAGGTCCGACTCCTACTTTTGTGATCTGGTTCTTCTAGATGTTTGGATTCTCCTCAGGGTGTTTTCCTCCGCCTTGTCCTGGTTTTGGATTGTTGTTTCTTGCAATTGGCGGAGGCGAAACCAGAACCGGATTGGTTCCTAATCTTGGACTTTTGGTAAAGTCCTGTTTCTGTTCCTGTTCCGTCCCTGGGTCCGACTCCGACTCCGACTCCGATCTTTTGTGTTCCCATCTTGGTTTGACCCAGGGTTGACTTTACCCAGTCAAAACTGTTTTCGATGAGTTCCCCTTTGTCGTGGGCGGACGCGGAACCGAATTGGTTCCTAAGCCTGTAATTTCGGTGGAGTCATGTTTTGACTCCAGTTCTGTGTCCGACTCCGACTCCGACAATATGTATTTTTGGTGGAGTCCTGTTTTGACTCCTGTTCCGACTCTGACTCTGACAGTGTTAGAAATGACTTGAAGTCTTGGTCGCACCCGATGTCTGTTTGACCTTTTTGGTTGCTCTATCAGCTGTGATTGTTGATGGGTCTTGGACGCATGGCACCTAGTTGAATAGTGATTGGATGGATACCAAGATAGTTATTGTGGCAGTTGCATTTGTCAACGAAGGGTGGCGAGCTCAACCGTTTTGAGTAATGGCTTTGAATGCAAAGTCGGTTTGTTGCAGGAAATATGTCAGATCCGACCAGTTGTGTGATTTGAGGATGGACTTCATTGCTCTTCTGAGTCAGTTACATATGGATGAGAGATGTGTTATTTCTCAGAAGTTAGACGAGTCTGAAAGAGTCGTGGATTGCAGAGCAAGTGCGAGATGTGCGAGCTAAATGCGCGACCATGAGGCTGTGAGCAGGATGCGCGGGCATGTGAATGCATGAGCATGGGGCTGCAAGCATAATGCATGATGCATGATGCATGATGTGAGATTGTAGAAGTTGGACTTGCAGGTTGGAGAGCTGAAGGTGTGAAGAGATTTGTAGAGAGATGGAGAGGGTGTTCGAGCAGTTTGTTTAGGCATTGTAACTGTGAACACTCTATCTCTCAGATCTGGGCATGGGAATCATTGGAGGCTGAATGACTGGGCTGGCCATGAGGCTAGCTATGACAGTCATCTGAGGAGCTGAAAGGAATCTTGCGGTTACTTGTTATTTCTCTAGTAGAACAAGATGTAACTCCTGTATTAGCTTTGAGCCTGATATTGTATTGTAACTGGTTTTTTGTTGCTGAATAATACAATGGCTTGAACTTTTGGAGTGTGGGGTTTTTACCTGAAAGGGTTTTCCCCACATATATCTTTGTGTCTTCTTTTAGTCTTTTATGGTATCTGTTTATGTTGAATCTATTTCTTGTTGCATTCACTTCTCTCAGAGGATCAATGGGGGATCAACTATGCTTGTTTCCGCTTTATAGCATAGTTGGTTGTGTCTTTGTTGTGATTTTGAATTGAAATCACTAAGGCACTACTGTCTTAGATGCCTATCTTGATGACAGTCTAAATCCGTATCCCCGAAAAGTGGTATCAGAGCTAGTTTGGAGGATGTCGAGGCTTGATGATACCAACAAGTGGTATCAGAGCCTTCTCCTGGTTGCAGAAGTTCTGGGTTTTCTTGTGTGGTGATTCCTTAGCCTGGCAAGCTTGAGGAAGTCTGGAGAAATCAGTTCGTGATTGGTCCTTCGGTGAGTGGAAGTGTGTGTTTCATTGATTCAACATACAGTTTGAAAGACGCTGGAAAAGTATGGAGTGGGTCATGTTGTGGCAAGATGATCTAAACTTCTTGACTGGTAACATTGTTCCTGATGCAAAGGGCATGAGATGTGTTCATGGTTGTGTTGCAGGAAAGCGTGGTGTTCATACTAGGCGTTTGTGTGAGAGGCTCCTTAATGGTATGGACTAGCTTGTGTCGTTGTTCAACTATGGAATGTTGTGCTTGTGTTGGGTGTTTCTGACTTAGCATTGAAGGCATTTTCTCTGATGCTCTGATTGCATGGAGGCTATGAGGTGACCTTGGTGGTCTGCAACTTCTGGATAGCCTAGCTCTTCCTTGTGCTTGTGCATGAATGTGGCATTGGAACTGGTCTGAAACGAACCTGTTGTTCCTATGTGCCTCTTTCTTGCATTTGCATGGTTTAAATTCATGTATTTGGCTGTGAGGGTTTTGTGTAGATTTTCCTAAAAAGTCTATGGTGCATTCTCTTGTTCTTTCATTGTTCTAGTTTACTGTGATGGTTGTGTGCAGACTCCTGAGTTGTCTAGATGAGCAGTGAATATGGAGGTGCGTGGGTGTTTTGGAAACACTGTGGTTTTTTGCAAGTTTAGCACGGTCAAGGAAAACTTGTGTTTTGTGGAATTGTTGTTTGTTATTTTTCTAGATCCTGGTTTCTGGGGTGTGACTAGATGAGATAGCTGCAGTTCTACTGGTTTTGAGGAGTGTTGTCTTCTCTGCATGGGAGTGTCGGTATGTTTCTCCTTCAACATTCTTGTGGTATGCTTTGATGGTTTTCTAGACTTTGGTGCTTGGGTTGTGGACGTGACTGGCAAATCAGATCTATTGCTGATCTAGTGTTTGAGTCATGATTGTCTGCTTTGGCAGTTCTTTTTTATTATCTCAGTTTTGCAGTTTCTAGTGCAATGATAGATTTGCAGGTTTACTTTTGGTTGCATCCACAGGTTGTGCAATATTGTAGGCTGTCCTTACCTACATGCTTGTTGTGAGACAACTCGAAAGTGGACTATCTATATCCACGAGGGTGTAACCGTGTTGTGCAGATCTATTAGCTGACCTTGTTTGTGGTCACTTGTGCATTGGCGTGGTTATTTTGAGATGAGAGGAGGAATGTCGTTTGAGTACCTGAATAGTCAGTGATGAGGACCTGAAGCATGTGGATCACGATATCATGGAGAGCTAGGTACACTAGCATAGTGTAAGCTTTTGACAGTGATGGTGTGGTCAGTCATGGTGCTTGGAAAGCTCAGTGTCACGTTTCAGTGGGAGCTTTAGTAATGACTACTGTCTTCTTTGGTGTTGCATAATTTGCATCTGCATGTTCACTATTTGAAGATGTGTAGCATTTTGGAGCCATGAAGGACCTTGGTAGTCTTTGGTTGAGTTGCTGGTGGTGCTTGATAGGTGATGTTGGTTTAGAGTTGTTTGCTTTATGTCATGGTATACTCTTGCTTGTGCAATTAGAGTTTTGGCATGTTGTTTTTCTCTTGAAGACCATAGATAGTTCACTTGAAGCATGGTATCTCCCTTGGAGATGTGTAGATCATGGTGTCATGATAAGTTCCTGTTCTAGGTTATGGAACTTTGACAGTGGTCCGGGGGTTCTCTTTACTTTGAGTACATTGGTCATATGCTGGAGGACTTCATGGTTATTGCAGTGTTGCAGTTTGGAGTTAGCATGAGATGATAGGTGTTGATACTCATGAATGCATGAAGAATAAAGGTGAGGTTTGAATTCTTAAGTGAATGTTGTTGTTATAGCTGAAAGTCCGAGAAGCTTGCACTTTGGTTGAATGTAAATTCAACAGAGACCTTGAAGGAGAATGCTCTTAGGTTAGCCATGATGGCCTGTATATTTTAGACGAGCATGTTTCTCTTTTCTTCTTGGTCTACTCGGCAGTGGTGTCATTGTGAAAGGTAGTTACCCATTATACTTTTCAGGTGTTTTATGCTTTATCTTTCATGATATGAATCTTGAGTTGGTTTAGATTATGGAGGATTCGTAATGAAAGGTTGGACAACATAGTTTATCTCCTTGTGCTTTTGAGGACTAATAGGAGATGGTTATATGGGTAGTTCTGATCTTCTTTGAGGAGCTTACATCCATGTTTTGTTGGATGTTGTCAAGGCTTTTCCCTTTGGGATGTAAAGAAGATTATTCTTGACACAACTGGCATTTAGAAGTGTTTGTAGAAGGGAATTTTTCTTGTGGATTTGCAGTTTCTCTCTTATCTGGTCTTGTTCTTCCTGATTGCTCTTGTGACTTTAGATGTGAGTTGCCTTTGTGGTGCCAGGTTGGTCACTATTTGTGGTCATGTGTTGTCACCTGGGTGATGACACGAAGGTGCCTGTGCTTCTTTCTTCAGTCAATTTTGGAGGTGTTTGGAAGAACTATGGAAGACAGTTGAGAGAAATTTTTCTTGCAGCAGGTGGTTGCAGATGTTGCAGATCAGTATGGATGTTCCTTGGAACTACATGGTTACATTTCTTTATGCTGGGTTGGGTGGACTTGGTATGCCTGGATCATTTGTGATGGTGCTCTGTTTGCACTCATCTGGACAGTGCCCTTGCAGTGGGAGTACTTGGACATGTTTGGTCTATGACTGGTTGACACAGGGTGCTTGTTTGATGCTGAAATGGGTGGGTTTCTTTTGATGGCATGAGTTCACTTTTAGGTCATACCTTTAAGGTATGGGTGGTTGGATGTTTCAGCATGAGCTGTGGGTGTTGGTTTTCAGTCACGTGGGTTTGATCAGTTGGATGAGGGCAATCAGTTCATGGTTGCCTTTCTAGCTGGTCAGTTTTTTCTTGTTTTGGAGGTGGTTGGAGTGGTGCTTTGCTATTTTTTGCCTTTGCCGGCTGGAGGATCATTTGCTTTCGTTCCTGAGACTATTGTTGTTTCACCTTGGTGTGTTCCTATGTTTGGAGCTGTTGCCTAAGGTGGTGGACATCTTTCTGATGTTGTTGCAGTGGTCTTGATTGGTGTGTGAGAGCATGTGTTGGTCCTTGTTCGGGCTTGTTTGGAGGATGCCTGAAAGTCTTCGGCAAGTGGGAGATTGTTGGGAATTCTGCCTCAACTTTCTGTTTGACCCCCTTTGAAGACTCAGGAAAATTCTCTTGTTTGCCTTGGCAAAGACTTTTGTTCTGGAGGAGGCGGAACCGGGATGGAACTTGGCATTGTTCTATTTGCCTTGTTCTGAGTTTGTTCTCGTTTCGTCTTCGGCTCTGCTCCCCGCTTTCTAGGATCTTCGAGTTTTGTTCTGTCAGAGGCGGAACTAGGATGAAACTTGGCATTGTTCTGTTTGCCTAAGTTCCAGGTTTTAGTTCTCGTTCCTGCTCTGACTCCGCTTCCTACCGTCTGTTGATTCTTGCTTCGCAGGTCTGGCGAAGGCAGAACCAGTTTTGGAATTTGGCAATGTCCGTTTGCCATGTTCCTGTTTTGGTTTCTGTTCCGACTCTGGGTCTGACTCTTGCTTTTGTGATCTGGTTCTTCTGGATGTTTGGATTCTCCTCGGGGTGTTTTCCTCCGCCTTGTCCTAGTTCTGGATTGTTGTTTCTTGCAGTTGGTGGAGGCGGAACCAGAACCGGATTGGTTCCTGATCTTGGACTTTTGGTAAAGTCCTGTTTCTGTTCCTGTTTCATCCCCGGGTCTGACTCCGACTCCGGTCTTTTGTGTTCCTGTCTTGGTTTGACCCTAGGTTGACTTTACCTGGTCAGAACTGTTTTCGATGAGTTCCCCTTTGCCGTGGGCAGACGCGGAACCGAATTGGTTCTTGAACCTGTAATTTCGGTGGAGTCATGTTTCGACTCCAGTTCCGTCTCTGACTCCGACTCTGGCAGTATGTATTTTCGGTGGAGTCCTATTTCGACTCCTGTTTCGACTTCGACTCCGGCAGTGTTAGAAATGACTTGAAGTCTTGGTCGCACCCGATGTCTGTTTGACTGTTTTGGTTGCTTTGTCAGCTACGATTGCTGATGGGTCTTGGACGCGTGGCACCTGGTTGAATAGTGATTAGACGGATACCAAGATAGTTATTATGGCAGTTGCATTTGTCAACGAAGGGTGGCAAGCTCAATCGTTTTGAGTAATGGCTTTGAATGCAAAGTCGGTTCGTTGCAGGAAATCTGTCAGATCTGACCAGTTGCGTGATTTGAGGATGTACTTCATTGCTCTTCTGAGTTGGTTACATATGGATGAGAGATGTGTTATTTCTCAGAAGTTAGACAAGTCTGAAAGAGTCGTGGATTGCATAGCAAGTACGAGATGTGCGAGTTGAATGCGCGACCATGAGGCTACGAGCAGGATGCATGAGCATGTGAATGCATGAGCATGGGGCTGCAAGCATAATGCATGATGCGAGATTGCAGAAGTTGGACTTGCAGGTTGGAGAGTTGAAGGTGTGAAGAGATTTGTAGAGAGATGGAGAGGGTGTTCGAGTAGTTTGCTTAAGCATTGTAACTGTGAACACTCTATCTCTCGGATTTGGGCATGAGAATCATTGGAGGCCGAATGACTGGGCTGGCCATGAGGCTAGTTGTGACAGTCATTTGAGGAGCTGAAAGGAATCTTGCGGTTACTTGTTATTTCTCCAGTAGAACAAGATGTAACTCCTGTATTGGCTTTGAGCCTGATATTGTATTGTAACTGGTTTTTTGTTGCTGAATAATACAATGGCTCGACCTTTTGGAGTGTGGGGTTTTCACCTGAAAGGGTTTTCCCCACGTATATCTTTGTGTCTTCTTTTAGTATTTTATGGTATATGTTTATGTTGAATTTGTTTTTTGTTGCATTCACTTCTCTCAGAGGATCAATGGGGGATCAACTGTGCTTGTTTTCGCTTTATAGCATAGTTGGTTGTGTCTTTGTTGTGATTTTGAATTGAAATCACTAAGGCACTACTGTCTTAGATGCCTATCTTGATGACAGTCCGAATCCGTATCCCCGATAGCCATATGGTCCTGATCGCATATGGAATTGTGATGAAACTGGCATCCAAGCAAGCAAAAATAGGTCCATGAAGGTGCTCGCAAGAAAAGGTAGCAGGAATGTCTCATACATTATCCCAAAGAGTCGTGAATGCATAACCATTCTATGTTGTGTTAATGCTATCGGGCAGAGCATTCCAAGATTCTACTTGTTCAAGGGGAGTGTGAACATAGATAATTACATAATAGATTGTGAGCTAGGTGTTTGCATGGCAGCCCGACCACATGCATGGATGACCAAAAAATTGTTCATAGATTGGTTGACCCACTTCAAAACCTCGATTCCAAGTGGTGTCTCACCCACCAACAGGGTCTTGTTGATCTTTGATGGCCACAGAAGCCACGTAGCACTCAAAACCATCCAGGAAGAAAGAGAAATTGGTGTCGATTTGTTAACATTGCCATCACACACATCACATAAGCTACAACCATTGGATGTGTTAGGACCAAAATTTTCATCAAAAACCTGAATGCTTTTCTCATTTTGATTCCTAATATTTCACTATCCGCTCCTTGAAAATTCAATTTTTCCATCCATAATATTTAAATACACTTTACCGCCATTTAAAAAGGCCATAGTTGACTTATATTTTTCACCGCGGTCATATTTATTTCCTGGCATGGTTTTACCGCCTTACTGTGGCCTCCCACAATGGGCTTGTAGTATGGCGGTAGTAGCTAATAGAGCAGGCATGAAACAGTCACCGCCACACTGCGGGTGATTAATTCATTGACTGCGGTATCACAGTGGCGGTGAGATAATCGGTGCAATAAACAGTCAATGATCAATGATAAATGAAGCGGTCGGCAGAAGACAATCACCGCAGTACCACTAATAGTCAAGTCAGGGACCACGGTGATTGCGGTGATCACTGAGCAACCGATGACGGAGTGTTAAGCAACAAGGACAATGGCGGTTAATAAGTAGGTCACCGTGGTACCGCACACGGTTCTCATGGAAACCACGGTGACTACGGTGGACGAAGGTAGCAGTCAGGATCAATCACACTGCGATACCGCTAGCAGTTAGCATGCAAACTGCAATGATAGTGGTAAACTGTTAGCGGGTAGCAGTGGCGGTTACCGTCGCACCATGACCGGCCAGAGCACAAACTGCGGTGACTGCGATGGACAAGAATAGACGACGAGGGAGTAGTTATGATTAGTCACCGCGAAGCCGTCGGTGGAATAAACACTAACCACGGTAAAGCGGTAATAACAAAGATGACAGTGAAGGTCGGTCACTGCGCAACCGCGCGTGGAAAAGTCAAAGCAACGGTGAAGCAGTAAGTATAAAGGGAAGATTCATAGCAGCAAATAAAATGAAATGCACGAAGCGATAAAGTATTAAAGGAAAATTTAAAGCAAAGCTATAGTTTAAAATATTTGATTTTTCGATAAGGCAACTTAATCAAATATTTTATTTTTGTCATGGAATTTTAAACGGTTTTACCAGTCAATTGAAGAGTCGTGACTCTTGAAATTTGTTGTATAAATTGTTAGAAAGAACTAGTCATAGGGGTTTGATCGGAGAACAGTGAGAGATTTTTCTCAGAAAGGAAACTGGGAATAAAATAATGTAAAAAAAAACCTTCTGGAAAGAGTGCAAATGAGATGATTTCTTGACCAAATTCCTTTTTTATTTTCATTGTTGTGATGTTATAATTGTTAATTTATGTTTAGTTCTCTCCAATTTGGAGTCTCCTGATCATTTGAGTTTAAATGTCAAGTATATTTTAATTCTTCAAGGTGCATTTCTTCACTTTGTGTGATTTGGTTTACTGGTGTCTGCAAGTCAGAGTTAAAATACTTTAAGTGAGTCATAGTGTTTTTGAGGTTTCTTTTGGATTGTTGAGGGAGAGCTAAGTAAGAAGATATTTCAACACTTTTTATGCTAGTCATAAACTGATGAAGAAACATGGCAGTCATTAGAACTTCATCCCTTAGAGTGTCTAACAACTTGAATTGTCTTAGAGAGGAATGTGTATACGTAATTGGTAACATTTTTTGACTCCATTGCCCAATGTAAAGAAGGCACTGATCTGCCAGGCTGTAGAATTTATTATAAACAAAATATTCAAAACTTTTCATTTGTGTAATTGGTGTAGTTGTATTCATTTTGTCTATTCATTCCCAATTGCCATTGTGGATAGATTGTTTGGCAGGAAGTTATTTTAAATCTGCATGTTTCACATAGGTTCACCCACCTAGGTCTAGTAGAACCTAAAGAGTAGAAGGTTTAATGGTATAATTGGCCTTGTATATTGTCCAAGAATTTTGTAAGGGCCTGACAAACTCTTATGGTTAAAACCTGCATTTTTGAGAACCAACAATTTGGCGACTCTACTGGGGACCATAATCTCAAATAAGCCTTTGTCATAGAGTCAATATTTTGTAGAAGACTCTGCTGGGAATAAAGAATTGCAAATTTTCTCACTTTTGGAAAGTGAGTGGTGACTCTAAATGAACAAGTGCATTGAAACTGATAAAGTGAAGTATATATCAGAAAGGAATCTTCCTAGAGTTCAGACCATCACAATTGCTCCCAAAATGCAAGGAAGAAGGTCTTTGTACAAAGATAGTGATGGTCCTACTGGAAAAATAAATAGACAGAGAAGAATGATAAAGGTAATAAGGTGACTAATGACATGGGAGCATCAAACAAAAATAAAACATCAAAAGCATCATTAGAGACACACAACGGATATGGTACACTAGCAAATGAAGACAACCCTTCCAGAGAACCTCCTACTCTTGAGGAATAGGGGAATTCCTTCTATCAACCAGATCCTAGGAAAGTTGAAGAGTTCATGGCTGAATGTGAAGCTGAAAGAGAAAGAAGACAACATGAGTATGATCAGAAAATGGCATTTCTTGAAGAGAATCAGGATGGACTTGGCTATGAAGCAACATCTGAGGAGAATTATGAACTTATGGCTCAGGATCAAATAAATGCGAGGCTGGAACATGAGAGACAAGAAGTGGAGAAAGCAAAAATAGAATATGAGCATAGGCTCCTAGCAATTAGAGAACTTGAAGAGTTGAAATTAAGGAAAGCTTAGTTCAATACTCAATTGGCTAATCTGCATAAATATGTGCCACCACACAGGCAGGCTAACAATAATGCAAACCCGTCAAAATCCCCACAGGTCCATCAAAATCAGCCAAATAGACGTCAAAAAGCTCCACCACAACATCAAGGTGTACAACCACCTCCTTATCAACAGTATGTACCTCCACAAGGTCAACAATATGTGGCAAATAATAATCCATTGTACCAGTGTCAGTATTACCAAAATCCTCCTCCACAATATGCAACCATGATCAGGTAGTTTAACTTGGCTGGATTTCAAATATGTCCTTATCCTATGGACAATAGTTGGAGAAGTCTTGTCCCAAAATTCACAGGAAGTAGTGAAATTGCAGCTGAGGAAAATTTAAGGATTTTTAATGCCTTTTTGCAAGATTTGGATATGCAATATGAAGATGTACAAATGAGGTTGTTTATGATGTCACTAATTGAAGACGCCAAAGATTGGTTTAATAGTCTGCCAACAACTTCTATTGATTCTATTCATGTGTTTTATGAAAAATTTCTTGAGTGATATGGGAACCAATATGCACCTGAATTTGCATTGCATGAATTGGTGACTATCCAGAAGCATCAAAATGAGTCATCTTATAATTTCAACCAGAGGTTTTCTAAATTGCATAATAAGATACCTCTTGGATCTAAATTGGCTGATCTTGCTGCATTGAGCATTTATTTAAAAGCTTTTGATCCTAAGACATGATATGAGCTTAGGAACAGAGGTCCTAGAAATTTGGTTGAAGCTCAAAGGATAGCGCTTACTATTGAAAATAACAGGAAGGCTGCAACATATACATATACATATGTATATGTATGCATATGTATACACATATACATATACATACTAATATACATAGACATACACATAGACATATACATATTCATATATTGTTAAGTCGTGCAACTATTCTATCTTTTTCAGGTGCCATTGATGAATTTGGGGGTGTTTAATTTTTCGTAGGTGATGCTTCATCTTCAATTCAATGTAAATGAATGCATATATATTATTCTGCCGTGATTCAATTCATTCATGGAAATGAATGCATGTAAGCAATGCTGCAATTTTTCATTTCAGTAACAAACAATATAGTTGGTTGTTTTGATGCCATTCATAAACCTGGGGTTGTTCTCTTTTTTCATAGGTTTTGCATGTAAGCAATTCTATATACATAATATGTAAATATATATACATGCATACACAAATATACATAAATGTATACATATAAATATATATACATATACACATACACATACACATACACATATACATATACATATACATAACATTGTATGTTGTTTCTATGCCATAGGTAAATTTGGGGCTGTCCAATTTTTCAAATGAATGCATATAAGCAATGCTGCAATTTGTCATTGTACTAACAAATAATATTGTTGGTTGTTTCCATGTCATAGATAAATTTGGGGTTCTCTTTTTCATAGGTTGTGCATATAAGAAAATCTATATACATACACATACACATCCATATCCACACATGTATATACATATAGGTTTTGCTTCATCAATTCAATCAACTAAGCAATAGAGACATGTTTTAGGGAGACTTGATTTTATGAATGCTTGTTTTATGGCAACCTATGTTGCACGGGTCCACAACTCCATTCGAATTGTGAAGTGTTGCATAGGTAACCATGAAAATCCTTCACAAAACCAAGTCCCCTAAGTCATTCAAATACAAAGCTATGGTAATCTATGTGAAGTGCTACATAGGCAACCATGAAAGGCCTTGGGAAAACCAGGTCCCCTAAATACATGTTGTAAGAAAGCTTTAGTGCTCAATATTGATCTATGGTAATACATGTGAATACTTGAAGGTTTTCATGGCTATTTGAATTGAGAATTATTTGAATCTGATTGATGGTTGTTTGGTGAATTTGATTGATTTCGGCCATTAATTTTTTAGTTGATTAGTTTGGTGTATTGTTTGCAATTGTTTCCATAATTTTGTATTTAATAATGGGTGCCTTATAGCTTGTAAAAATGGAAGCAGATGGGATTTCAGAGTTCACCACTACTACATTTGCACCATACCTGGCGAGATGGGACAGATTGGTGCTGATATGTGTTGTAGGTTTCATGATTGATTAGATAGACAAATGCATTTTCTTGTTGGTTTGGTTATGCTACGATGGGAAACATGCTTGTAATGGGTTTGGCAGTCGCTCAAAGATGGGTGAGATGGGTTTGAATTGTGTTGACTTGGCACCTTGTTTACATGTGTAGTTGTGATTAATGTGAAAGTAGCACCTGCATTGGTGCAACAGTTGGGTTTACCAGTTTACGGGGAAGGGTGCATGTGTTAATGTTTGGGGTGTTTAAATTCCATGTCGAAATAGTACTTGCTATATGTCAGATAAAAGTTGGATACACTTCATCATGTTTGGCTACCTCTGTGTACTTGTTTTGTTTTGAAATAAATGTTATTAAGTGTGCATTTTAAATATGATTTATGTTTGATGTCATCGTGGCTATTTATGGATGAATTCTTTGTTAAGTTGTGGAGGACTAGTGTATAGGTGCACATCATATAAAGTTGAGGACACCCCCAAATTAATCAATGACACATACAAAAGATACAATTGTTGCAGGTCTGAATTTATGAAGCATATACATACACATACACATAGACAAAGACATAAGTGAATTAAACACGACTATAGAGAAGTATAGGAAGGGGCAGCGAGTGATAAATACGACACAATGGATTGTTAGGGTGGATGACTGAGATAAGTAGACGTGGCAAGGTTGTCCACTTAAGACCTCTTCACACATCTATACACACACACATTTACATATAGACATAAACATTCACACATACACATTTACATATACAAATATATACACATATACATACACATACACATACACATACACATACACATACACATACACATACACATACACATATATTGTGAAGAAAAAATGAGAAGTTGCTAGAATGAGAGGTTGTAAATTTGACAAGTGTATGAGGGATTATGAGAATTGGATGTAGGTTGGATCGAAAAATATGCAGGATGTCATGAAAGTAGTATATGTATATACACATATACATATACATAAATATATAGACATATTCATATACATATACATATACATAAACATAAACATATGTATATGTATATGAATATGTCTATACATATGCATATATATAAGTAAGATGCAAAGACCTTAAGCATATACAAGTTGGATACACTTCATCATGTTTGGTCGCCAGCGTGTAATTGTTTTGTTTCAAAATAATTACAATTATGTGTGCATTTAATATCTTATATACATATGCATATGTCTATACATATGCATATACATACATATAAACGAGTAAACGTGCATTTAATATGTATATGTCTATGTATATGTCTATGTATATGCCTATGTCTATGTATATGTCTATGTCTATGTCTATGTTGATGAAGCAAAACCTACAAAAAATAGAACACCCCCAATATATTTTCAAGACACAAAAATAAGGTACAATAATTGGATGACTGATATGATGGAAAATAACCTATGCAAAATATAACACCCCCAAAATAACCAATGGCACCTAAGAAAATATAGAAACATTTGTATTACAAATTTATTGAAGTAGACATATTCGTTTTATGTATATGGGTTTTTTTTTTTAAATGGTATTGGTCCATGTGGCCTACCATGTGGACTGTGTGATTTTGGGTGCGTACGTATCAGCTCCTCTCCCCTATGTAATCAAGCAGATCCTATGAAAAAATAAGACCCCTAAATTTTTGTAATACATAACCTATTAGAATACAAAAATTAGAATCAATGATAATGCAAAACCTATGAGAAAACAATAAGGAGAGTGAATGATAATGCATAACCTGTGAGATTACGATAAGCAGAGTGAATGGTAATGCAAAACATATGAAACATAAATGCTATACTATGAGTGTAATATTTGCAATATAAATAAAACCAACATATTTATCTATGGCACATAAAAAACATAAAAAATTTAAGTGACTCAAAAGATGAAGCAAAACCTAAAAAAAGATTAACCCACATGATTTTTTTTGGTTAAAGAAGGAAGTTATCACTTTTCCTATTGGCCTTCATTTTATCAATGCAAATCTAATTTAGATGCCCTAAATATTGAAAGAGATATGATGTAATATAAGCTAGACAATTATTTGAGTTTTGCTTCCCCTTTGACATCAAATAGTTTTTTTTTTTTTATAGTTAGGATATTGTTTTCACTATGTACCTGAGCTAGAGGATTACTTGGTTGATTTTGATAATGAATTTTAGGTGAGAATAAGAGATTGGATGAGACTATCATTGAGACATGTTATAATGTTTAATCTAAATTGGGATACCCAAGGCATGAATAAGGATGAGTCTGATTCAATGGATAAAATATACTTTGATCATGTATAAATGATGTTCATTATTGCTATCAATTTGAATAATAAGAATGTTAAACAAACATAGATTGGATAACAATAGTTGCACTAAAGAGGAAAAATGAAATGGATACTAAAAGGAAAACGTATAAATAATATTCTAAGGTAGTAGGGACAACAAGAAGTGCAAAACAAGGATAAACAAGTCAAATGCATCCTTCCCATTCTTGCACAATATTGACATCAAATAATCTGCAAACTAATGGAGGTGAAGAACCGCTTAAGACATATCTGGATAGTACTTGTGAATATTCTCCAAAAGAAAAATGAGGAAGGATAAAGGAAATAAGATATTAGATGTTGTCCTAGAGGAGGGAAGCGGAAAAGGAGCAATTGACATATCATCATCTCCTTCACAAGTGAGCAACTCTTCTTCACCCAATCATTCTACATGAAATCTACACCTCCTCATTCATCCCAAAATACTAATGCATAATGCATAACCTGTGAGATTACGATAAGCAAAGTGAATGATAATGCAAAACATATGAGACATAAATGCTAAACTATGAGTGTAATATTTGCAATATAAATAAAACCAACATATTTATCTATGGCACATAAACAACATAAAATTTTTAAGTGACTGAAAAGATGAAGCAAAACCTTAGAAAATATTAACCCACATGATTTTTTTTGGTTAATGAAACAAAGAACACAACCTAACTCAATGATAATGTATAACATATGAGAATACGATAAGCATAGTGAATGATAATGCAAAACCTGTGAGATTATGATAAGCAAATTCAATGATAATGCAAAATGTATGAGAATACGATAAGAAGAGTCAATGATAATGCATAACCTATGAGAAAATGATAAGCAAAGTGAATGATAATGTAAAGCTTGTGAGATTATGATTAGCAGAGTTAATGATAATGCAGAATGTATGAGAATATGATAAGTAGAGTGAATGATAATGCAAAACCTGTGAGATTATGCTAAGCAGAGTCAATGATAATGCATAACCTATGAGAATATGATATGCAAAGTTAATGACAATGCAAAACCTATGAGAATAGGATAACTAGAGTCAATGATAATGGAGAACCTATGAGAAAGAATAGTATAAGAAGAGTATATGATAATGCAAAACCTATGAAATAAAAATGGTAAAACTATGACTGTGAAATTTGCAAAATAAACCCTAGGGAAACATAAATACTAAACTATGTGTGCTATGTTTTCAAAATAAACCCTAGTGAAAGAGAAATTCCAAAATATGAGCATAATATTTGCAATATAAACCCTACAGAGCAAAACCCATATAAAGATAAATGCAGCTTCATCTATGGCATGGAAACAACAAACATTATTATTACTGAAAGAAGAAAACAACCCTAGAAATTTCAATGGCGAGGAAACAACCAACCTCATTATTAATCATTATATAAATAGAGCGATGCTTGAACAAAAGATTAATTTCCAAAGATTTATTGTGTTTATGAACACAAATAGGATAGTGTTCATAAACACTAAACTTCAACAAAATAAATGAAATCTGCAACACCAAAAAACCAATAAAACAAATTGAAATTGCAAACCAAACACAAAAAAAAGAATAATGGTGAGCCTTAGTGAGCAAGCTCACCTGTGTTGAACACACGACAAACCCCTTCATTGCTTGTGGTGACCTTCATGGCAGCGAGGAACCCGTTCATGGCGGTGAGGAACCCGTTCATGGCAATGAGGAACCCGTTTGTTGCTTGCATGGAGAAAGTGGAGCCGCTAGTGACATTTGGTAATTGGCGTCTACCCATCTTTGTATCATCTTCTACCCAAACATGATATGGTCTCTGAGCATCACAAGTTGTGGTGAGACGACGAAATGAGTAGGTACCGACGTGCAAGTGAAGAAGGAGTGTTTACTTGCTAGAATGAAAGGCTGAAAACATGGTGAGAAGAGTGAGGCATTGGGAGCATTCAATACAGTTAGGCTCGAAATAAACGTAGGGTGGAGTGGATCTTAGGAGAGGTGACAAAATTTACACCCGACAGTCGATAGGAATAGGAAGTGGCGGTGAGTGATAAATGTGATGTAGTGGATTCTTAGGGTGGCAGACTGGGAGAAGATGAAGTGGCAAGGATGTCACCTTCAGATGCTGAGCCATGTGGGTAGTGGCACTTGAGGTGTGAGTGTATCGGTCAACGGGTATTTTTTCCATTTTTTTGCAGTTGTGGACAAATTTTGACCTTCCATGTGGCAAAATATTTTTAAAAAATAAAAATAAAAATTTCTTGTTTAATTTGTGTTTTTACATAATGGTTTTTTTTTTTAAAATGTTATTGGTCCACATGGCCTGCCAATAGGACCGAGTGATTTTGGGCGTGTACGTATCGACTCCTCTCCCCTAGTAAGAATTATGGTAATGATGTGCTTGGGATAAGTGTATGATGGTCTCTATGAACCATATGATCTGATATGAGTGTTGCCATAAAGCAATGATGTTTCTTATGAAGGATGAAGTGGAATAGGAACACAAAATGCCTAAATTTTCACACATGGTTGCAAGGTTGTTCAACTCCTTTTGCATTTCCAAGACCATTAGCTCTAAAACATCATCTCTTATGTAACGGTGAGGGCTTGCAATTTTTTATCATGTTAAAGAGACTATTATGTGTAACTATTAGAGATACTTTCCTAGAGGTCATCAACATACATATTTCCTTGTGTCACCCCTATAATACAAAGCAAAGAATACAAGTGCAAAGAAACATAAGATAATGACTGGAGCATACCATATACATACCATAAACCATGAGATAAAAGCAAAAAAAACATTTGAACCTATTAAATCATGCAAGAGGGATGTAAAGGTCATGTACGCAGTTTTTATGAAGGAACAATCATTTCCTTGATGCATAATAATAGGATTGTTAAGGTAGGGAAATAGGGTTTCAAAGGATAGTCATCAATGAACAAGGTCTTAAAGGCTTGAAGAGGGCAATCTGTTGTCAAAGAGGATTGAGCAAATGGAGTAATCAAAGATAGCCAAGATTCCATTACAATGGTCTTGTGTCAAGGTGAGGCAACATGCATGAATCATGGTCTTCATATATTATTTCACTGTGTAAAGGGAAATTTTGCATAGACTATGACAATGCCTTCCATACATGCCAAGGGTTTAAATTATTACAAGGACAGTCCAAGGTTAATGACCTAGAAGATGCAACCTCATGAAGATCATAAAAAATAGTCATAAATGGATGGAAGAAACTCTCATAAATGTAGAAAACATAGACATAAATAAATGGAAAAGGTAGTCATAAATGGAGAAAAGACAGTCTCATAAAGAGCAGAAAACACAATCATTACCGAGCACCAATCAATGAAGGGATTGTGTAATAAAATTGTAAGCATAATAAACATATTTGTAAAGGGGCAGAAGCTTCAATAAAGGGTAGCAGGTTCTTGACACCATAAAAGGGCATGAGGATATACTAAAACAATTGAAAAGTTAAGGACTTTTGGATAGTGATATGACCACAATGATAAAGGGTTTGAAAAGGATGGACAATTGAAAAGAGGAGACATAGTGATAGTCATGGAAATCATTTTGGTTAAAGAGAACTGTCAAAATGCAAGAAGAAAGGATAGTCATGTTGAAGGAGCACATGGACTCTGCAAACAAAATGGAGGGTAGTCTTCTAAAATGTGAGGAGACTTATAAATAAGGGAACAAAGATCAAAGAGTAGTAAAGCATGAAAATGAGGTGAAAGACTTGTCGATAGTGTATTATGAAAGGCGATGATCTTACATTTTCATTAGAGTAGTGGTAAGATAAGACTTTGGGCAGTGAATGATGACATTCAATATCTAATGGACTGAGATAGCTATGACTATGAAATGCATGAATTTTAGTTAAATACAATAATTTTTTCTTACTTTGGAAGCTTAATAGTCAATTTGAGTTTTGACTATGTAACCTTTTCATGGTGTTTTCCTCATAATTGTGAGAATATGATAGTTAAATAAAAGGGAGTAGAGGATATTCTTGAAAGATAATTTGCAATGATACTGGTTTGATCAAACAACATGGAGGTTCATGATTGAAATAGTTCAGTGATCCTCATGATTAAAAATCAGTGATAATCACCATTTGCAATGAAAGTCACATATCATGGCAGTCACCCAAAAGTAGTAGCCATTTGAAAAAAAGGAGACGATAGTCCAATAGAAAAAAGACATTCATAACTCTCATATCTATATTGCAAAGAGAAAAAGACAAATATTATAGGAAACTTAGTTCTTGCTAACAAAAATTAACATGGATGCAAGGAGGTCAATCATAGGAGAGATTCCATTGATAGTGGTATTTGAGGGTAGTTAGTGGAGTATAGAGGTGGACAATATCAAAGGCGGGGCGGTCCTTAATATTTGAGTATAGTCACTTTGCCAGTGGGATAACCACCTTCAGATAGGTAAGGGGATAGTCTTAGAGCTTAAAGATCTTATGGATAGACTTTAGAGCATGGAATAAGGATAGTGCTAAGACAAAGACGAGGACAGTCCTTTAGGCCCAAGGATAGTCATACAAGTAGCAAAGACCATGTGAGAAGGTGGCAGTCCTTAACTTAATAGGAAAACCCATGCCAAGAGTGCCACCAAGAGAAAGTGATTGAAAGGCAGATCGTGCAAAATCACTATGCAATGATGAATAAAAGGAAACCATAAGTTATGACTATTGAAAAGGGCATATTTTGCAAGAAAAAAAGGATATTCACTATGTGAAGGACATTCATTAATTATTGTGAAAAAGATATGAGCGAATGTGTTTTAGGTTTCTATATGTGTCTTTGATAGTCTTATCACTATAATAGAGGACAACCATGTCATAAGGAGGTGATGAAAGGTTTACAAAGGGAAAATCTCTTACAACCCTGCTAAATAATGCTTTAAATGGTAGATAAGAGGACAAAGGTTATGAATGGTAAAACAATGGTCTTCTATGAGTGAAGGGAAAACTACAAGATTGTAGACCTGTAACATTATAATAGGTAGTGACATCTCATGAGTAATATAATAGTTAATAAGCCTAGTTAAAACCATTATTGCATCAAAAGAGGGCAGCCATGGGCATATAAATCTCTTAACACTCCTATTGAGATGGTTTTTGAAATCATCCATCAATTCTCAAATCTCTAAGTTATCCTACACCACCCTTGAAGGCCTAAGTTATCTGCAAATAACTCACACACCTATGATCATTCAAGGAGTTTCACAAGATATTCATAAGTTGAGTGGACTAAACATTCAATTTAGAGGCACTTATAAGCATTTTAGGCCTACTTAAGAAGCCCATATGGATACAACTATAGTTGAGAGGAGTTTGAGGCTGAAATCATGCAATTTGAGGCAATTTGGAGTCCTCAAATAGAGATCTTTTTGGCTTGTACTCCTAGCAAGTTGAAAACATCATGAAAATTGATTGATGACATCAATTCTAATCAAATTCATGCTTTTTTTAGAAGACCAGTTTAATCGGTTGGGGCACAATTCAAGGAGCATGCAAGGAGTGAGAATTCAAAGAGATCAAGTCAACCCTCATCACAAAATTTTGCATGATTTGTTTCCATTTCACGTCCAATTCCACATTCATGCAAGGTCAACATCTTCCACGAGGTTCAACTTTAGTTATCTGGAGGAGTTTTATATAAGACAAGACATTCAACTCTTTTGGAGTGAGTTCTTTCTAAGCTTTCTTTTTGCCTTATGCAAAAGAAAAAGATTGTAACTCAATTTGAGAGATAGTTTCAATATAGAGTAGCAAGTTTCATGTATTTTGAGTATTTTTCAAAGATTTATATGTTGATGTTATTGAGCAGCTTCGGTCTGCACTTCCCAAGAAGAAAAGAATAAATTAAATGTATAGCCTCTAGGCTATTTAATTTATACCAAACAATAAATGTAAATGCTAAAGGGCCGACCCTTCTTGGTTCACATATTTTAGTCTTGGCTTGAGCCGACTTTATGCATTTATTATTTATCTTGTATGTGGGCCAACCTATGCTGAAGAGGTGCCACACTTGTATAAATAGAAGGTCTCATTTGTCTTTGCATACCCCAATCACTCAAGCAAGTTCGCATATGTTTGTCAAGAGCAGAATTCGCACTTCAAGAGCAACAATCCGATTTCAAGAAGAAGACAGTCATTTGTATCTTGCATACTTAGAAGGAGGGCGTTATATTATCAAGAATTGGCCATTGTTGGGCCTGAGTTGTAAGTAGATTTCTGCTATTGTGTTATCATATATATAAGAGAATCATTTGCTGGGTTTTGCTCCCTCAAGAGGAGGGTTTTCCAAGGGTATCTTGTTGTGTTCATTGTCTTATGTGTTGCAATTCTATTGAGTACTTTATTGTCTAATCTGATCTAAGAAACTCTAACATGGTATCAGAGCGGGTGTGAAAAAGATCATGATCAGATTTAATGTGCAACACTTACTTTATTCTTTTTCAATCTATCTCTTATTTCTCAAATTCAAGATGGTGAACGGTCTGAAAATCGAGGATAGACTCGAAGGGATTTCGAACTACACATCATGGAGGTTCAGAATCATGCTCACCTTGGAGGAGAATGATTTAGCTGAGTTCGTGAAAACAAAAGTTCCTGAACCTGAGGAGGAAGAAGAGAAATTGCAGTGGAGGAAGAAAGACACTAGGGCAAAGAAAGTATTGGTTGATTCCATCAAGGATCATGTTGTACCTATTGTCTTCAAGTTGGATACAGCAAGAGATATGTTTGCAACCTTGGAAGAGATGTACGAAATCAACAACACTAGTCGAGCTCTCGCACTAAAGCAACAACTTCATCATGTGAAAATGGCGAAAGGAGAATCTGTCATTACATACTTCATGAAGATTTCAGAGATAAGAGATCAGCTCTCTACTATTGGCCACATGATTGATGATAAAGACTTGACTATGCTTGCTCTCAATGGTCTTCTACTTTCATGGGAGGTGTTCATTCAAGGAATCGGTGCAAGATCTGAACTTCCCAAGTTTGATCAATTGAGGATTGACTGCATTCAAGAGGAGTCAAGACTAACAGCAAGGGGAATTGGTCAAAGTTCAAAGAATGAAGATTTACAAGTTCTTGCCTCTCATTCATCAAACAAAGGTTTTAAGAAAGGATTCTTCAAGAGGAATTGAGGAGATGGAAATTATGATGCTCCTGCCTTCAAAAGGAAATGAGACATGTCCAAGATTCAATGTTTTCGTTGTGATAAGTATGGTCACTTTGTGAGGGTTTGTCCTCAATGACCTAAGCATCAAGTTGCCACTGTAGATGTTGAAGAAGTCGCTCCACAAAAGGACTCCAGTGATTATTTGTTTTATTCAGCTTTGTCTAGCAATGTTTCTACCGACTCCAACACTTGGCTGATTGATAATGGTGTTTCTAGGCACATCACCGGTTTCAGGGGTCACCTTTCAAACTTAGTGGAAAGCAACTCCAATGATCAAGTTGTTATTGGAGATGATGCTAGATATTTTGTAAAAGGGATTGGAAATTCCACTCTTCACTTGGATTCTGGGATTTCTTTGGAGTTGAATGATGTACTGTTCGTGCCAGGGATAAAGAGGAACCTTGTTTCAATTTCAGCATTAGAAGACAAGGGTTATCAAGTTGCCTTCTCTAAAGGCAAAGTTCTTATATGGGCAAAGAACTCCAGCTTCAAAACTGCTCAAGTGATTGGAGCTAGACATGAATGTCTTTTCAGGTTGTGCACTCGTCCTCTTCAAGTGCTTGTGCATAACAGTACCCGCATGTGTGATCTTTGGCATCGAAGATTGGCTCACATTCACTTTCGTGCTCTACCTATCATGGAGAAGATGGTCACTGGTCTTCCAAAATTCGATCAAGAACATGAAGGTACGTGCAAGGGATGTGCCCTAGGCAAGAACACAAAAGGTACATTTCATTCCAGTGAAAGTAGATCTAAATGTATTCTTGATCTGATTCATTCTGATTTGTGTGGTCCAATGTCTATTGCATCATCTAGTGGTTTCTTGTATTATATTATTTTCATTGATGATTACTCTAGAAAGACTTGGATTTATTTCTTGAGATCTAAAGAATCAGAAGAAGTATTAGAAAGATTCAGAGAATTCAAAGCACAGATTGAAAATCTGTCTGGGAAAAGGATCAAGGTATTGAGATCTAATAATGGTGGAGAATACACTTCTGGCACATTTCGTGACTTTTGTATTGAAGCAGGGATTAAGAGGGAGCTTAGTGTTCCTTATAATCCACAACAAAATGGTATTGCTGAAAGAAAGAATAGGTCTATTGTGGAAGTAGTGAAAGCTATGATCCATGATCAAGACTTACAAATCTCTCTTTGGGCTGAAGCATCAAGAAAAACCATCTATGTTCAAAACAAGAGTCCCCACAGGATCTTAGAGAACAAAACTCCTGAAGAAGCATTCTCAGGCGTGAAGCCTGAAGTTAGTCATTTGAGGATCTTTGGCTGTCCAGTCTATGTTCATATTCCAAAGGAAAAGAGAACAAAGCTAGAGCCTTCTAGGAAGAAAGGAATTCTTGTAGGCTACAGTGAGACATCAAAAGCTTACAGGATATACATTCTAGGACAGAAGTCTATTGAGATTAGTAGAGATGTCACATTTGAGGAAGATGTTGCTTATAGAAGATCCAAAGGCACTCCTATGGAGATCGATGAAGAAGAACCTCCTCAAGATATGGAAGTTGATCATATTCCAGAGAACCTAAACTAGGATACAGAATCTAAAGAAGATATTGATCCAACTGAGCCTTTGGATCCTACTGATGGGCCCCTAGACATTGTGATTGGAAAGAAAAGACCTCTTTGGGCTCGTAGGACAATGCAGGAAGCAGAAAGTTTTGCAGCTCCAGGAGGATCTTTCAGAGAAAGCAAGAGACCTCACAAGTTCTCTAGTTATGTCGCCTTGATGAGTCAGATTATTGAGTCAGAGCCTTCAAATGTTGAAGAAGCTTCTAGTCAACAAGTATGGAAGGATGTCATGATTGAGGAGTATCAGTCCATACTTAAGAACGATTTTTGGGATATAGTTCCTAGACCCAAAGAAAAATTTGTGGTGTCTTCTAAGTGGCTCTTCAAGATCAAGCATGTAGCTGATGGGAGCATTGAGAAACACAAGGCTAGATTTGTGGCTAGAGGGTTCTCACAAAAAGAGGGAGTTGACTATGAAGAAACTTTTGCTCCTGTGGCTCGATACACTTCTGTTAGAACCATCATTGCTATTGCTGCATCTAGAGGATGGAAGATTCACCAAATGGATGTAAAGACAACTTTTCTAAATGGCATAATAGAAGAGGTTTACATTGAGCAACCAAAAGGATTTGAGGTGCATGGGAAAGAGTCTCATGTCTGCAAGCTGAAGAAGGCCTTGTATGGTCTTAAACAAGCTCCTCGTGCTTGGTATGAAAGAATTGATCATTATCTTTCAAGTCTGGGTTTCTCAAAGAATGATGCAGATTCTAACCTCTACTTCAAAGTAGTAAATGGTGAAGCATTGATTTTGGTTTTATATGTTGATGACTTGATCATTATTGGTGAAGAACATCTAATTCTAAAATGCAAGAAGGAATTAGCTTCAGAGTTTGAGATGAAGAATCTAGGTCTTATGCATTACTTTCTTGGCTTAGAAGTTTGGAAAAAGTCAGACAAGATGATTCTAAGTCAAGGCAAGTATACTGTTGACATTCTCAGAAGGTTTGGTATGATTGACTGCAAACCTATGTCTGTACCCATGGAGACTAATCTAGATAAGTTGAAAGAAGCTACAGCTAGTTCAGAACCAGTGGATTCTATGATGTATAGACAGTTGATTGGTTCATTGATGTATCTAGTTAACACTAGACCTGATATCTGCTATGCGGTGAGTGCACTTAGCCAGTTTATGTGTGAACCAAAGCAAATACATCTTGTAGTAGCTAAACATATCCTGAGATATTTATGTGGCACAATTGGATATGGGTTGAGATATTCTTCAAACGTGGATTTGGAGTTGCATGGTTTTACTAATTCTGATTGGGCAGGATGTGTCTCAGATCGGAAGAGTACCTTTGGTTGTTGCTTCAGTTTGGGGGCTGCTATGATCTCCTAGTGTAGCAGGAAACAGTCTTCAGTGGCCTTGAGTACAACTGAAGCAGAGTATATAGCAGCTTGTGTGGCAGCTCGTGAGGCAGTGTGGCTTCGTAAGCTCCTTGCAGGATTGTTTAGACAATCAATGGAGCCTACTATTATACACTGTGATAATCAAAGCTGTGTGAAGCTATCTATCAATCCTGTGTTTCATGACATAACAAAACATGTTGAGATCAAGTACCACTATATTAGAGATATGGTGCAAAGGAAAGCTATACAGTTGAGGTATATCAGCACTGAAGAGAAAATGGCAGACATTCTCACCAAGCCTCTCGCCAGGATTAAGTTTGTGTACTTCCGAGAGAAACTTGGTATGGTAGAGAATGCATCCTTGACTGAGAAAGAGTCTCAGTAATCAGTGATCCTTGATTGATAATGCAATTCTCTGCTGAGAGAGAGTTGAGGTGCAAGCCCTTGATAATGCAATTCTCTGCTGAGAGAGAGTTGAGGTGCAAGCCCTTGATAATGCAATTTTCTATTGAGAGAGAGTTGAGGTGTAAGCCCTTAATAATGCAATTCTCTATTGAGAGAGATTTGAGGTGAAAACCCTTGTTTCCACCCTCTGGGAGAAGCTATGGTGGATGTCATGTGTGTGACTCCATGACAACATCACATGAGGGAATCCATGATGATTTTTATTTATACCATCTATGGAAGTAGCCATAATGGTTAATATCACATTGAGGTGATATTCTATTTTGTTTTCATTCTAATATGATGTGTCTTGTGCAGATGGAAGTTCATCCCTAGCTGAGAGGGAGTGTTGATGTTATTGAGCAGCTTCGGTCTGCACTTCCCAAGAAGAAAAGAATAAATTAAATGTATAGCCTCTAGGCTATTTAATTTATACCAAACAATAAATGTAAATGCTAAAGGGCTGACCCTTCTTGGTTCACATATTTTAGTCTTAGCTTGAGCCAACTTTATGCATTTATTATTTATCTTGTATGTGGGTCGACCTATGTTGAAGAGGCGCCACACTTGTATAAATACAAGGTCTCATTTGTCTTTGAATACCCCAATCACTCAAGCAATTTCGCATATGTTTGTCAAGAGCAGAATCCGCACTTCAAGAGCAGTAGTTCGATTTCAAGAAGAAGACAGTCATTTGTATCTTGCATACTTAGAAGGAGGGCAAATATATTATCAAGCATTGGCCATTGTTGGGCCTGAGTTGTAAGCAGATTTCTGCTATTGTGTTATCATATATATAAGAGAATCATTTGCTGGGTTTTTCTCCCTCAAGAGGAGGGTTTTCCCAGGGTATCTTGTTGTGTTCATTGTCTTATGTGTTGCAATTCTATTGAGTACTTTATTGTCTAATCTGATCTAAGAAACTCTAACATTATACAAGAAAAAACTCTTTTTTATCAATAAAAAGCAAAAAATTTCCTTCTCAAATTTCTTGTATTGAGTGTATTTGTGAATGATTTGATCTAATTTTTGTCATTATAAATGCAGATACTTAAATTATGTCTCATTGTGATACATGTATTTACAAAATAAGCAAAACCCATACAAGTCATAGGTCGTGTTAGCTATTTTTCAAATTTTTTAGCCGTGAAAACACAGTTTCCTTCAACAAAACGTCCCTTTGAAACATTTTTGTATGCGTTTATCAAAAATTGAGTTGTGCATAGAATAGAGCAATTTTTGAGAAGAATTGTGAGTTAGAACATGTATGAAGTATTTTCATCATTGGTGCATCACCTGCTAGGTCTAACTTATCTCAATTTTAATTTTTCTCTCCTTTTTCCTATCAAATCAACAAGTTTTTAGGAGGTCCATCAAGGGAGCTAGCCCTCTCCGGAGGTTCATCTTCACCATAGGCAACCCACAACTTGAAGATGATCCCATCTTTCACAAGATAGCTAAGTTTTACACTTAACTAGGGTGCTATCCTCATGACAACAATAATTAAATATTTTTCAAAGATTATTTAATTAGCTAACACTCCTTTTTTATATAATAAATTAAATATTTTCTTCTAAAATAAATAAATTAATATTTATTTATTTCTCCAAGTTATCATTTGAATTTAATAAATTTTATTTATTTAATTCCCTCATTCAAAATTTTAAATTTGGGTCTTACCCTATCTTAAATTTTCCTACCCATTGATCTTGCAAATCAATTTCCATCATTGATCAAATGTCAAGTGAAACATATATATAAGAAGCTTTCATTTCATTCATTTCTGCTACCACTTGTATTATCAAAAATATCTCTAGTACTCTTATCAAGTTATCAAGTATTCAAGTGTTCAAGCATTATCAAACATTTATCATTGTTATTTATCAAGCATAGGTATCATTTATCTTTGAGAATTTATCTTTATCATTGTATCATATCACTATTGTTCTTTCATAGTTTGTTATTTTGAAGAGCAACCAACAATGGAGCAAATCAAGATCTCAGCTATGATGAATTTTCTTGTTATCTAAATTTCATATTTTGAGCCAAGATCTTGAACTTCATTGCATTATTGTGAGAGTGTGAGTTTTGTATTGTTGATATTTGTAATTCACATTTTCATCATTCATATTTTGGCATGCCCGATGGGACCGACATCCATATTAGATATTTGTTCTTCGAAGGTTTTTCTAGTCCTATCTTTCTTGTATTTAGCTCTTTTATGTAGAATTTTTTTGAGCTAACTTTTGTAGGTTGAAGAAAAAATCCTAGGGTTTCAAATATTTCATCATATTCTTCAAATTGTTGCAAAATTTTCTACCCAATTTTTATTGAAGGTTGTGGATGATCTCAAGATGCTCCAATAAGAATAAGGTTTAGTTCATCAATATTTGGTGAGTTATTGGAATTTTAGGGCTTTTCCTAAATATGAATTTTAGATCACTAATAAAAAAAGGTTTCAAAAATATTTATAATTTTGGAAATCTCTCAAAAAAAAAATGATTCGCAATAGTATGTATTTAATTAATAAAAAAAAAAGGTGTTATAGTGTTCACCATGAGAGATAAATAGGGCACCATTCGTGCCAACCTAACTGACCACCCAACCCAGACATCGACCACACGGGGTCTAGATACAGTAAACAAAAAAGGTGGTGAATCAAAAGCCACCCATCAACCACCTGCAAAAAACCATACATGTCGAAAGTACCATAGGCAACCATAAAAAAACCAACACCCATCTAACCCAGAAACCCATTAGCAGCAACAAACACACAAAATTCTAGGACCTCACTATGACCGAAGGAGTGCTCAATGTTGAACACCTATAGAAGATAACCACCCCAACTACCATGACTTGTTTATGCTCAACCAGAGCCATCCCCTTGAAATCAAGGAGAAAGGGATAGTATTTCACTACCTCACCTGGTTTGTAGAAGGTGGGGAAATCACGAGGCTGTGACACACCCATCCCTAAAATGGTGATAGTGAGGACCTCCTCCAAGTCAACTAGATGATCTAGAATGAAGAGTCACTATATTAGGGCCTCAACGTCCTTCTTGGCCATCCTTATATCCAACAATACAACTAGGAACTTAGAAGTGATGTGTGTCTCGACCCACTTCGTTTCACAGTTACTGATGAAGCCAATACCCAACACCATTTTCACCGTGGCACGAGTCATACTTTTTCAGAATCCTCTTAAGCCATTTCTCTATAACCTCGTCACAAAAATCCATCTCCCTCACTGAGCTATCCAATTGAATTGGGGTATCAACTCCAATGTTGGTTAAATTAACCATAAATTTAGATCATTCACCCATTGCAGAAAACAACAGAACTCACCAATGCCACCCCACACCAAAGCCACATAACCCAAATATAGAGATTAACACCCAACCAACAAAATATAGAAAGCCAGTGGAGGCATAGGTCACTTCTAAATTAATGAGATTGTCAGATGATAAGACCAGTCATGCCAAGAACCACCTCACCAACTCATGAAAGCCTCCATTTTGCATGATATTGTCCTTTCACTAGATCCCAAGGATGAACTTTAGGTGATGGCTTGAACATCCATAGTGGGCTTTGTAAAATGCCTTAAGTTACCATTATTTCACTGAAAATGAGAACAAGGAAATTGTGATGGTGCCCACCTCACCCATCTCCACTCCACAACAGTAGTATACCCACGAAATTTGTGTCCACTATGGAACCAATCCTACCGACTATATATTCAAACTCCTCCATGTCACCCACTATGACATCAACACACAGTAACTGGAAATATCCTCTGACCCCACCACACAAAATGTGTGGGTGAGATGCCCACCTTGCCACCCAAGAAATCTCTTAGAAATTTAATAAGGGTCTAATTTTTTATATTTTAATTTTTGAGATTAGAATAATGATGAAATTATCAAATAAGGAAAAACTCTAATTTTCAAAGATTTTATCATATATTTCAAACAACTGGGAATTTTCCTACAATTTTTTTACTGAAAGTTAGGGATCATCTCAAGAGGCTACAATAAACAAATAAAACTCAGATAAGTAATATTTATTGAGTTATTGTCATTTTAGGGTTTTTCATAAATTTGGTTGTAAGGTTTCAAATCAATATTTTTTTTGGAGAATTTATATTTTTGGAAATATCTTGGAAATTAAATAGGGATTTGTTCTTTGTAAATTTTAATTTTTAAGGTCAAGATAGTGACAAAAAATCAAAATCTTTGGAATTAGTTTCTCACCACAAATATACTTTTTAGGGCACAAATTAAGGAATTTTTTAGATATTTTTACATTTTTGGAAGTCTCTCATAATTTTAGTATGGGTTTATTCTTTGAATTTTCTATTTTGGGACTAAAAATATTGCAAAATAATCGAATCTAGTTTGGCTAGGTGAAAATAAAAAAAATGACTTTGCAAACTTGTGATGAGCATATATTTTTCTAAACATCTATTTGTTGTATTATAAAATCACTTTCTAATCATTACAAAAGTTATATTATCATTTCTAAAATCATAAGGAATTCATTGGTGCTATCATTTTTTCCCTTAGACTATCTTGTTTTGCATGTTTTCACACATTTGAAATTGGGGCTTAAAATTACCATTCACATTTTGATTTGAGACCTAAAACAAATTATTTTATCTTAATCCCCAAGATCTACTTATGTATTCTCTCCTCTTGCACCTTAGAGTGATCTTGCTTTTTTCTAAGCTTGTTTGTTGGCCTTTGTGTGTAGAGATTGAAAATTAAAGGGTTGCAAAGGAAAGTGGATTTGGATCTCTTCATCAAATTGGAATTTCAAAATTAGTGTTGGACTTTAGGTTCATCCACTCCAATCACCTTATCACTTTTAAATCTACAAAGTGCTTAATAGTTACATTATTTCCTTTGCTTTAATCAAATATTGCTTGGTGTGTCTTACTCATATTGAAATTGAGCTAAAATTAACCTTTCACATTTGGATTTGGGCTCTAAAAAAAAAAGTTTCTTTAATCCCCAATATCTACTCACTTATGCTCTCCTCTCACACCCAACGGTGATATTGAGAATTAGAACTACTTGTGACATTTTTTTTATTTTTAGGGGCCTTGACTATTGAAGTGATCAATCTAGGGAATGACCTCATGTATTTCGATAGAGTATAAAGAGCGGTGGGCGAATTGAAATACACACCTCTTGGAAGTGGAATCTTGTCAATCTAGGATAAGCCTCTACGAACTTTATACCTTAGATAAGTGATGGTGGAGAGTGGGTTACCATCTCCTCGTGCCTATTTGGTATTATTCCCTTTCATCTACGAATTATGCCTCACGTACCCTTGTGGTATATATTTAGGATACCACTAGTCAAGCTTGTAAAGCTTAGTCAAAACTTATTGGCCATAGCCACTTGAGTAGGCTTATTAATGTGTCTTACGTGTTTGATTATTTTGATCACCATCTCCACTTGAAACTAAAGCAGACATATCCATTTAAAATTGAGCCTAGGAAATTTTTTTAATTATATCTTTGTGTCTTTCTAATATTTAAAGAAAATATTATTTTATCTAAGGTCTTATATTGCATATGCCAATTAGAAGATCTCAATATAAGAAAAACATGGAATCAATTAAAAGTGAATCAAACACGCAAACACCCATAAGAGGTACCCAACATGGGTTGGGGATGTCTTCACAACAAAAACATAAAGGGACATATTCACAACAACTACCTCATAGTGCATCTGAAATTCCACACCCATCATCTTCATGGACCATTCACATTGATGAAGATCTCAATTGAGATCTAACATTGGAAGACATGCACGAATTTGAGCAAGACCCTGAAGCAATGAAAGTTTTGGATCTTATGTTTAGTACAAACCCTTATCATTACCTTGAAATGTTACTTCAAAAAGGTGCTAAAATACCATCTCATATTATACAAGAATAAACACAATATCTCATAACCTTCTCTACGCTTGACATTTAGGGAGAAACAAGTCAACCCAATCCAATTCAAACATCATCACAAATGGTGGCTTCTACTTTCACTTATTCACCACCGCCTCCACCTAACACATCAAAATTTTAATGGAAAACATATCAAGAGATTCTCCAAGAGAAAGCTACACCGCATTAATCACCTACCTTTGATATATCTCACTTAAACATGGGTATCTCAAGCATGCAACATATGCCCATTCCACCAGTTCAACCTCAACAACAATACATCAAACCAAATCAACCTTAACAACAATACATCCAACCAAGTCAAGCTCAACAACAATACATCCAACCAAGTCAACCTCAAAAATAATACATACAACCATGTTAACCTGAACAACAATACATCCAACCAATCCAACCCCAAAATATCATATACCCTTAAATCAACACCAAGAACCTCAATATCAACAACAATATATTTCCACGAGTGCACCTCCATCCACATCTACAAATGAATTGGAACAAAAAAATCAAGAGTTAAAAAAAATGATTACAAAAATGGGGATAGTTCACAAATCAAAGAAGCTATACATTGGAAGAGGTATGCCCTATCATTTTGAAAAATCTTTAAACATGATTGCCTTTCCTGAAAACTTTGAAATACCTAGATTTGAAAAATACAAAGTAAAAGGTGATCCAAGGGAACACATAAGAGAATTTTGCATAGCTTATCTTGAGGTGTCCTACAATTATATATATCTAATGCGCCTCTTTCTTATAATTCTAAGAGTTCAAGCTATTGAGTGGTTTTCACATTTACATATGGGATCAAGACCTTTCATGATTTGGTGGACAAATTCATTACACATTTTCCATATAATGTTGAACATAAAACCTCCATGAATTATTTATGTAGTGCAAAACAAGATGAGGGAGAATCCTTTGTGTCTTTTTTGCAAAGGTGGAGGAACATGGTGAGAAAATTCCCTTATCCTATTCCTAAAAATCAACTTGGCTCATATTTTCACCCAAAACCTAAACAATGAATTGGCCTTTCACCTAAGAATTCAATGTGCTAGTACCTTTGATGAGATTATTGAAAATGGAATGGAAATTGAAAAATCTCTAATTGCTAACGGTCTTGTGATTTTTTTTAAAGATCATAAGGATAACCCTTCAACATCTAAAAATAAGCCTAGGATTTGGACCAAAAATAAGAAGATTACATCAATGATGGAATGGTAGATGCAAAATCAATTAAGAATGTTCAACCTACCCTATAGTTTGCAACAAGAAACCCTAAAAATAATCAAGGTTCAAGAAGATGACCTAGGAAAAATAATGCTCCTATAAGGAAATACACCCCTTTAGGGGAATATCTTGAGTCTGCCTTGCAAAATTTGATCTACGATAAACTTATCATATTACATGAAGTGAGAAATCAAGAACTATAAATTAAACCTCCATGATACAAAGAAAATGAATATTGTGAGTACCATAGGATTAAAGGACATAAGAATTCCAATTGCTTCAAATTGAAAAATATTATCCAAGATCTTATAGATCAAGGTGTTATTGGCATAGAAAATACACCTTTAGCTAATGATGATCTCAATATATTCCAAGATCCTATCACTAATCATGGAAAAGGGGAACCTTCAAATAAAAATAGAAATCCTAAAGGATCCAATTCTACTATTATTTCTTATGATTACACCATAGCTCAAGTCGAAGGAATCTCTCCCATAAAAATAATATTCCTTGAGTGCAAAGTCACAAAATTTAGGGGAAAAATAACATCCAATTATCCCCTTCTTAATCAAGATCATAGTATCATTTCCAATGAGCCCTTTCCATCTCAATATCTATATATCTCCCTTCCACTTCATAGCCCCACTCCATCTCTAGATCTAAGTGTCTCTTCCATGTCACCTTATGAACAAGGTAGCCTTTTCACTTCCACAACATCTTCCGATCCTCTTCCATGTCAAGATCAAAATATCCTTTCATGTCATGATCCTACTCATCCATAAAATTCTAACATCCCTATCCAAACAAGACATATCAAAACACAAACTAAAAGGGCATCCAAATTGATTAATTAATCAGGGTAATAGTGTCAAAATTGGGGTGTCTACAGGTGGTAATTGTAAAAGGAGATGTCATTCTAAATCAAAGGGAAAATTCTATAATTTGAAAGAATGTTTTTTCAAAAGGGAGCTTTGAGTGCCAAATATAATGGCACTACTCTTAATCACATACCTACTCACCATTAATGCAAATAAATTACCTAACTACCTCTACACTTCTACAACAACCTTTCAATCTAGGATGTGTATTTTGGGTAGGATTACATCTTTACCATTGATATTTTGGATGTTATAATTATATAGATTATGGTTTCACCCTGCTATTTATAAATATGGTGTTTTGACTCATTTTCAAAGAGGTTGGTTCTTCTACTATTTTAGGATTTCTTGGTGGCTTGTAAAGATTTTTGAGGGACAAAATTTGCCAATCCAGACCATTTTGAGTAGTATTTTGTGCTCTTTAGGGATATGTGTGAATGTTTTATATGCCACATGTATACAAATATCTCCATGGATATTTGTATAACTTCAAGGAATTATATGCAGCTAGGGTTTCTCTTACCAAACTTGCTGGTATGGTTGTAATGTGAGATTGGTGAATGTAACAACATTATAAATGTTGCAAGCCTTGTAATGGCCTTTTGTATGTTTTAAATAGATTAATGTAGTATGCTTATGGATGATTAAATATGTTTTTTATGTTTAAGTAATTATTCTAGTGTATATGAATGCATGGCCATTGTCCTTGTTTTCCATTTTTCTCTTCAATTTTATAATTGTGACTCTATACCCAATAGATAGGCACCAGTCTTGAATTGTATTGACCAATCCCATACTTTTTTAAAAAACTTAATCATTTACCAATAGTGTAGGAATAAAATAATAAAATCTATGCATTAGTAACCTCTTAATATAACTAGGGATTTATCATCAAGAGAGCTATGAGATGAATCTATCTCATGTGGATTATGCTTGCGCATTTTTATTAGTTGTATAGGGGTTTTGAGACAACTAGTTTTTATTGGTTCAATGAAAATATTTTGGACTAAGTCAACAAGTTGGATTTGATTATCAATATTTTTGGTTATCCATTTTATTTGAGTTTAATAGTTATTTAGATATACCCTTGGCATCACCCTCTTGAGTAAAATCTAAGCTCAAAGAGTAGGACATAAAATCCACTCTCATTGAATTGGCCTTCAAACCTCCATGATCTAGATAGATGAATTGATTTTACTTGCATGATGATAACCATAGCCTTGTGAATGATATTTCATTCTATGAAGTGGAGTAGTGGTTTTGGGACCCAAAAAATGATGTAATTGATAGGGATATAAAGAGTAGAGTAATATTTGAGAAATGTGTTAACTTGGAGAAGTTTGTTGTTCGTGTTTTGTAGTGTGTTGAAGCTAGTATCCCATAATATTACACCAATATAATTACACCATTATTGGGGATATAAAGAGTAAAAGAATATTTTTAGAACCTTGGTAACTTAGAAATTTATGATTTGGATATTTTTGGGTGAGCTTTGTAGGAGCTGAAATTTAGCTCTATCCCAAGACCACTTGCAAAAATAATGAAAACCTTTTACAAGAGAGTATGAAAGAAATGAGCTTGCTTGATATTAAGATCTATTAAATATGATAATGAGGTATATTAAAAGAGTGTACAATGACCTTGATTATATAGACAAGGTGTGATGAAGTACCAAACATTAAATGATTGGTGTCATTATTAAATGACATGAACCATCATTGAATGACCTAGGACTCTAATATTTAATAAAAGATAAAAAGATAAAATATTATCTCAACAACTTAAATATGCCTAGAACCTATGTGGACTTAAAATGTAAATAGGACCCCACTAATAACTAGTTAGGAAAATTACCTATTTACACCAAAACCCCCCCTGAAGTGCAACTTAGGGAGAAGCAAATTTTATGCAAATGATGCAAGGATGGGTCCTAACTATGAGGCCATTTTAGATACAAATTTATGAATGCAAATGAAATCTCTCACAAATAGAGAAAAGGAGAAAAACCACATAGGAAAAAACCCCTCTCCAAAAGAGAGAAAAGATCCAATCAAGTGATGAAAGATGGAAGACTTCATGATACCCCCCAAGTAAAAAATCCATCACATATATACATTACATATGTCCCCTCATAAGAGGGAAATAAAGAGACCAAATAGCCCCCATAATGAATTAGATCCACAACCACTGAAGAATATTTGAAGACAAAATAGAATCTAATATTGAAAAACAACAAGTCTCCCCTTGGGAAGAAAGAGATCCAATGGTTGATGTTGAAGAAGCCTCATATCCATGATGAAGCAAGAGGGAAGAAGCCTCATGAATGATATCTCTGAAGATACATCAAATGTCTCTAAATATGTCTCAACAAAATTAGGTGCAACCTCAATGAAGCAAGAAGACAAAGGATATGGAAACACAAGATTAACCTCCAAAGAATATGTGTGATCAAAGAGGAGAGTGACCCCCTCAAACATGTCCTCCAAATCTATAGAAGAGGAATGGAAAACTAAATCTGATATACCTATCATAAAACCATCCTACAGAGACAAATATGGAAAACAAAGTATGTCTTCATATGAAGTCTTGGAAACCAAGTCAACACTTAAATATGAAGAGGCGGGAGATGATAAAACCTCATCAAAGGGTCAATGAACAGTGAGGTTCAAGAAACCACCATCTGAATAACTAACCACACTAGATCTAGGAAAGTGGTCCTTAGAACATTCACCATCGAGAATAAAATGGGAAAATATGTAGATGTGTGCATCATAGTCAACTCTACCCATTACAACAAGTTGCCTAGTATGCAAAACTCAAATGAATACTAAATCTGGAGAGAAAACAATGGACTTACCAGTTTGTGCTATCTATACAAAAAGAAGATTATGCTAAATATCAGGAATGCAAAGAACATCATGAAAACAATCATTGGGCATATAAACAACTCATTTACCAAATAAATTCAAATAAACACCATTAGCATCAAGATCTTCACAATTGAAGTATGCTTCAAGGATGAAAACCTGTTAAGCGATCCTATCATATGATATGAGGCCCCAGAGTCAAGAATCCAAATTTTAGACTCATAAACATGTGTTACAACAAGAGCATGACCTTTCATCTTATTATATTTTACCTTATCACTCCCATCAGCAATGCCTGTGATACCTATGTGTGTAAAAGATGAAAGTTGTGGAGAAGAAGAGAGTGAACTTGTAGATTTAGAAGGAAAATAAATGTTATGTTCCTTTATAATTTGTCTCATTTCATCTAATTATTTCTTATAAAAATTATGTTCACCATTCATAAATCTATTACAATAACCACACCTGGGTTTCTCCTTCTTAGTTTTATCCTCTCTAGGAGAGGTGGGTGTATCACTAGATTTTGTCTTAGGTTTTGACATCTTCTTTCCATTACCTTTAGGTTATGATGCAATCAAAGTATGATTCTTAGAGTGTTTATCATGCTGACTAAGTTTATCTTGTTCCCTAGTCAACCTATCACAAAATTTCTCAAAAAAAGACATAACAAATGAATCACCTAATCCATCCATTGTAGAATAAAAGGAAGTAGAGAAGTATGAACCTTTCAAATTAGACAAAATCAAGAATATGCATTCCTTATTACTTATATCCTTACCACAACCAAACAATTGAGACCTTAATGATTAAAATTTTACCAAATAGTCTTCAATGGTAGGAAATGAATATGTGGAAAGTGATGCCAATTCTACATCCAATTGCATAGCATGAATCTCACTGATCGAACCAAATAATTCTTTGTACTTATCCCATACCTGCTTAGGAGTAATATATTCCTCAATATGGAGCAGACTATCAGAAACATGCATAGCAATCAATTCCATAGCCTCATAAATTATTTTCCTATGAGAAAAAACTTTCATATTCTTTGGAAAAATCAGGTTGATTTTCATCCAAGGTAGACCACAAAACCATAGACCAAAGTAATTTCCTCATTCTCTCCTTCCATGTGTGATAATTATGAGGAGTTATAACCTCAAACCCTAGTTCATCCATTAGGAAAACAAGTGCCAAGAGTGAAAAATAGATAAATATCTGAAACAAACTAATGTGATACCTCCCAAATATGAAGTACAACTGAAAATGAACCCCCCCACAAACAAAAATCCTCTAGGAGGTAGTATGTCCAAGTAATCAGTGAAGATGCCAAATATGCAAAAACTAAATAAATAACACCTAGGGTTGACTATAGAAAAAATCCATGAACCAAATGATAGAGCTCCTGAATACCTTTCAATTACAGTTGGAATCACAAAAATTGGATAAAATAGTGAAATTTTATGAGCTCAGAGGTCCAAAAGGGCAAAATAAATTTAGTTGGAAATAAAATGTACCTTGCAACAAAATCTGGCAAAATGACGTGTACTATTGTGAAGTATGTGGAACCAACTTTTTGTCGATATCTTGTTTGCAAAATAATTGACTCTTGGTTTGCAAGATATGACTTGCTGAAAAAATTAGCCTAATTAGGACCTTGGGGTCAAATTTTGCCCCCCTGGGGGTTGATGCTCGGTCATTGATATGACCATAGGATACACAAAAGGTTTTAAAAAACCCATCACCAAGTAAGCGGCAAGGCGGTGGAGCACCTGGGTGATCTCTTGTGATAGGCATTGGGTGTCTGCGTCGTTGGAAGGTGTAGCTCCTCAACTTAGTGGATATGATCATGTGAAGGGGAAAATATAAACCAAGTGCTTAAATCTTTAAAAAAAATTGTTGCTAAAATTTTAAAATAATATTAAAAATCGTCGATGTACCAAACAATATTTTTGATGCAATAACATCGTACTAGATGACCTAGAGATGACACAAACTAGCATATGCATAGGTATGACCCCTAAATATGCCACACAATATTCCATGCACTTCTATTGACTGCATCCCGTAATTTTTTGATGGTATGACATGCGTATGAAATTATGTTGACGATACAATGAAAAAATCTTTGAGGTCTTGAGGTAAAAATCTTCAATTTTTGTTTGAAAAGTAATATTAGGGTTTTTGGGACTTCCAAACGCAATGGAAGGGTTGATTTAGGCCCAAAATGCTCTGAAAATCAGCTACCTCCCAAATCCAGTAACCACCTTTGAACTTTAAACCCTCATCATAGATATGAAAAAATATGTCAGATTTTCACAAAATGAAAATTAATCTTGACTTTCTTAGACCCCCTCGAATCAATGGTGATATCATATCACTCCATCGTGAGCCAAAATTAACTTGAAATACAAACTCACAAAGAGCAACCCTCCAAAACTGGTGTTTTTTTTATAGTTTTTTTGATTCCCCGGATCACCATAGGGTGCAAGGGAAGAGCATACTCAACCTTAAAATAATTACCAATATCTCTCACTATAAATTGATCTACCCTCAAGGAATTTGCAAGGCCATGCTCTGATTCCATGTAGGAGCTAAAAATTAGCTCTATCCTAGAACCACCTACAAAAATAATGAAAACATTCTACAGGAGAGTATGCAAGAAATGAGCTTTCTTGATATTAAGATCTATCAAATATGATGATGAGGTATATTAAAAGAGTGTACAATGACCTTGATTATATAGACAAGGTGTGATGAAGTACCAAACATTAAATGACTGGTGTCATTATTAAATGATATGAACCATCATGGAATGACCTAGGACTAATATTTAATAAATTCTAAAAAGATAAAATTTTATATAAACAAATTAAATATGCCTAAGACCTAAGTGTACTTAACATGTAAATAGGAATCCACTAATAACTAGTTAGGAAAATTACCTATTTACACCAACAAGTTTGATTGCTTGTCAACTCACACCAATATGATGGTATCAAAAATATGAAGAGGGTTGCTAGGTTGAAAATATATTGAAGAATCTAGTGGTGGCTACAACCCATAATAATTATTATTCCTTGGAGATTTGTGATACTTCAAGGATTTCCTTAGTGGATGAGGTGGCTACTCTATTGATAAATAAAACAGGTATTTTCTATTCATTTTTATGTTTCATGAACATAAATCAAGTTTTATGTAGCTATATATAATGTACTACATTATCTTTCCAAATTTTTGAGGCATGGTTCGTGGTAAAGAAATAAATTATTTGCTTACCTCTTTTCTCTACCATGCACTAATAGTTTATAATCAACCATGGATGGTTGGAATGGACTCATCTACCTTACCTGGGTGCCTCATAATATGTATGATACAATTAAAATCATAGGGGATATGATAGATCAAATGCACAATAATATTATGAGGATAAACATCCATGTTCATGCAACCCAACAAAATAAAATCACATCTAGACTATTTGGCATCCATATTTGAATACGAGTTAAGGATAAACAATATTAGAAAGTGTAGAAGACAATGTGAAGATGAGCTCAAGGCCCTATGATAAAAAGGTACCCTATTGTTACAAAAAAATAGGTTTATCCATCCCATGTGCTTCCAATTGATCCCATTTATAAACAACTTGACCTTTCTTGGGTCAATAATGAAAGGAAAATGATGAAACTCGAGATATACAAATTAATTGCCAAGTTTGATGGGTATGATCTTCAAGGGGGGGATGTACATGTTGATCTATACTCTCAAGGTGCATGGAAAAATTTTAGTTTGAGGGTGAAGAGATGTGGATGAGGCTTTATCTAGGTCATTACAAGGAAAAGGATTGGTGCCAAATTTTTATTGAGCATTATTTTGCTTCACATAATCATCTTATGAATGCATTCAAGGAGGTATTTGCATTACATATAGACCCCAATGTTCTTGTCCAAGAATTATAACAAATCAAATGGAAAGAAGGAGAATTTGGTATGAAATTCAATCACATATTTTTTTCTCTTTCCAATATCCCAAAATAATTTAGACCTAAAATACTTTCCTATATTGACATGTTTTTAGAGCCTATGATATTACTCCAGGTTTAGGTTCAATATTGAAAGAATTTAATTTGGTGAACATACAATAGGAATATAAATGCCTTGATTTAATTGATGATCTAATAAGGGATATGATTGATAAATAATTTTCCATAGGTAAAGACGTTGTTGGTAATGAACATGTTTTAGATAATGATGGCATGAATTTGCTTCAAGTTCAAGCACAATATCAAGTGATGATTATGTTTGCAAGCAGGTAGAGGAAGGTTATAGTTCAATATGATTACAATTTTTGTGCCTACCTTTTGTTGGATCAATCATCCATATGTGATTACAATGAATAAACTAATGATAATCTCTAGTTTGAGAATGATGAACATGCCCTTGCTATTTGTGGAAGGAGTGTGGATAGTGAAGAAGGTGTGTATGTAAATGAGTTATCAAATGAATCAACTCAAGTAGTCGATTATACAATGCATGCTGTTGGTGATGTAAATGGTGAATAATAAAATGTTCTCTTATTTAATCTCTTACCATCCTTTGTCTCCTTGTTTTTGAATTTGTTGATGGTCATTTGCAAGAGGTCATCATAGGCACAACTATACATGTTGATGAAAATTTCACCAAGGATATTATTGCAATTGATGACATTCAAAATGAAAAGTTTGACTCAATTAATGTGAAGTTAATGATCATATGGATGCATATGGGAACCAATTTATTTGGTGTGCAACATGTTGTCTCCTTGTGCACAATGCAATTAAAAAGTTCATATGAAAATTATGATTCAAAAATGAAGGTGGAAGGAGGAATGTATCATAGGCCTAATTTTTGTAGTGAATCTGTCACAACAAGTTGCCAAAGTGAGAAGGAAACATTGAGACAATTTGAAGAATAATATTCTTTGCACAAGGCATCTCATGATGATGATTTCTGTGTTGATGAAGATTGCATTAGCATAAGTGACAGTGAGGTATAATCATTTCTTGTTTTCCTTGAAGTGGGAAAAATTGAATTTAAAAATTTCCTTCTTGATGGATATGTAGCTACTGTCACTGTAGGTGAAAGTCTACTTGAGTTTGAGTGCTTCAATTGGGCCCAACTTATAGTTTACAATAATATTGAGAAACAACATGTTTACCAGGTCGATGAGAAACTTGTTTCTCAAGTTTCTCATATGCCATATCTTTAATTTCATAAATTTAAGTTATTAGATGATGATATTCCTCTAGTAGGTTGGCATGATAGGGAGGCATATGTTTCATTGAAATGTGAATTGGAGGCATTCTCTTTATTTTTTTCAAATTCGACCGAGGAGGTCAATAGACCGTTTATAAATACCATAGTTCATTTTGGAGATGATTTATCTTAAAGTTGTATCATAGGTTTCTACAGATGAAAATGATGTATTATAGAGTGGTGTGGTGGCCTATGTTTTGTGATTTCCATGCAATGGTAGGGTTGATAGTGGAGTTGATCCTCACTTTCTTGAAGGTGATCACAATATTATACATGTGAGAAGAAGGTTACATTTGTTATAGCTAAGTGAAGGAAGTGACTTCATGTTGAGGGAAGCCAATTCATTCAATAGGATTAAAAAAGTGAAAGTAGCTCCATCCATCTTCTACAGGGTTGACATAGAAATTATGTTAAAATTTTGTTTCACAACCTTCTTTCCATTGTCTATGTGTTGTCATACTAATTGATTGTGAATTTTTTCATGTACATATTTTCATTGTTTGGTGTGTTGTTGTATCTCATTCCCACGTCATTTTTTATTTTTTGGTCTTCCTAGAGATTTTAGATTATCATGGTGCCTACAAGAGGCACATATTCCCAACCAAAGCCACTATTAGGGCTTTATAATTTAAAGAAAAACTCTATTTGAATTAGTTCCTCAAAGTTCCTTTGACTTTGTATTGGTGTGGGGTTATCCTTGGTTTCTCAACCTTTTCAATTATGATCATTAACCTTTGGATTTGGCCTAAAGTGAAGAAGTTTAAATTTTTCGTTTGTCAAAGATCTGGGGTGGTTCTTAAACCACTATGCTCCCAAAATTGGCTAAACTATTGACATGTTTCACTGATAATCAAAGGAACAGAGAAAATGGTTGCAAGTGTTAAGTTATCGACACTCCAAAGAGGTTCTAAGGCCTATGTTGCCTCTCAACAAGAATTTCATAACCTTGACAGAGCTTGAAAATAATTTTCTTATTTCTTCATTTTCAAATGAAAGACATGATTTTGTTCATCAATATTTTTAAGCCGTTTTAAAAATATTACTAGAAGGACTCGACAATGTTTTCCTAACCTTTTTGGGACCTATTAATATTTTTCTATCCTTTATTTGTGTGAAGGAAAATTGTTTTCAAGGTGCGTCAGTGAGTTCTGTAGGTTCTAAAACCAATGTTAGATGCTAACAAGGTTTTCATAACCTTGTTGGAGCTCAATGATTTTTTTAATAAATTTTAAAGTGTTGGAAGTGGATTCACTCTGAGAGGGGGGGGGGGTGAATCAGAGTGGAGCAATTTTAACTTTTAACCTTGAAAGCATAATTTAACTTCTACTCAGTTAACCCAAAGAGACGAATTTGATTAAGCAAGTGAGCATTAATATTTCAGGTCAAATTGACATGAGACTTGACTAACATTTACAACCCATTTTAAAAGCATCATATGATATGTTCAATTGAAGCTTTATGAACAATCTTGTTGTGCTTTATCAACAGAGATATAAAGCTTCATAATATGCAACTTTGACTTGCTTTTGACAAACTTTTGAGCATTCATGTAATGAGCACATAATGCAAAAGTTAATTCACTTTATGAAAGACATTTTGCATCAGATTTGCACAATCTAAATTTGCATGACAGACTTGAGCAAATTGACTTTAAAATTTTAAACAGCCTTGAAGTATCAGAGCATTGACCAACATAATGAGCACAATAACATAAATGATTGAAGGAAAGATTATGCAAGATAAACATAAATCACACAAATGAGAGACACAAAAATTACCGAGTGGAAAACCCTCTTGGGGTAGAAAAAACACTCCTAAATTGCCTTATTGGCTTAATATCAAAAACCACTGCTTACAATGCCTTATAGGCTACTTTCTGAGCACCAAATCAAGGAGTACCATCCCCTCATTTAGAGACACCAATCTCAAGGAGAACCAACCCCTCATTCAGAGACACCAATCTCAAGGAGCACCAACCCCTTTACTATTTTAGTAAATCATACAATAATACAAAAGATCTCTTTGTTTCTCTTTTATCTATCAAGTGCCTCTTGACAGACAATAACTAAAATCCTCAAAGTTCCAAAATGAACTTTAGAATTTCAGGCATTGTCAAGCCTTAAGTCAGCTTGATTATCAACTCATATTTCAGATTTTCACTCTAGAGCTCAACATTTTTCAATACAGTCACTATGATGTATTATCACAAGTTTTCCCTTTTGTTTCACATATTTCTCATTGTTCTTCTCTCTCTGTCAATTAACACTCACTTTCTGATTTTATACTTTTTCATGATACTATTCAAAAACAGTTAACACACTGTGTTTTTCAAATTTTCAGCCTCAAAGAATAATTACCCTTACACCTCACATGAAAGTGTTTCCCTTTTTCTTTTTTTGGTTTTTTTGTAATGATTAAAGCCCTAATCTCTCTTTTTTCCCCTTTTTACAATTTTCATCATTACATCCCATGAAGGGTTACAACAGTTGCTCATTTTTCACTTTCAAGGAATTACTCAAAGATGATTATCATGTTACCATGCTACAGTCGAGCAACAATAACAGATGTTACCATTAACAAGAAAGAAGGATCAATCTGAATAAGGTCTCTTGACAGGAGTACTCAAGCATTGTGCAAATATAGAAGTCAGATTGAAACATGTGCTCTCAAGTAGCCTACACACGCAGTGCTAAAAACAAAAGAGCATAAGATCTATAGTAAACCAAATCTTCAACTACCATGCAGAAGAAAACATTTATCCCTTATTAGCCTTATCAGAGAAGGTAACGGTTCCGTAAAGATAAAATAGATGAATATCTGTGAGGACCAAAAAAGAATTTTTCATAAGCAATTTACTAGAACTATAGAGTAGCTGAGCAATCTGAGCTCTTTCCCTATTCAAGCTTCCACCCAATGGCAGGAGACTGACAGATGAAATGACCATTGTCATGGTCTTCCTTTCTTCCTTATACGCTGTCAAAGTTCAGTAACCCTACAAATTTCTCAATGAAAACTGATTGAGTGCAAACTATCATGATGGCGACTAGAGTAGGGTTCCAAACCCTTGAACAATGAAGCATAATAGTTCCCTAAGCTTCCCAAAAGAACCAACAAATGATTTTCTTCCTTAACCGTGCTACCGCACCCACCAATCTATTCACCCGCGGTATAGCGGTAACTAACACTAACTGTTACCGCATCCTTTACCGCCCAACCACGGTCTTGCTTCAAACTACTTGTGGTACAACGGTAGCAGTCTTGCTTACCGCTAGCCATTTCCACCGCGTTACCTTGGTTAAGCTTCTGATAGTCTGCGGTGCAGTGGTAGCTGTCTACTTGCTGCTAACAGCGCTCACCGCACTACCGCGGTCAAAATTTAGACTGCTCGTGGTATAGCGGTACCTTTTTTCTTGTCATTGATTGTTTACACCGCATTACCGTAGTTAGCATCCTAACAACTCGCGGTGTAGCGGTTGCTGTTCTGCTTGCCGTTGGCGGTTTCCACCGCACTACTGCGGTCATTGGTTTAACTGCCGGCGGTATCGCAGTAAGACATTTTAAGCGCGGTCTTACCAAAGTCAAGCATGCCGATGGGCATTATATCAATTTGATAACCATTTAAAGCAATACGATAGCCACCTTATTATAACCAAATATAATGTGCCAAATATTATCCAATACCTTGTGAAGAGATAAATACTTTAACGAATATCAAGATGCTTGTAACTGATCAAGCCATAATTAATCAACCTGAAGTAGATATGCCAATGTCAAATGAATACCAAATATCAATTGTGCCAATCAAATGCCATAATAAGGCTAGACTGAGAAATGCTTAAGCACCAACCCAGGGCAATTTTGACATCAAGGACAAATGCCATAGAAGAAATCAACATAAAGATGATGGTGTAGACACTTAAAAATGTCCTGAATGATATCATGCACTCGAATAAGATATACTAACATCGTTTCGTCCTAAAATCCATCATCTTTTCGTTTAATTGATTAAATTTTCCTAGCTATTTAATTGACCTAATTAGGTTAATTCACTCCCTTTCATGCTAACATTTTTTCTGATTAAATTAAATACACCAAGTTATTTAATTTAAATCCCTAAGTCCTCTTATTTAATTAAATAACCCTAAGTTATTTAATTAAATATCACATCACTTTCCCCTTTTCATTAAATCATTTTATTTAATGAATATTGTCTAATTCCCCAAATTTGCATAATTGAAACTTTATTTAATTATCAAATTACTAATAAATCTAATCCCCCCACTTGCAAGGGTATATTCCTTGGGAATATTCCTCCTTTGCACATTCCTCCAAAAAGGGAATATTTCATGGAATATTCCTTCCCCTTTTGTACATTAAAACTTTGTTTTAATTTGTTAAATATCTAATTTTCCTCACCCATGAGAATATTCTCTCTCTTCACTCATTTGAAAAAAGGAATATTCTCCCTCATTACAAATTTACAAGACTTCTTGTGCAAGTTTTGAATGTGTGTTTGTTTGGAAGAATATGAACCCTTGATTCTTTCCTTGATCCATGTGATCATTGATTCTCATCCATTGATGAGAATCTATGATCCATGTTTCATTTCTCCTCCATTTTTGACCATTGATTAACCTTTTTAATCTTAACCCTTCATTTCTCATTTGCTCTCCTATAAATAGGTCACTATTTTGAGGCAAATGGATCCACCTTCTAAGAGAAAACTTATATTGTTAAAATCACTTTCACTTGCACTCATATTTAACACTGCTTAATTTACTTGCATCATCAACTTAGCTTCCATTAATGTCTTCCATGATAACACAGGTACATACATTTAGCATATTTTTAATTAGGGTTTGATTTTTTTTAGCTTAAACTCCATTTAAATTAGCGTTGCATACACCCATATTGATCATCTTAGCATAGATAGTGTTAAAATAGCTTGCATCATATTAATGTAGCTTTAAATCATGTTTTCACACACATCTATCATCGGTTTCGTTGATTATCTTCAATAAAATCGATTGGAACAAGCTCATTTATCCACGGGATTGGGAAAGGGTCACCATTCCACATCAATGTGACACCACTCCCCCAATAGGAAAAGTTTTAATGGATAAGATTAGAGGTTTATCAAGCTTTCCTATTTTGATATGCTAGTTTCAATGACTTCTTACTTTTGTTTAAATTGAATGATCTCTATTGGGACTGATGTTTAGTGGCTTGAATATACTTCGAATCCTCATGGATCAAGTGTAGTCGACCCATACTAAGCCGTCGGTCATAGATGGAGAGCACATTGTTTGTTGGAGCTTTGTGGTGGTTGCTGAACCACCACAAGTTCTTGATATTGATTATGTTTTGACATATAAAGAGCTCAAGAAAATGAAGGGTGGTTAGTTTTAGATGAGGTTTGACATAGTTCTCTAACTATATAGGGAGTTATTGATTGGACATGGAATACCACCATTCACATAAGATGCCATGGAATGAATATGATGCATACGATAAATGAAGTATGGTGCCAATAGTATGCTATACACTCAGGTTAGGCTTCTCAAATTATTTTAAGGTGGTAGTTATAAAAGGAGATCCTATTTTAAATCAAAGGGAAAGTGCTATAATGTGAAGACATGCCTTTTTAAAAAGGAGCTCTGAGCACCAAATGTAATGGCGCTACTCTTAATCACACACCTACTCACCATTAATGAAATTCAATTCCCCAAGTACGTATACACTTTTGTAGTGACCTTTTAATACGAGAGATGTATTTTGGGCAGGATATTATCTTTTCCATTGATCTTCTAGATGTTATAATTCTACAAAATATGATTTGACCCTACTGCTTATAAATATGAGGTTTTGGCCCATTTTTAGAGAGGTTGGTTCTTTTGATGTTTCAAGATGTCTGAGTGGCCTCTAGAGCTTTCTAAGGGATAAAATTTACCAATCTAGACCATTTTGAGCAAGATTTTTTGTTCTTTAGGGATATGTGTGAATGCTTTATATAATATGTGTATATCAATATCTTTGTGGATGTCTATAGATCTTTAGGGAACTATGTGCAACTAGGGTTTCTCTTACCATACTTACTAGAGTGATTGTAATGTGAAATAAGTAAATGTAACATCATTATAAATATTACAAGTCTTGTGATGACCTTTTGCATATTTCAAATGGATTTATGCAACATGTTTATGGATGATTAAGTATGTTCTATATATTTATGTCATTATTTTTGTGTATGTGAATGCATAGCCATTGTCCTTATTTTCCCTTCTACTATTCAATTTGATAACTATGACTTTGTAACCAATAGATGACACCAGTCTTGAATTGTATTGACTAATTCCACACCTTCTAAACAAATCATAAACATTTACCAATAATGTAGAAATAAAACACTTAAAGCTATACATTCATAATCTCATTTAATATATTCAAGGATTTATCATCAAGAGAGTTCTGAGATGGATCTATCTCATGTGTGTTATGATTGGACATTTTTATTAGTTATATAGGGGTTTTGAGACAACTAGTTGTTCTTGGTTTAGTGACAAAATTTGGGGCCACATCAACAAATTGGGTTTGGCTACTAGTGTTTTTGGTTATCCATTTTGTTTGAGTTTAATACCTATTTAGTTATACCCCTAGGATCACCATTCCAATTCTAAGTTGAGATTGAAGAGTAGGAGATGAAACCCATTCTCCTTGAGTTTGCTTTCAAACCTCCAATGATTTGTTGATGAGTTGATTTTACTTGCATGATGATTACCTTGGCTTCATGAGTGAGATTTTGCTCTAGGAAATGGAGCAATGGTTTTGGGACCCAACACTTCCTATGGTAGATTAGTTGAACCATTGTTGGAAGCTTCAGTCCTTTGTTGGTTCATGGCATTGTCATTTCTAGTTTGTCTAGTCAACTACTCTTGAGTCTAAGTTAACATAATTTGCCTAGTGTATTCTCTATCAAGGTATTTTTGTTGGTGCTCATTTTGTTGTTTTTGGGGCTCTCAATCCTTGTTGTTTATTTTGTGAGAAAATTGAGAATCTCAAACATATTTTTTAATTTTGTCCCAGAGCTCAAAAACTTGGTTTTGGATCCTTGATTTTTTTAGGCCTTTAAGGCCTACTCCATTTTCTTTTCATATAGTTTCCCAAAGAGATTGACTTTGTCTCCTAGTCAAGTATACCCAAATTTGACACGTGTTTAGGGTGGAAATTCTCTTTGTCATTTGGAAATATAGAAATATAACTTTTTTTAGATTGTTCTACAAATAAGTATCTTTTATGTATACTAAAGCTATGATATGTTCTAATGTTCTTATACAGATTTAGTTGCAAGCTTGTAAAGTTGTACTTGAATTTTCTCATCTTTAGGATTTTTTGAACCACTTGGAGAATGCCCCTTGCATTATTGCCAAAGTTCATGATGACCTCTCTTCTCCTCAAGAGTGTAGGTGTTGTCGCAACTAGTCTTCGAAATGTGATAGGAGCTCTTAGTTCCTTGGTTCGTAGCTTCTAGATATTGAGATAATGTTGCTTGTGTATGATGGTCTCAATCTTATCGACAACCCTTTGATTCCTCTCATGGGTGTGGTGCTATTGGATGACTTAATTTTGATAAGGTTTCACACTTGAATTTGACCATCTTCCCAAATCGTGCTGAATCGATTTCGAAAGATACTATTAAAGAGAGAGATCTCTTACTAGTTGGAAGCCTATTAATGATTTTTCTCTAGAGATGTTTGACAAAAGCATAATAAGAAAGATCTTCCTACTAAGATTACGTTAACTACTTGATATTATTTGAACTTGACCCTTATTTTTCATCTTTATTTCAAACTCTATCCTACTTTGACTTTAAAGATACCGTCTTTTAAAATAAATTATGTACTATTATCTTTTTAATTTAATAAAAAAATATAGCATAAAAAATTAAAAAAATAAGATTCATTTTAAAAAGAGAAGAGTTGTCCCGATCCAAACCCGCTTGCGATTCATTAAATTTTGTCCAATAGAAAATTGTGATTAGATTATGGACGAACGAAGATTACTTAGTAAACTTCCAATAGAAAACTAAAATTATTTTTCCTTTCGTGACGGCATAGATAATGGTCCCACGACTAGATAAGGAAAATATAGTATGTACTTGGCATGCTGTCATTGGACAAAACAAATGACTGACTACTTGTTCATTTAAAATCACATGCGTCGAAAGAAGCCGCATTGGAGTTTCTTCCATAGCAAGCAATAGAAGGTATTACTTGAATTGAAAGACGATATATTTGATATGCCTGGACTTAGATTGAAAGCTTGTGTGTGTTCTTTTGGAAGAGCATTCCTTTTTGAAGATTTTGTTGTTATAGTTATCTTTAATAAAATGGGATGTTCTTTTTGTGCAGAGAAATTGAATTACTGGAGAGATGAGGACTGTGCTATCGAAAGTTGGTATGCATGAGATGATCGTTTTTCCTTCCAACAACTTCACTCCGATGTCTACTAGCAGCAGTTGCAGAAGTTCCACAACACATGCCAGCAATCCAGACAAGGAAAACACAGGTTTTATCTGTAGTTCATCATCTCTAACTGCATCTTGGTTAGTTAAGGAAAAAGGCAATTGCAAAATAAAAGCAAAATCACAGCTTGTGAATGAAATCGAGAAAAATGATGAAGATAAGGTTGTTGCATTTGACTTAAAACGTTACATGGTCACCAAGGCCGGTGTCATCAATGAGGCCCTAGACAAGTGTGTAAGCCTTAGGTACCCTGAAAAATTACACGAAGCAATGAGGTACTCTCTCCTAGCTGGGGGAAAACGCGTTAGACCCATTTTGTGCCTTGCTGCTTTTGAGCTCGTTGGTGGATCTGGGGAGTCAGCCATGCCAGCTGCTTGTGCAGTAGAGATTATTCATACTATGTCACTCATTCATGATGATTTGCCCTGCATGGACAATGATGATTTGAGAAGAGGGAAACCCACAAATCATAAGGTTTTTGGTGAGGATGTTGCTGTGTTGGCAGGAGATGCACTGCTGGCATTTGCATTTGAGCATATCGCCTCTACCACGAAAGGGGTTGAGGCAGGAAAGGTATTGAGGGTTATTTCTGAGTTAGGCAAGGCAATTGGTTCAGAAGGGCTAGTTGCAGGGCAGGTTTTGGATATTAGCAATGGGGGTGTTTCTGATGTGGGTCTGGACCTGCTTGAGTACATTCATGTCCATAAAACAGCCGCTCTATTGGAGGTGTCTGTAGTCATTGGTGCAATCATTGGGGGTGGATCCGATGAAGAGATTGAGAGACTGAGGACGTTTGCAAGGTGTATAGGTCTGCTTTTCCAGGTTGTTGATGACATTCTTGATGTTACTAAGTCATCTCAAGAGCTTGGGAAGACTGCTGGCAAGGATCTTGTGGCTGACAAGGTTACATATCCTAAATTATTAGGTCTTGAAAAGTCAAGAGAGTTCGCTGAAGAACTGAACAGACAAGCCAAGGATCAGCTTTCTGTTTTTGATGTGAACAAAGCAGCACCTTTGATTTGTTTAGCTGATTACATAGCCCACAGGCAGAATTAGGTATTAAATGAATCTATCATTTTTCAAGTTTTTAGTTAATTCTACGAAGTTACACTCTTTGAAAAATGAATTTCAGATGTATAAACTTATAAAGTACCTGTCATTGATTATTTTCTATCCTTCGATCTGAGCATTTACCCATTTTTCTTAACTTCCGGCCTTCCTGTTGGCTGTCAACCTGCACTTCATTGGTTGCTAAGAATTTATTTTTGTTAGTGTTGTTTACAATTTTGTAATGTCATTGCACAAGGTTAAATACACCTTGTAATTGATGTTTTTGACCTGGCATAATAGAAATAAATCTCTCTACCGATTGTTTTCATTTCATTGAATTGCTGCGGAGTAGACTTTCATAACACCGTAAGTTTAAAGATACTCTCTTCTGCAAATCAAATTAATTTGGATGTTGAGAATGTCAGGAGCTAAAGCCCTGTCAGTGGCTGGCATTGGCAGATGACTAATAGATTATATTAATAATTTAATACCGTCACATAGAGGCCAAGAATTAACTGATCCAGTAGACTCTCATAAAGGACATATATAAACTAGCCAACAATGAGGCCAACCTATTAGAAAGTTACTTTGGAGAACTTAATGGTAGTAGGCAACCAAACTAAATTGCTGATTTTGCGACATTTTAGAGAAAAGAAATGTTGTTTATCCTCATAAGTTCATAACAGCAGTTCTTTGTTGCTTATAAATATTTCACCAGTTTTTCCCATATCGTTCATGTTAAACAACTACACACTGCTAGCATTGATGAGTCTATCAATTTATTATTATTTCCAAAATGTAATGATTTTATAAAATTCTAGTTAATATGGTCTAATAACATAAGAGGTGCCTAGATTTCCTTCATTTAATTTGAATTAAGAACAAAATGTCAAAAGTGTAAAACCCATCATAAGTCCTTATCCCCTTTTATTGGTTTGCTACATTTTGTAATTGTGGTAAGAGTAATTTATATAAGCCTACTTGCTTTAGAAACAAAGTATTAAGAACTGTTTAAAATTGTGACAGTGCACGAAAAATGGGGATAAGCTTTTTGAGTTTGCTTGTATTTTGCTCTCTAGAAGAAGTAGTAGAAACTAATATTTAGAACTGTTAGAAACGAGTGAAAGAAAATGGTAATAAGCTTCTTTAGTTTGCTTGTACTTTTATTTCTAGGAGATGATGTTCAAGGCAGTGTGTTTTTCCTTTATTGCATAACTGATCATGGTTTTCTGTGGGAATGACTGCTGTTAAGGACTATTATCATCTTCCAGCTAAGAACCGGTGCTCTTCTGTCACCATTGACCATTATCATCCTCCAACCCCTAGGCTGATTGGAGCAAGGATCTGTCCCTTTGGTGACCACAGTCTCCTCCTAGAGCACTCCCCCTTTGAGTCCAAGCTTTTTTTTCTAAACTTACTGTCTCCCATGACACAAATCAGATCTATATGGAAGATATGCTGCAATTTTTTCAGCAGTATGCCTATAGAAAGATTTAAGGCCTTCTTTCTCAGTTAGCAAGGAAAATGGCTGTTACCTTAGGATGGAAACCCCAGAAAAGGTAATGCTTTCCATGGATGAAAAGGAATCTTGACTCTGTCTGCTTGAAAAAATTACTCTTATTTGTATATTTATGGGGGCTTTTCCAGAATCTAAAACCCTGAAAATTCAATTGCAAGATGACTGGAAATCTTCAGGGTGTCAAGGGCATAATTTCATGGCCATTAAGGCCGTCAAACAAGAAAAGGATCTGGTTTTTCAAGGAGGCCCATGCTTCTATAAAAATTCAGGTTTGTTCCCAAAGCATTGGTTTCCTGCCTTTAGTGTGATGGAATATCTTCCAAGTATAGTTCCCTTATGGGTTAAGCTACCCTTACTTTGTAGTGAATACTGGCAAGAATCCAACTACAAAAAATAGGAGTAAAAGGGGAGTACATCATTGCCTTAGAATGTATAAGTATTTTGGTGTTCTTAACAATGCAAGGATCTGTGTCTATTGCTCTGGGAAACCACTTATGCAACTGTATTATTTTAAATATGGGATGGATTGAATGGCAGCATCCAGTAGATTACAAGAATTTTTCCTTTCAGTATAGGATTTTCCATGAACATGGTCGTTTGGCCAGGCTCTGCCTTTGCAAAGCAACCACAATAACAGAAAAGCTACCGAAACAGATCAAAGGCAACAACCTTTCAATAACCCCAGCAACAATCGACCCACTTTACTAAAGAGTACAAGTGTCCATTCATGATGACAAATCCTGTCCGATGGATGATAAATCCCTGGTGGCATATGCATTCAAAGGGGAACCTTACAAGAAAAACCCTTTACATGCTTTGGCCTTACAGGAAGACATCAAAATTGAACAGCCAGATGAGTTATCAGGATCCATTCAGAATCAGCTTGAGACCAAAGAAACAAATGCTTCAATTCGATCAGGTAGTTTCCTTGCACCAAACTCTGAACAATTATTTCTCATATCAACAACTGATGCTTCAAGAGTAATAACCAGATTAATAACTTGTAAAAGAAACTAAATGGATCAGTTTGAAGCCCTCATTTTCTAGCTCAAGACTTCAATTAAAAAACTAAAGGTAAAACCAAAACTTTTCAAACAAATCCCCATAAAAGAACACTAGGAAGCTCAGAGATGACAAATCACAAATGGATGGACATGGATTCAAAAGAAATACTTGCTACACTTCCCCAAGTTTCTAGGAATGGGATGGTAGGGGACAAAGGGACATGTTGTGGTTATGGGATTTTTTTGGGCTATTTTTTAGTGGGGACGACAGGGGATGCTATTAAAAAAAAAGGAAATTTCAAATATTCATATGATAACATTGATAAAGCATTTGTCATAGACATTATAGAACCTTAATACATGATAATAGACTTGAATTGAGATTTTACATGAGAATTGACAAACAAATGAATGAAATTTAATTGTTTTCACTATCAATTTGCATATATATCAAATAAGAATCACAACAAAATTCCCAAGGGCTGCAAGTTTCAACTACAAAATTACAAAATGAATAACATAGAAACTATATAGCTCTCTCTAATCAACATCTACATTAAATAGGTTTGCACCAAAATCAAAGTTCGAGCCTCTATCACTATAAGGGACTACCTCAAGCATTAGAACCCCAACCAATCCCTCTTATGCCTCATAAACTTGTATAGCATTGGAACCTCAAGCATTGGAACCCCAACCAATCCCTCTTATGCTTCCTCATCAACTTGTATACATTTTCGGGATCAACATCTCAATGTGAGGCTGGTGTTTGGTGATATTCCAAGGTCTATCGATTCTATAGCTGCAAGGCACTAACTGATTGAATGAAGCTATACGTGGACCAATTCTTCTCTGCAGTAGAGGAACTAGCAATCAATGAAAGGAGGTGAGTGGAAAGTATGCTCAACTCTGGTGTATCCTTACCATACCATGTCCACCATCCAATAGGGTTGATTTGAGCTAATATAGCTCTATTTGTCCCCACCTTTGGTTTGTTGAAGGCTAGACCACAAAGATTGGCAAAGGCAAGCCATTGTGTGTGAAGTAAAGAAGACTCCTCATTAATAAACATTTTTTGATGGGCCTTCACGAGCCCTTCTTTTACCTTTTCATCATGAGATGGAGGCACTCTTCTAATCTTGGCTACATACCATTTTGGGATTTAGAGCATAGGCTGCCATGTGAAGTGGGGTATTCATAGTTTTCCACCACCGCATCACAATGGGCCTAAGATGGTCCTCATAAAATCCCAAAGTAGGATTCTTGCTATAAATGGTTTGCTTCATCTTCTCAAATATGTTATTAGAGGTCTCATAAATTTCGCCAAGTCTAAGAGAGTTTGTATCAACATATTTTATTATTTGCACAATAGGATCGATGAAGGAGCAAACATATTTGCAAGTGCAAACAAGTTATAAAAAATTAAATCTTCAAAAAAGATTAAGAATTTAAGACAAATGATAAAGTGAATGCTATTACAAATAATGAAAATAATAAATAAGTTAGAAACATTTTTAAATTAACTTTTTAAAAATTTAGTAGTAAAACCAATCATTGTGGACCACCAATCATCATCAAGGATCTTTTGTTTTACATTTTATCCTTCAGGTGTGCTTGCCTCTGATCATCTACTCCACTCTGAATTAATCACCATTAATTGTAAAGCCTCCTGCACCTCAACCATCATATCTAACAAAATGAAATAGTTGGCATATTTCATAGGCTTGAGGATTTCCTTCTTCAAAAAAGTCCTAAACAAAGTAAGTGAAGTGTGATGTTTGCAAATGAACATCTGTATATCTTTAGCCTTTAATACATTACCTTCATCTAATCTATTCCCAATGTCCTTCAATGTGTTGTTCAACATGTGAACACAACATGGGGTCCAAAAAATGTGTTTGTAAGAACCCTCCACCTGTTAGAATAAAAAGGTAATTACCTAAAATTAATTGATTATTAGGTTTCTTTTTACACTAGCATACTTAAGTTTACTTAGGTCATGTGTTGTCTTATCTCAAGTCACAAGGTTATGGCACATGTCATGATCTAATTTAATCCTCACCTAGGATTTCATTTAAGGTTTCTTTATCTTTTATGAATAGTAATTGATTGTATTTTGTATTATTCATTCATCATTTTTGGGTCGATAGAACTCTTGGGCTTTCATAGAAAATATACTGTTTTTTTCTCTTTCGTGATAGATGTTTGATTATAGGTGATTTTTGGAAGTTGTAGGGTTGAAGAATAAACTCCAACATGATATTAGAGCTCTGTGCTTTCCTATCCTTTTTTTGAGAGATTCGACCTTGAATGTTCAAACGGTGCATCTTGGAGCAAAATAAACCTTATTGTTGTGTCTAGATTGTTCAAAAACTCTAAAATCACCTATACAAATGCTAAAATTCAAGCAATTTTTTTAGAAGTTTTTTCTTAGTTCTTTGAAAATTGTGCAAGAAAAATTCGTATAATTATATGGACATGTATCACGCTGTATAGCTATACTTCCCTTTGTGCAATTTTGTGTTAGCATTTTTATTTTTGTGCAATTTTTTGGAAGCTTTTTTGGTTTTTTGTCACGGTTTTGCAATTTTGGCGACTTGGGTGTTTTTTGACCATTGATTGTTTTTTTTGGTGGATTTTTGGTTGCTGCTTGATGACCACCTGTCCGCTTTCATTGTTGATTCTCTACCACTGCTCGAACTCACCATCACACCTAGCCCCCGCCTGTGGTCACATTGGTGACTAGGGGTTAAAGCTTAGTGGCCAACACCCAACCACTAGGGGCTTGTTTTCTAAACCCCATGTCTACTTTTTTTTCCCTTTTGGACAATTTTTATAAAATTGGGTGTATCTTGGGCGTACAAACTCTGATTTTTGCAAATGAGATATTGTCAGAAAGCTGGTTTTGAGCACTTTCCAATAGTGTTGGTATTTTTTCTAGATTTTATTGTTGGTGAGGTTTATTGTTTGTTAAAGTCAGATCTACCTATTTTCACTTTAGACACATACCTTTTAGTTCAAATCTCCATTTTTCATGAATCTTCCAATGTTAGAAAGTTGGTTCAATGCTCCACACAGTTCTTAGACCCGATTTTTTAGAATTTTAACTATTTACATAGAGATTAAGCCAAAAGTGAACTCTTTCATTTTTTACTTTCAGTTGGTAAATTTGCAAAAAGGTTTGGTTTTTGTTGTTGTGGGGGAGTAAATTTTCTTCCTATTGTACCTATAAAAATTAGAAGCACTAAAAACCAACATTTAGTCATTTTAAAAATCTTAAAACCAAACATACACATGGCATAAACCTCTTCTATTGAGCACCTTACACCACACAATTATCACATCTAGAAACCTCAAATGACTGGATTACTCATGTTGAAGAGACTATGGTCTACATTGGATGATACTACACTTGAGTTTACTTGGGAATATGAGAGATTTGCCTACAAAAACAAGATAAATGAAGCTATGGGTCTTATTGCACTTCATGTTTCAGACAACCTATTGTTTCACATGGAGCCTTGTTAGACTCCTAAGCATTTCTAGAATAAGTACAATGAGTTGATTGGTATAGTCAATGAATTTTGGGCATTACATATTGAGGCAGAGCTGATTGCACTAGCACTTGATTGATTTTCCTTCATTGAAGACTTTTTTGTAAAGTTCAAGTCACTAAAATCACTTGTACAGGGTTGTAGAAAGGAAAAAATGACAAAGCATGGATTTTTTGATCTTGATTAAGCTTTGAGGACCCTTTCAGCTATTCTCTTCTACCTTCTATTCCACTATAGATGCATTGAGAGATACATTCACCTTTCCTTCATTTGAGGTCTTTTTTGATCACTTGACCTAGAAACAGGCTATCTTGACACAGTTGGAGTCACTTTCTAGTTCCAAGACTTGTGCATTGGTTGCCCAATTAGCGAAGGGAAAAGGCAAGAAGACAGAAAAGCCTAAGACAACTACAAAAGCCTATGACAAAATCTACATCAAGTAGTGAGAGTTCCTTCAAGACTACACAAAAGTTAGATTAGAAATACCAATCCACACCTAAAAATTGCTAGAATATTAAATTCTCTATTGTATAATGGTCAATTAGTGCTACAGTAGTCAGTAGCTGAGGTAGTTAGACATCTTAAATGTCTACAGTGCTCTACCTCTGCTATAAATTGTTATCTACTTTCTTTTGTTAATTCAAACAATTTCTAGCCCAAAATTGTTTCATGTTATCAGAGCAAATCTGAGCTTGTCTCCCTCACGGGAGGGCGCTGTTTTCAAAATTTGAGGGGTTTTTGTTTTCTGATGTTTGTGAGTTTTTCTCATTAAAAATCAAAACCCTCCTCCTGCAATTTCGTGAGGGCATTTTCTGAAGAAAATCGAGGGTTTACAATTTTGAATTTTGTGGGTCACCAAAATCGGATTCTTATCTGATTTTTTTGTAAAATTCGTGTGCTTCTGGCGCGGATTTTCTTCCTCCTTGGTCGTGATTCAAACCCTTTGAAGGTCGCGTACTGGAGACTCCCGGTTCTTCTTGCTCGTGTTTGGGTCTCTTTCATCATGACTGAAGCGCGCGACCTCTGCTACAACCCATGCGGCCTTGTTTTTTGACTGCGCGAACTCTGTTACAGCCGTGTGTTTTCTGCAAGTTCGCGTGTCTTTTCAAGCCGCGATTTTTGATTTTTACACCAGTCCTTGGCGTGCGTTTTCTTTGGCTAAGTCTGCGACCTCGACAACCCTTTTGGGCGCACGGTTTTTCTAGTTAAAGCCGTGTTTTTATGTTTGTTTGAGTGTCGAAATTCACGTTTTTTCAAGACACGTTTTTTTGGTTCTTAACCCGCGTTTTTGTTCTCAGCTTGGACGTATTTTTGTCTTCCTGGTTGCCTAGGGTTTTGACCTCAGTGTGCTGTGTCTTCAAAAGATTTCAAGCTCTTTTTTGCAATTTTTTGAAGCTTTAATGGCGGCCAAGGTTTTCTCCAACTTCGTCTAGGGTTTTGACCCTCAGTTTCAAGGCGAAAAATTATTTCGACTGCAAATTCCTTTTGGGTTTTTCGAGATCTCAATTAGGTTGGTCTTCGTTTTTTTTGGGTGCATTGTTTTCCGTGCCTTGAATTTTGTGCCAACGGATTTGCATCGTTTTCTGTGTTTGAATTTGCCTTAGTGTTTTGCAACTCTTTCTCGAGCTTTTGATTTAGCCTCTTCTCAGTACCTTGCTTTTCGTGCCTCGAAAAGCGTGAAGATGGCTAGGTTGAACAACATTATGTTGGAGGGCAGTTAGCGATTCAACGACAAAAATTTGTCTGGGTTTTAAAGTTTTTTCCCTTAAAAAATCTGTAATCTGGGAGGGTTTTAAAGTTTTTTCCCTTAAAAAATTTGTCTAGTTTTTTAAATATTTTTTGTCTCGAAAAGAAAAAAAAAAAATCTGTCTTTAGGGTTTATAATTTTCTCCTCAAAAATTACGAGTTTTTTCCTTATACCCTAGTCGGGGTTTCTGTTGTTCGGGAGGGCTCTTTGGTCTTTGGTTTTTACTATTTTTTTCCGAAAAAACGATGATTTGTAATCTTCAAATTTTTGGGTTTGGCGATTTTTTCCTTAAAAATTGTGGTTTGTTGCAGTCTGTTTTGGTCACACTTGGAGTTGCTGAGGCGAATATTTACACAACTAGCTTCTTGCAGTCAGTTCTCGAGCGTCATGCTCATTTGCAATAGTTTCGACAGTTTGCCGATTTATCCTCAAAATCGTGTCTGTTGTTCTCGGTGTGTCTCTGGTTTTAGGGAGGAACAACTATGTTATCCAACATCAGGTTGGACATTTTGTGATGACTTCTGGTCAGTAGTTCTGTAGTTTCTAGGAGGGTTGGTGACAGGTTCATCTCGGTGACAGAGTCAGTGGTAGGCTCTTGTCTCTTGTTGCAGAGCATTTTTTGGACGTTTTTTGGTTCTCTTGGTCATTCACATTTTGTAGATCCAGGGAGGGTCTCTGTAGCAACAGAGTGTTCTGAAGAATTTGTGACCAATTGACCCGCAGATTGTTTTCTATAGGCTAGTTAGTAGATTGACCATTAAGGGAGGATGTTAGAATATTAAATTCTCTATTGTATAATGGTCAATTAGTGCTACAGTAGTCAGTAGCTGAGGTAGTTAGACATCTTAAATGTCTACAGTGCTCTATCTCCGCTATAAATTGTTTAAAAAATGATAAGTATTCTAAGCTTGTTGAGTCTTCCTCTAGAGAAAAGAAGAAATTAGGAGACCCTTGTAGTTTTTATGGCAAGGAGGGTCGTGCAGTTGTTAGATGTTGGAAGAGACTAGAGGCATTAGAGGAGGCAATGCAACATCACATCATTTCACCCTTTAATTCTTTCTCCATTGGCACGGGCAAGGGCCATGCACTTTCAATACAGGCTTCATCTTCAACACACAGTTGGATTGTAGACTTTGGAGCCTTGCATCATATGAATCATTCATCTGATCTACTCGAGTCTCTTTATGATAGAAGTACTTCTCATACTGCAATGGTTAACTCTTCACATAGTTTAGTTTTGAGTTTAGGGTTTGTACAGATGATCGATGATTACATTGAGGATGTTCTCCTTGTTAACGAGATCTTTGCCAATCTTCTCTTTGTTTACTAGATTTGTTACACTAGGGGGGGGTAAGAAAATTGAGTTTTCCCCTAATGATATTGTCACTCGTGATCTCCATCATTCAAAGAAAGTTATTACTTCAGGTAAAGTTGATCATGAGTCCATAATATACAAGTTCCATGCTTTTGAGTCATCTAGTCGTTCGTCACACATTACCCATGTAGATTTCTTGAGTAAACTTTGGCATGAACGTTTTGGCTGTGTCAACTATAGGCATCTATAACAATTGAGTACATAGGAGATGGCACTCGGTCTTCCTAAGGTTTCATGCACACAGGGTTTGTCGAGGTTGTGTTCTTGGCAAACATCATCAAGAGCCCTTTCTAAAGGACAAGACCCATCATGCTTCTACCTTATTGGAGCTGTTGCATAGTGACCTTATGTCTTTTTTAACTCATTTAGGAGCCAAGTATGTGCTTATCTTCATTGATGACTTCTCGTTGCACATGGGTGTACTTTCTTAAGTACAAGAGTGATGTCTTCACCACTTCTAGGACATTCAAGGTGTTTATGGAGAAGCAATTAGGTTCTTCTATTCAACAACTTTGCATAGATAATGGGGGGAATGAGTGAACTAGAAATTTTAGGGCTATTGCACTAAGCATGGCATTCATCATCAATTTTCGGTTCCTCCCCTCAATAAAATGGTGTTGCTAAATACAAGAATAGATCACTCAAGGAGATGGCCAATTGAATGCTTTAGTCTTGGTCTATGGCTCCATCCTCTTGGGCTGAGGCAATTGATTGTGCTAATTATATTCAATACTACATTCCCCACAAAATAGTTTTGAATATCACTCCAGAGGAGGCTCGGTCCAATTTCAAGTTTGATGTTTCTTTCTTTAGGGTATTTGGTAGTGAGGCTTGGGCATTCATGCTGGATGGTCGGTTTAAGGTAATGGATAAGAAGAGTCAACCATTCATTTTTGTTGGCTATTGTGAGGATGTGAAGGTTTATTGATGTTTTGATCTTACCATGAGAGATGTTTACTTTCCCAAAGATGTCTAGTTCGATGAGTCTTTTCCACAATTGGATTCTACGTCTGCTTCTTCTTCTTCACTACATGCTTTTCCTTCTTTATCTCATGACGATACTCGTGCATTGGAGTATACTTTAGATGATGGTTCAGTCCCACCACCTCCTACACCACCACTTTTGCCTCCTCCCACTTGTGTTTTGCCTCAGTGGTCTTGCACTACTATTCAGGAGCTTGGATTTGTAGTTGGTGATCCTATGGCTTCTCATCACTCACTCCTAGTCTTTTGAGTCATGCTATATATATTGATCCGTAGAGTTTTCAAAGGCTTTAGATATTCCAAAGTGGGATCAAGCTATGGATAAGGAGTATTCTTCATTGATGAAGACTCACAAATAGGATTTTGTTTCTCTTCCTTTGGGGAGAAAGATGGTTCAATGCAAGTAGGTGTATTACACCAAGTATGCAACAGATGGTTCTACTAAGTGATACAAGGCATGTCTTGTTGCTAAGGGTTTTTCACAAGTTGAGGGTATTGACTACTTTGAGACATTTGCCCCTGTAGCCAAGACATACTCTATTCGCCTTGTCATTTCTCTAGCAACATCTTAGGGTTGGCCTATTTACCGAATGGATGTGAAAAGTGCATTCTTGCACGATGATCTTCCTAAGGAGATCTACATGGAGTGAAGGAAGTTGTACTTGGGGGGTCTCTTGAGTCCTCTTTACTTCACATTTTTTACATCTTTTTTTTTGAAGAAAAGTTTTTTCTCATGAGGTTTTCTCCTTTTCTTCGGTTGTGAGATTTTTTTCATTTGTGTAACAGTACCTCATCAAGCTTAGTTGTCAAGACCCTTTTTTCTTCTTTTTATGCTTTAGTTTAGCTTCTCCCTAAGTTGCACTTGAGGGAGGGTGTTAGAGTAAAAGGGTAAGTACCTAGTTAGTTAATTGATTATTAGGTCCTTTTTTACATTAGCATAGTTAAGCTTACTTAGGTCATGTGTTTTGTGTCTCAAGTGATAGGATCATGACACATGTCACGATCGAATATAATCTTCAACTAGGGTTTCATTTAGGGTTTTTCAATCCTTTATCAAGGATAATTCATTCTATATTTATTATTCATTCCTTATTTTTGGATCAATAGAACTCTTAGACTTTCATAGGAAATCTATTGCTTTTTTCTCTCTTTTGTGATAGGTTTTTGATTGTAGGGGGATCTTTGGGAGCTGTAGAGTTGTAGAATCAAATCCAACACCATCATCAAGCCAACTGACTTACATACACGGGTTAAATCTGTTGCCATTTGTACAACATTAGAGGCTCCAATCTTTTCTATGGCATCCTTCAAAATTTGATATTGGAAGTTTGCATCCTTCCTCTTCCTTGAACAATCAATACCTCTAAAAAAATAAGAGCTAGCTGAACATGTGACAATGATATTGATGAGTGGCTAATGTTTGATATTGGTCCATCCATCCATGATAATGCAGCAGCTATCCATTATCCAAGTTTGTTTGCTTTATTTCTTCCATCAATACACTCACCTTAGAATATTTTCTATCTAGGAGGGTGGTGTGTAGCTTATGTTCTCTAGGTGGGACAAATGAGGGACCAACAGTTATCACATTTTTGAATGTTTATTTAAAATAGAAAGAATGTGGTACATGAAATAGTACGGCAGGAGCATAAAAGAACTTAGTAATAGAAGACTCAGCCACCTCTAGTGATTGTATATAAAACAACCTTGCAACACTAGTAATTTTTTTCCTTTCAATTCCAACATCCATGGGTCCCATAAGCAATGACACTCTAGACTGCATACTCTACAATGAATTTCCCTTTTTCTTGCCTCCCCCTCCATATGCAACATAGTTACCTTTCTCAGCTAAATTTATAGCCTCAAAACCTTTTATCCTTTCTCCACCTATGCACAAAAAATAAGAATAAACTCTAGTATAGCTTCCCTTATACCCTTTACTGCACAAATGGCATAGCCATATTGTACTCCCCCTTGAATTTTTTTCTTCTTGTCTTTGTCTACTCCCAAAAGAACCCCTAGTGGTAGCCATACTTCTATGACCTTTAGTTCTCTGTTGCATTTGAACTTCAATCTCTTTACTCTCACTACTCCTATTGTTGCTCATTGTCTCTTTTTGTTAAGAATTTTAAAATGCAGTTGCAAGTGCAAATATACAAAAGAAAAAACAAAATACTCTCTTTATGTGTCGGAAAATTAAGAAAACTAAAAAAATACAAATAAAATTGAACAAACAAATAATAGATGTTAAACTTACTTCAAATGTAGTGGATTTGATGCCTTGTTACCTTATTTATACTAATGTTCTCCTCTTTTCACTATTGCTCATTCTCTTGCTACTTTTCTTCACAAGTTGGAAACACAAGCTGGAGAATGTTAAAATGAGTTATTTTTGGTTTGCTTTCAGTTGTTTTAGGGATTGTGTTAGGTTTAGGTATAGTTTGAAGGGCTGTAGGGGTCTTTTTGGGCCCATCCATCCCTTTTTTAAATTCAAAATTGTGTTTGTTTTTCTAATGCACTCAAAAAGTGCTTGGGCCATAGGGGATGGCTAGGCGTTCCCTATTTATTTTTTGGACATCCTAGGGACATTTCCTAATTTTGCAAAAAAAGGGGGACGGGGAGGAGACATTTCGTACCCATCCCTGCATCCCTAAAACATTCCCTCTAGGGAATGGGGGCATTTAGGGCTGGGGATGTATCCCGGGGAGCATAGAATACTTGTGCATATCCTCAAGGAATGCCCTATTGAGAGCTCTTGAATAGTCACTATCAATGATGGTTTGAAAATAAATACACAATGCAGGTTGGTAACACAATGAAAACCTGGCAGAGTTAAATGTTTACTGATTTTGGGATATTTATCTGTGGAGTTTGTCAATTAGCAAGTTGAAATCTGATTTGTGACACCTCTTAGAATAATATAGATCACTGTTGCTATTTTTCAGATTTTGATACTGTCAAAATTTTCAATTCTTTTTAATACATTACATTTTATCAATAAAAGAACTGCTATTGAGGACTATGGTTCATCTGTTAGGATAAACACTATATTTTGGGATATAGTAGAAGCTACACGTAACAAGATTGGTACTACAGTTCTGAAGATTATGGGGCTAGGGGTACTGTATAATTATTTCTTTCTGCTCATAGAGAAACCATATCTCTGTTTTAATTTTTTTTTATGTAATGCATACACAGAATTTCGATGATTTAAATATGCCTAGGATTGACCTAAATTGTATAGTCAAGATGATTCTTGACTTTACTGTAATCACAACTATCATCGAAACAATGTAACAAAATTGCCTGTCTAAACTATTCGGTTATGCTACCCCAATTTTCCTCATGAGGTACAGTTTCTGGAAATAATGAAGAATGAAAATTGAATTCAAAGGGAAGCTTGCCAAGACAGTTTTCTTTGAGTGGGAGAGCTTGATATTACCTCATTTGTAGTATGGTTTAATTTGTTTCAGTTCTTTGGACGGAGGCTTTGTGTACATTGAAAGAGTATGTTATTAATATTGTTAGGCAGCATTTCCTGAAACTTAAGGTGTTCATCTTCCTACTTTGATGTTTAATATTTCAGTCATCAGTGGCTTCAAAACCTATCATGAAGATGTATGTGATCATTTGGATGCGTGTTGAGGGCTGAGCTTTACAAGAAGGTTTGGCATTTATTGAAAACTATAGTTTCAGTTGACAAATACGTTTGCAATATTCTGTCTTTGAAAATAATAAATATGAACACCAACATACAAGCTCACCATGAAGAATGCACCTGCTTCTTCTCTATAACAACCCACCAAACAAGTTATTTGGTGAGAGCTTGCAAGGCAGTTTTAGGATTTAGATTTCCATATGCAAGACATGTTTGGGAATAATAAATTATTTTCAGGTGTTCTGGAGAAAACCCAAATTGTGTAATGAGGTCACTTCTGAGATCTACTGGGTTGACGCTACAATTATATTTATTGATTTCTATTTTTAGCATCTAACCATTCTAATGGGATTGCTAACTGCCTCACAAAAACATAATTATGCATCAATTGACTCTTGATGAATGCCGTTTCATTTGTAGGCTACAAATTCTTTGTTATGTGGGCAATAAATGTGCAGCAAGGTAAATCAATTTTCCTTCTTACCAATAATTTCAATTACCAAAGGTCTAAAGTACTTTATTCAGGGTTCCAAATATATGGGTGAAAAACTTGCGTTGCTCTTAGGCAAAATCCAGGAACTATGAGCACACTTTTTTGGACAAAATTGCTTTTATGATCTACCTACAGAGGGCTTCAAATTAAACTATCTGTTTAACAACTCATATGGTCATGACTCATCACCACAGCTGGTTGTAAGAATTATGGATTTACAGCCTAGCAATACTGACCATAGAAAGCCAAGCATTGTATGAAAAGTTGCCATTGACTATTGTATATGCCTTGAAGCGTGGCCAAGGATATAGGCAAGTAAATTGTCTTTAGTACACATCAGGACATTACCAAACAGTTCTTGAATTGGAAATATCAAATTCCATGGATGGACAATGATTGCCTTGCTGTCTCACAACTCTCAATTTAGAAAAAACAAACAATTGAAATCTGAACCTAATGGAATATACCCCACCATCCCTTTGAGTGCCACCTGCCAAGGGGGCCATCCCCAAGATGGGTGATGCAGGAGCATCCGAGCAAGAAGATAGTAGAGTCTATTTTAGGACTGGTGGCTTGTGGAGATATCAGATGGACATTACATCCTTAATGGGGCGACGCCTATTTTCAGCATTGGCATTTCTTACTTTAATCTTGGCTGTCTCCATTTTGTAATGGTTGAACCAAGGTGGCAACATTTTCTATTTAGGTTGTGTGCAAGAAAATAGACTGTGTGAAAAAAAGGGAAAAAGGAGAGTTTGTAGATACGTGGAAGAATCATGGAGCAGACAAAAGACAGAGCAGGGGAAATGGCGCTGCAAGTATGGAGGTAAGATTTGGGTATCAAGAACTTTATGTGAGATGAAACAAGGGAATATGGAGAGGGTTGCAGACATAGAAAGGAGAAGTAATGGAATATTTAGTATGAGGCGTCAACTTCAGAGTCATGTAACTTCAGGTAGAAAATTTGTAATCTAGAGTCATGGTACTGGTGTGTGAGAGAGTATTTAGTATTGTAAAAAGATATAAAAATTATGTATCTGAGTCTTGTTTGCTAGTTTGTTGGGAATATTAGAAGTGTTAGTAAACTCTTATAGTATGTTTTATGCTGTAATTTGGAGGAAGCCTGAGCATTATTTGGTCTGAAATGTGAAACTTGTAGTATGTCTTACCTTGGTTTGAGTTGAATATGTAAGTGAATTTTCAAGCCAATTGTTTGGCCGTATAAGAAGATATGGAGTTATGTATGCATTACTATTTCAATGAAATGTTATCAAAATTTTAGGGTGTGTGTTCTAAAATTCTGTGTTGGCTACTTGGATCTAATCACGGGTCCGAAACACCTGTGGGCCTTCTTTTCTATTATTCAGGAATGTATAGAGGTTGCCCTTAATTGGGTACCAGGTCCTTGTCTGCATCAATGGGGGTGACCCAAGGATGGTGGGATGCGGAGGAAAATTGCATGTCTAAGACATCATATCATGATCCTAACATACAATACCATGCAGTTTTCCATACAATACAATATCATATTCTCCATACAAAATTGCATGTATAGGTTACAATGATGGGATCCACAACAGCCGCTAACATTTTAACATTTCGACCTTGCTGTATGCTGTCTGCCACAATCAAGTTCATTTTTTTTTTTTTTTTTGTAAATATATTTTTGCCATTCAATCAATTAAAAGTGCCAATTTCTTTTTGAAAACATTGTTTCTGCTGCCCAACATGAACAACTCTTGTTTTGTAGAGGCTGATAAATAAAATTTGAAGGAGTGAGGAAACAAGGGGTTTGGCTCCTGCTTTTAAATTCTCTTTTCCTTAGATATGCAATTTTGTATGGAAAATTACCACTGCCTGGACTTGGTACCATAGCACACTCTCAAAGTCGTGTAATGTTTGGAGTTTGGGCTCCCATATTGCTCTCACATGTTGGAGGCCCCGGAACCATCTCCACATATTATGTGCCAGACAATGAGCTCTAGATAAGACATTTTCTGACCATGTTATATCAGATCTCAATACCAGACTATGTTGCGTATTCATCCCAATTGGGAGGGTATCAGTTAGCTGCAACGCTGCTTCTATTAATTATTGTCATTTCCAAGTACGCTGAAAGGGCCATGACATTGAGGTCCCCCAGCTTCTCACAGATTGTGAACTTTGTTAATCCAATGAAAGCCTTATACTAAAGGAGGGTGAAAGATTTAATTATCTGGTCATGGCACTGAAATAATGGAGGAGTGGAGAAGCAAGGGTAACCATTAATGATGTTTGGGAGTTTGAGGGAAAGTAGTCACAGGAAAGTACCCTCTCTACTTGTCTTGAGCCTTATTCAAAATTGCTAAGTGCAGATATGTAAGTCTCTATCTTGAGGAAAGAGATTATAACATAACTAAAAATTCCTTCTTTGTTGAGGAGTTATCTCATACCCCTTCATAAAAGATATTTACAGTTGCGGAGATGGAGCTGAAGTTTTTGTTTGATTTTTTATTCTCAAAATCAAGCAGGACGATGTTTGGCAAGATGGTTATAGTAATGGGCTTGGTTAATAAGTGTCTGTCTATTGGGAGTAACTAGGTTTCTAATTTATAGTGAATTTATCCAGAAATAGCAACCTTGGCCTCATGACTATCTCTAAGTCAATGTTCACTCTTTCTTTTCTCTGCCACATATTCCTCTCAAATGACATTTTCTGATGGTAGTGTTTGCGCATTCTTGAAGACACATTTCTACAGGCTTACTCTCTGCCAAGGCAAATTTCTTTAACTACAACAATTTATTAGGGAGTCTCAGATGAGTAGAACAAGCTATAGTTTCTAGCACAATCAAGGTGCCAATCAAAGCATCAGCTTAAATTACATATGCCTACAATAAAAAGAACTAAATAAATTCAGAGCTTTGTATGCATATAACTTCAAATATAAAAAAATTACTCAAAAATGATTCGATTGATAACCCTTGTGAGTACAATACATCATAAACCCTTGTGAGTACAGTACATCATAATATTTACTACTAATGAGTAAGCTATGATTAAATCATACTACAGTTCCAAAGTAGAGTTTTTTCTATTGGCCATTCAACTTGATAGATCTAGATTGAAATGCATTAGCTGCTAGTCTACTAGATTAGCCGCTTAATTGGCGCTACATTGGCGTAAAGGACATTCAAATCTCATACTCATACTAACATATTGTGTGACCTATAGATTCTATCAAAATTTTACTCATCTTATTTAAAGTTTAAACTACTTTATAACTTTGTAATCATACACCATACAAACAGAGATAAAAGACATGAATGGTAGCTATATGTCAACCCAAGCTCATAAATCTCATATGAGCACAATAATAAAAATAAATAAAACTTGCAAGAATCTTGATTCAAAAGTAAAATGAGACCTCTAGGCATCCACAAATTTTCAAGCAAGTGATTAACTTGATGGCTTATATAGACTCAATTGTTTTTACTTGCAAGGGCATCTTGAAGAGTATATTTCACAAACATAGAGGGCCCCATGAGAGCCATTTGAGTGCATGGCTTTGCATATCCCACCAAACCTCGAATAATAGTTTGAGTTTCATTGCTACTAGTAGATATTGTTACACTCAAATCTTGCCATGTTAGCTTGGCTAAAACATTGGTGCCTTTTGAATCAGTTTCTCCTTCCACAATGTCTTGACAAGATGAATATTAACATAATCAACATGGTTGTTACCAAGAGAGGAAGTACACCTAATTTATTGTATCAATAGATAACCACCAGCTCAACAAGACAAAAATTTTTAGACCTAGAAGCTTGTGGCTACCATAAAACTCCTCTTATTATGAATAGCTATATAGCTAAAATAGAGATTCATTCTATGAATCAATTAAGGTCATAAATTTGAAAAACATTTTACAAATCATGAACTAAACATGTAGAAGTTTAAACTACTTACTTTGTAATGATATACCTTACAAATAGAGATAAAAGACATGAATGGTACCTATAAGATGAAATAACTCAACCTAGTGACATAAATCTCATATGAGCATAATATAAAAAAATAAATAGAACTTGCAATTTTTTTGATTCAAAAATAAATTGAGACCTCTAGACATACACAATTTTCCAAGCAAGTGATAAACTTGATAAATTATATCGATTCAATTTGTTTTACTTGCAAGGGCATCTTGAAGAGCAGATTTCATAGCCCTAGAGGGCCCCATGAGAGCCATTAGAGTGCAAAGCTTTGCATATCCCATCAAACATTAAATAATAGTTAGAGCTTCACCATCTTGCTTTGTTAGCTTGGCTAAACTATCGATGTCTTTTGAATCAGTTTTCTCCTTCCACAATGTTTTGACAAGATTAATGAAACATACTCAACATGGTTGTCAACAAGAGAACTAGTCATTTTACATCTAATTTATTTTATCAATAGATAACCACCCTTTCAACAAGATAAAAAGCTTTAGACCTAGAAGCTTGTAGCTGCCATAAAACTCCTCTTACGTTGTGAAATTATGAATGACTATATAACTAAAATAGAGATTCTTGTTATGAATCAATTATGAAGGCTGTCAACTTTAAAAACATCTTATAAATGATAAACTAAATATAGGCATGTTGAGATACAAAATGTGTTTTTCAACTTACAATTTTCTTCACTAACATTCAATTACACAACATGTGTTTCCTCAACATATGAATCCCCATATTTTAATCATAAAAAAATATGAATCAATTAAGGTCATAAATAATGAACTATATAGGTGCAAGTTGAAATACACATTGTGTTTTTTAACTTACAATTTTTTTCACCAATATTCAATCACACAATGTCTATTTTTTCAGTGTATTAATCTCAACATTTCAAATACAACAAATAATGGATAAACTAAGATGATAAATTTGAAAGATATCGTATAAATCATGAACTAAATATATGCAAGTTGAAATATGTAGATGGCCAAATGCACTAAGTAAATAATATTGTAATCAACAAAAGTAAATAATCATTAGATGTTGTAACTAGTAAGTAGTTCTTGGTAGATGGATTATAGTTGTTGACAGTTGCTGAGAGTTGCCAATCGTCGACTATTCTATATATACCATGTTTGCATACTCCATTGGGGATTGCATGCATATGTATCTCGCAACTATTGCATATTTGATGAATGCATGAATACATGACATATCTTCTGAGCATTGTCATGAGTAATTGATATATTCTATTAGTCGTTGTTATGTATTCTTGTTTAATCTGTTAATCACTCAAATAGCACTATCGAGTAAACATTTGGTGCCATTGTTGATACAAACCTTGACAAAACACAACTCACAAACAAGAATCATGGTGATGTAATGGGATAGCTAATCGAAGAAATTGTGCAAGCAAATGATGAATGGGAAGACAAGTTGACATAAGACTTGGTGAACTTGTGGGACATCTTGTTAAACGACTACATACAAAGGGAAGTTCTCACGAGAAAGGTCCCTCAGGTCACCATATGGGACAACTTAACCATCAACCCAAAAGTTGCCCGTCTTCTCAATAGATTGCCAAGACTCTTGCATGTCACTTCATTATTTTGCAAGATCTTCGGGCTGAGAGAGACCAAGAATAACAAAGGCAACAAATACAACAGTACAAAGAACGAAACAAAAGAGAAGACAAAGAACATGATTGACTGTTGATGTACGCTAAAGAATTAATGCCCTTAACTTTGAACAAAAATGGGAAATCAATACAAAGGAGTCACAAATCAATTGGCCAAATTAAAGGAAAATCCTTAAGAATAAAAGAACAAAGAGAACGACGATGACGACTAAGGGGTGAAGTTGAAGAAGGTGAAGGGTTTTTGAGGGAAAGCCCAAGTCCACCCAAGAGCAAAAGCCAAAGTGTAAGTATAAGTTGTAGTTGGGAGAGAAAGAGAACTTTGATGACAAGAGAATGTATGAAGGGAGAGTGGGTAGAAATAGCTCGACACTTACCACTTCTTGACGAAAAATACATTAACCTCACCGACCAAACCATAGAACCATTTGTACCATCAATGTTGGATGAAGAGGGATGTGAAGAAGAAAACACCACTAGAGGATTGTGTGAACCATCATTGACAGACAAAGAAGGGTAATCGTTAGGTGACAAAGAAGGTTCACCATTAGGTGAAGGGGAAGGTAAGTAAGGAGCTGCCAACCCAACTGTCAAAGAACAATTTGTACCTATAGAACCGGTCAAAGGGGAAGACCAGAGAGAACCTATCGATGGTTTGATAGAGACCATACTCTATATTTAAGACTTGACATTGACAAAAGAATTGAACATTGGAAGATAGGAGCTGATAATGCTAGGACAAAGGGAGCATTAGAAGGACCTTGAAGGAACCTCGAAAGCAACCCAAAGATGACAAATGCTAAAGAGGGATGAGTGAAGGATTGTGGCATGTCCGAGAGTGTAGGGAAAGCATTGAAATGTACAAATCAAAACTCTCTAACTAGGTTATCGTCATAGAGGGTGCAACAGGGAGGCAAGATGGTGACTTCGCTAGCAAGTCCGAATGTTGAATGGTGAAAACTTCCAAAGTTCATTGGAAATAGGTCAGATTACCTTGTAAGGCATTGTAAAACATGTGAGATAATTTGGGTAGCGAATGCTCAAGATGACAAAGCATATTGGCTGAGAGAATTTCTGACAACTCTGAGAGGGATAGTCATAGATTGGTACACTAATTGGAAGCAACTCATAAAAACACATGGGATGCATTGAAAAGAGCATTCCAAGAGGAATTCAAACTGTTGAGAGATGACAATGAAATTGTAACAGAGATATACAACACCAAACAAGGAAAGCGTGAGAATGAACGAGCCTACAATCATAGACTAAAGGAATTATTGGTCAAACTAGAAAACCAATCGATTGATGGATTGAAGAAGAGATGGTTTATTAAAGGATTGATTCCTTTGGTGAGAAAGAAGATGAAAGTAGTACCTTTGTCATTGTACGTTGATGTATACAATTAGAAGATGGATATAGAAGTGAAGATAAGACATCTTATCGAGGGAAGAGGAGGATGAACAACAACGAGAGCACCAACAACAACGTCAATAGTGAATCAAATACAATTCAAGCCTCAAGGAAGGATATGATGAGAATGATGGAGCTAAAAGCCAAGGAGGAAAGTAAGGAATTATGGTGCACTGAGTGCAAGGTTGAAGGTCATGAAAACAAATTGCTCGTTAAAACTATTTCGTGACATTTGCCAAGTAATAGGACATTTCATCAAGGAATCCCCGTACAACTTGAAGACAAGGACAAAAATTCTCTTTACCTAAGGGGAACAATCAACCCCTTTGACCACACCCCCAAAAGCATAAAATAATAACACTAATGCATCTCCTAGCGAATACTAGAATAGACAGGAATACCAATTAGCTCAATAACAACAAACCAAGCAGAATCCAATATGATGTGAAGGGAAGATCGATGATCCAACACAAAAATGTAACAAATGGGGTCACTTCGCCAAAGAGTGCTAAAGCAATTAGAATAAAGTGGGGATGTTGTGCAAGTGGTGTGGACCAGGTGATCATGAAGACATCGACTACCTAAAGCAAAAAGACATTAACATGTTGGATGTGGAGGAGTGAGACAAGGAAGTTTTAGCAATTACCAAAGTGCAAATGAAGAAGGCAATATATCTAGACCTTTGTACGGAAAAAGGAACAACTTTGAGAGGAAAAAGTAGAATAGGTGATGGTGAAAGAACGAAGAATCTCCAACGAAATTGTAAGTACCTAATTGCAATTAGAGTCAAAAAGGAACATTGTACAACAGGTGTTGCAAACAAGCATACCAATCAAGATAAAAAACCATGCCACAATTGAGAGTGACAATTACAAACATGGTCGATGACAATCAAACTTGGCAACATGAAGGCTGAAGAGAAGGCATGATAGTAGAGCCCCCACTTGAGGGCGAACAAGTCATTAACCCAATGCTGCTAATGGTGAACATAGGAAAGAAACCCGCTATCATTGAAATTGAGATAAGAGGGAAGATCCTAACAAACACTAGTGTCGACGAAGGATCGAGAGTCAATGTAGTGCCTGAAGATACATGAAAGTGCCTCAAGAAGCCAACACTTTGGCTATCAACATTCCAATTAGTTTGTTGGAACACAACAATCTACTGCGAGGGGGGTGAATCAGTAGATATTAAAATTTCAATCCTATGTGTAGATCAACCCCTTAAACTTCTTGTATGCAAATTAAACTATAAGATTCATAAACATAATTAGACACACACAAACATCATATAACACAAGATGGATGTGGAAAACCCAAGATGGGAAAAACTATGGTGAAAAATGCTGCTAGGAGCTACTGTCCTAATCCAACCTCACAATCAAAAGATTTGTTACAAATTTTAAGGGCACCAACCCTAAGGAGACACCAATCCCTTGATTTAGGAGCACCTACCCCAAGGAAGTACCAAATCCCTACACTGAGCACCTACCCAGACATCTGATGACACCCACCAATCAGATTTACAACTCAAGTATTACAATCAGTTTCTCAAAACTCAGTTCAATGTTGCAACTTGATTTGCAACTGCTCAACCCTCTATTGCAGCCTCTGCAACACACATACTCAACTTGGCACCACACTGCTTTGTTCTGCACCTTAATTCATTAGTGTATTCTCTATTTGCCTCAAGAGCTCAAGATTCTCTTCTATATTTTGCACACGGTCTTCATCAATCTTGTCTCTACAATGCTTAGCCCATATTTTGATATTCTATGCTATATCATTTACACTAGCATACTGTAATTTCCTCGAGATGCTCTCACACATATAGATCATCTGTTAGGGTTTCTCCAACACCTTTTCTCAGCATTGAGAGCCACTCACACAATCAATGCTATGTATAGGTTAAATGATTTTCCTAAGTATAGTAACCTGCAAACCCTTGCAATCTAATATGCATTCCTCTGTTTATCCGAGCTGATTTTGATCTCAATCTCTATCGCTATTTGTGCCACCGTTATCCCAATCAAATCTTCATTCATATTGGTCGCTGGTGTAGCTGGACCAATTAATTTCGAGCACAGTCAATTTCAGGTTGAAACCCCTGTTCACACAAACATGGCCATTATAATTCTTCGTTTTGAATTTAGGCCGTCGATCTCTGTTCTTCGTGCCACGACCCTATAATCTATCTTAACGCCCATCTTCAAATTCCAACAATCAAATAAAAGGTCCATTAAATCTCCACCATAGATCTCCTTCATACATCGCTTGCCATACACGACGTCCACCAAGACATGCGTCCTAAGCCCGCTGCCCCGTGAGCTCTGACCACAGGCCCATTGAATCTCAGTGGGTTGGCGGGCTATTGCCACCTGTTTGCGTTGTGCAATTCACAACAACAATTTGAGTTAGACTATAGTCCAAACACTATGCACCACCTATCTCCACATCATCATCTTCCTCTATCATCTTTCTTAATGTCTTGTCCCACCAAACACATCCATGACCATCATCCGACCTTTGTGGATCAATCTCCATCATTGCCTGCTATCCTGAGGGACTTAGCCAGGATCCACCACAAACGTAGTGGGCTAGCAGGGAGGCCGTTAGATCTTGCAGCCTCAATCACCATTGCTGATCTTCGTTGAAGGCAAATATTTGCAACGAACTTAGGAAATGTTAGGGTTAGAAAATATTTGCCGAGCCGATAATACTAAGAGAGGGTTCGATTGCTCACATGACACCATAGGCTTAAGTTGTGACTTAAGCTACCTGCAAGTTGCAATAGATAGTCAACAACGAAATATAAAGTTTGTTGAACACCATGATTGTTATCCTAGGGTTTAATTGACAAACCCTAAAGCCTGTCGGAGAGCATAAATAAATCTGCTGTGTGTGCATCCTACATGCTTTGGACCTGTATTTCACGTTTTTGAGAAGCTCTTACAAAACCCATATCAAATCTGTTAGAGTAATAAGTTATTATACTTAATTAATTATATCATATTGGTTAATTAATTAAGTCACTTATTCCTTTAGTTGCTTAAGCTAAACTTAGGCACATTAATAATTGATTAATTATTAAGTGTGCACACTAGGGTTTCATTTAGGGTTTCTTGATCTCTTTCATAAGAATTGATCTCTTTGTAATAACTGATTCTCAATAATGCATTTTTACTTTGAGGTTTACAAAACATCTTTGGTTCTGCATGTCTTTTGCATGTGACAGGTGATTGCATGCAGGTGATCTTGGTTTCTAACATGGTATCAGAGCTCCAGACCTGCAACTGCGTATTCGTGATCTGAAGATATGGCCTTTTAGTGAGTTTCAAGTGCAAGGGTTTTCACAAGCATTTTTTTTGCAAGATCTGGGGGTAGCTGATTTTTCAGGACACTTTGGGCTCAAACGGACGTTGCCATCGCGTTCACAGCACCCCAAAACCTTAGAAACGCCTGTCAAATCATCCATTTTGGAGTAGTTGGTTTTTGAGGGATTTTTTTTTTTGCCTAGGAGGCCGTATGACCTCCCCAACATGCTTCCCGAGGCATGATTTTCGAAAAAAAAAATGCAAAAACACATGTTTTTCCAAAACATTCTGCGCTGCCAATGTAATTTTCGGGCACCACTCGGTGGCCACTAGGAGCAACGGCCCTCAGGCGGTGCCACCTCCACACCGCCTCCAACTCCGTTGGTCGAACCAGCCCCTGCGGGCTCTAGCTCCATCACCAGGGTCCTATGGGGGACCAGGAGCTCCGTGCCTAGCCCCCGGTCGAACTCAACACCCTGCCCCTGGTCATATTGGCGACTAGGGGCTCTGACGAATTTTTTTCTATAGGGGGGCGCTTTTTTGCCGTGAGGCCGTCAAATTTATCCTCGTGAACCGCTGACGTCAACATCCGTACAACACTCTTTTGCCCCCTCCTAACCCTAGTTTGCCCTAAAAGAGCAATTTTTTTCTTTTTGGCATAACTTGGGCATACGGTATCGAAATCGGGCAAATGAGATATCGTCGGAAAGCTGATTCCAAGCACTTTCCTGTGGTGCAGTTTATTTTACAATATTTTTCTTTTTATCTGCATTTATTGCTGTTTGAAGTCAGATGTTTATTTTATGCTTCTAAGCTCGTAACTTTTTGCCACGATCTCCGATTTTCGCTATCTTTGTGGCATTGGAAAGGTATTGAGGAGCTCTATGTTGCTGTCCATGCACTTTTTTATGTGTCTATCCCAGGTTTATCATTAATCCAGATTTGTCCCGATGGGTGTTTTGGAGATTAGTTGGATGTTTTGGCAGTTGGGAGAGTGCACCTTGCATCTTTGCACTTCATTTCAGTATCACATTCAATTCAATAATCGACTGTTGCTTCATAGATTCCGAGGTTTTTCCCGTTTGGAGTTTTCAAGTGTTCCGTGGCATCGGGTCTATTGTTGCATCATTATGCATGCATCTTCTTCTAGTGTTTTAGCTTTTTCTTAAGTTCATCTTAAGAGGAGGTGTTAGAGTAATAAGTTATTATACTTAATTAATTATATCATACTAGTTAATTAATTAAGTCACTTATTCCTTTAGTTGCTTAAGCTAAACTTAGGCACATTAATGATTGATTAATTAAGTGTGTATACTAGGGTTTCATTTAGGGTTTCCCTTTTAGGGTTTCTTGATCTCTTTCATAAGGATTGATCTCTTTGTAATAATTGATTCTCAATAATGCATTTTTATTTTGAGGTTTACATAACATCTTCTTTGGTTCTGCATGTCTTTTGCATGTGACAGGTGATTGCATGCAGGTGATCTTGGTTTCTAACATGGCCTTGATTTCTCTTCAGATACTTGGAAGAATTCTCTGCAGCATCATGAGAATAGTGTATGACAAAAATGCAATATTCTTAGCAACTTTTACAATTTGCACTTCTTCCAAAACTAGATCCAATCTCTCCTCAGGCATTAATGACAACATTTTAACATCAATGCCAACAATATGCCAACACTCCCTTCTTATAGGATCAGTTCCATCTCACCTTTGATCCCCTTTTGACATCAGTGACAAGAATATGCCAACATAGTTGGCGTTGACCAACATGGCATCAAGCCATTGGGAATGTTGATGGCACATAAGGTGACAATTGGAACCCAATTGTTTCGAGAAATGAGTGAATAGACCATAGAGGTCTCAGACTGTAAGTTGACTGGCTCTCGGCCAGAGGATTCTAGTGCGTGAGTTAGACAACACACCACACTATCGTCTCAAAGGTACGTTAATGTCTCATATAGACGAAGAACAAAGCTCATAGACCGAAACTCAAAGGGTGTGTTAGCAACCTGAGAGTCTTAATCTAACAGTTTAACAAATATGAAGAAATGCATGAAATGAAAACAAGATGAATACTTTAACTTGAAAGATAAATTATCTAATAACAAAATGACAAGGGAAAGGAATAAGAAATTGAACTCATCGAAAGTCCAACCTCCTACAAGCTCCTCACGAACACAATGAACCTACAAAAACAATGGCGAAAAAGTGTCATGGCTGTGTTTAGGAGCTTTCCTAAGTCAAGCCCTCATTTTGGTGTTTCCACCTCCACGAACAACCAATATGCAATAATAGAGAGAAATGATAAAGAAAGGAAATAGATAGTTTATAGAATGCAAAGACAATCTAGATCCTACTCTATAAACAATACAATGCAAGTGATCAAATAAGCTACCCTCCTTTCTGTGTGCTTGGGGAAGCCGAGAGAGGAAGGATGATAGCAAGACCACCGTGTTGATAGTGTGTAGAGCTTGACAACCTGCAATGTAAAATGGTATAGAAGTAGCACCAATGGTGTAGAGTGTGAAGCAAGAGTGAAGCAAGTTGAAAGAATGCAAGAATAGAGTGAAATAAGGTAGAGAGAGTGAATGGAATTGCCAAAGATATGTTGAAAAGGTATTTTGGAACCAAATAGACATTTTCAGATGGTCAGGATTCGAAGAGAGGCATTACATTCACAGGGTGGTAGAAAATGTAATGTCTCCAATGTATCTTGATGCGACAATCTCGTCAGGACACTAGTGCAACACATAGGCATCCATGACAAAAATTCCCTCACTAATGCAAAGCGACAAAAGGCACACACAAAAAGCAAGGCAAAGGTGGCAGATTTTGCACTGTCGGGTTTATAAGGCTAAGGAAGGGGTATATAATGGAAAAATCGCACTAGGGTGCAATTTTATTACATTACATTTTGCCCCCAGTTTAGCGAGCATATGTGTCTAAGCATGTGCAAGCTAAAGTAGAAAGAGATTGAAGAGAATTTACCAAAACGTAGAAGAAGTAGTCCTTCGATCCTGTATATTTGACGTAGAACGTGCTTCACCAGGATGCAAAGAGGACACGTATCTTCGATCCTACAAATCAAGCTACAATCTCACCAAAACCATGTCAACTGTAGACAAACATGTTAGGTGAAAAAGCGAAAAATAATAGAAACCATTATAAGACACAATAAGACACTTCGATCGGATTTGTGGCTGCTGCAAACTATGTTGTAGGACAGTAGCAAAAAAGACAAGTCTAGTCAGGTTTCCCCCAAGCTAGACGCCAAGATATAAGACATCCATACACCAAGACACAAGATGCCAAATATCAAACACAAGACACAAGCATGAGACACCAAGGAATCCTTTTGAAAATAAGGCTTTCACAAAGGGGTTCTTTCATCCACAATCATTTTCATAAGACATCAAGACATTAAGGAACCCTTTTGAAAGGACACTCTTTTTGAAAGAAATGAGATTTTTCGCAAGTGATTCTGTCATCAAGGAATCCTTTTGAAAGAACTTTTGTCAAGGAATCCTTTGAAAAGAATTCTCCTTTGTGAAAGGAAAGTCTTTAGATTCTTTTGCCAAGGGATCTTTTTGAAAGAATTTTTTACCAAGGAATTCTTGTTGAAAGAATATGCCATTTTGGAAAATGAGGTTTTCAACAAGGGATTCCTTTGTTAAGGATTTCATTGTAAAGAATTTTGCACCAAGGAATCATTTTGAAAGAATTCTCCTTGTTGAAAATTAGACAAGTATCATAGCCCCCCTTTAGGATGATGTGTGCCGCACAAAGGAGCACATGTTGTCCTAAGGAGAAGAGAAAGATGAGAGACATTGTGGCACAAAACACATGGCAAGATGTATTCGTGGTATGTTGCCACACATGCAAGGGACAAAACATAAGAACCATAACATCAAGAAGAAAACAGGCAAAGACAAAGAAATCAAGAGACATGGAGATCTGATAATTCGGGGTCAGAACTGTCCATAGATATAAATAGATAGATATATTATAGTATATGTATGAACTGTCATCAATCCCCAAATTTCTCTGAACATTCAAGGAAGAGTGCATGAAGACAAAGTAAAAATAAAAATCGGGTCAATATAGAAGAAGGCCTAAATGCCCCCAATGCTTTGCATCGTCCCCAATATTGAAAAACAAAAGTATGACACATACAAGAATGATGACACAAATAGATGTGTACGACATATTTCCGTGCTTGTATTGAAGTACCTACAAGGGTAGCAAGGGTACTCTAGGCAAGATCACAAAACAATAAAAGACAAGTACTAGGGAACATAAACAAACAAACAAAGCTAATCTATAGATGTAGAGGGAGGTACTACCCTAGTCCTCATCAACTAGCAGGTCATCCTACTCCCAATCTAGATCATTATAGGGGGAAGGAGGATGAGCCTGTAAGGGAGGGATAGCAAGGGAAGTACCCTCTGACTCCCCTGCAACAAGAGCCAAGGAATAATGCCCCTTGAGGTCTTCTTTGTCGAGTTTGAAAAGATAATTGATATTCATAATTACTTGATTACAAAAGGAGACGAAAGCTCCTTATAAAGAATATTACAAGATGATGTTTCTAAAAAGAAACCATCATTAACAAAAGCTAACTAAAACAATAAACTGAAAGATACTAAAACAACTAAAGTGTAACTAAAGCTACTAAAAACTAACTAAAGCTAAGATGACCATTAATATTACATTTTATATTTTAATACCCTCCCTTAATGGTCATCGTACAAACATAAACTTAGTCTACCCATATTCTTTTGGAAACATATCATCGGTGACTGATAAGTAGAGAAGCATAACCGCCATGCGATTATAGATCCTTTCCTGTTAAAAAATCAAATCAAGACACCGACACTCGAAAACTGTGAGCTTCCTTTGCTTCCAGGTAGTATAACTTTTCCCATTGAACCTCTGTGTACTTTCCAACATGACGTTGGACAAAAGAACCATCCCTCCCATTTTCCAAAAATGAGGTAACATTGTGATCAGTTGGCACAAACCCTGGACAATTAGTTGGCACAACTCATGATTTTTCAAAAATCATCTTAAAAGAGGCTCACAAACTGTAAGATTTTTAGAAAAAGCCATCAAAAACTTTGAATAAGTAGATTTTTTCAAAAAAAATCCTCCAAAAATTGCAAAATTTTTATAGAAATTTTTTCAAAAAGTCTTTTAGTGAATTTTTTTCTATAAAAATTCAAAAAACTCTTTGCATGAATTTTTATTTTTTCAACTAGAAAAAACCATGTCAAAAAACTAGTACAATTTATGTTAGAATTTTTTTGTCAAAAATCCTTTGTTGATGAACAATAGATAACACATCATTGAAACCCTAGCTAGTTCACAAAATTTGCAGGAAACCCTTCCTGTCATCCACATAGATAAATACAAAACTGTCGCCAAACACCTCAAAATTTCCTCAATCACACAACAGGAACAAAAAAGACTAGTAGAAATGTGTCCAAAACTCGTCAAAACCAAAAAATGGAAAATTTAATAGATCCATGACTTTGAATAATACGGGTTACAATTTTTATGAGAAAACCCAAGAAAAAAATGCGCTTTAAAAAAAACCCTTGTAGGAATAAAGACACCCAGAACACCAGAAAGAGCCTTCACGATGCGAAAAAATCCGTGCGATTTCAAACACAGATGGTGCCAACACCAGATGCGATTTTTAGGAGGAAAAAAACACCGAAACACCCTTTGAAGGAGGCCACGAGTTGTTTATTGGGAACCACAAATTTTTAGTTATAAAAAAACTCATGATTCCTTCTTCAAATAGACTCGTGAATCTTCACAAGAAAATATTCAAAAATATATCAGAAACTTCATGAAAATCCTCTCGAAGCGATGCACGAAAATATCTTCAAAAATTCGAACAAAATCTTCTGCAATTTCTCCCTTCAAAAAACCCTAAAATTTTTTTCACTATTTTTCCAAATGAAAAAACCTTTCGATTCTTAACAAATCAGCTCACAAAAAAATCTTAAAAAAATTTCTTTGATTTCTATTTTTTTTTAAAAATTGACTAAAAAAACATCTAATTGTTTTGAAAAACTAATAAGGTTTTTTGAAAAACTAATCAGGTTTGAGCCTGAGATTTGATACCATGAAAAGATAATTGATATTCATAATTACTTGATTACAAAAGGAGACAAAAGCTCCTTATAAAGAATATTACAAGACGATGTTTCTAAAAACAAACCATCGTTAATAAAAGCTAACTAAAACAATAAATTGAAAGATACTAAAACAACTAAAGCATAACTAAAGCTACTAAAAATTAACTAAAGCTAAGATGACCATTAATATTACATTTAATATTTTAATAGAGTTCTTGTGAGGTAAAGGTCATCGATTTTGCAAAAATCAAAGATAGAGTTGGGATATCCTCAACCAAGTTGAACATGCACTTCTCAAAAGTGCCATGTGTCAATAGAGTGGGAGGAGGACAAGGCATTTGAGAGTCATTGCCAATCTCATCAAAAGGGGCAATGAAAAACTCCAAGGACATGGGGGTTGCCTCCGTCACAAGGACAACACAAGCCAAAATAGAACCAAAATCTAGAGAAAACAAACCTTTCTTATGACCATCACTCGAGGTGAAGTCATCCTCCAATTTGTGCTTCAGTGAAGGATGTTGAATCCCCATAGAGGAAGTAGAAGTGGAGGAAGAAACAAAAGGAGACTTAGATGACACAACCTTTGTATGAGGCATGTCTAAGGGCTATGAAAATGGAGGAATATCAAGAAGAGATAGGAGAAGAGGAGGCTCCGTCGAAGGAGCAATGAACACTTGCACCCTTTTGGGGTGAGATTCATCAAGATTTGTTGATGAAGCCAAAAGAAGCACGAAGGCGATGGGAACTGAAGTGGAAGACAAAAGAAACATGAGCAACCGCAGAAGAAGTAGAAGCAAAAATAGGAACAACAGACTCCTCAATGCTTACGCTCGCGTGCAAGTCAGTTATGTCGGTTATGGGCACTCGAATGTGTGGCTTGAGAAGAGGCTGGGGGCTCCTTCTCTACCATAAGAGGTCCCCCCACAACCGTTGCCGGTGGAAGGGGAGACTTCGTAGGAGGAGGAGGAGCAATAGACACAAATGAAGAAACAAAATGAGGCATCTTGGTACTAGGGCTCTTTCTATGTCTCGCCCTAGAAGGAGGCAGAAGAACAACTGGAGGTTGAGACACAGGAGGAAACCTACAAAAAGACTTCCCCTTCCCATATAGGGTGGGTCAAGACACAATGGGAAGAATAGGCAACTAGAAGAATCAAGGCCTCAAATTTCACAACATAAGCATCTTTCCCATTCCTATGGCAAGTACAGGAGCAAGAACATAGGACACCACCAAAGACTAAGAAGCAGAAGTAGGAGGTGCAAAAGAAGAACTAGAAGGGGAAGGCTTGAGGGAAAAATAAGGCTTGTCCTTCCCCTTTGTAGGAGTGGAGGACGAAGCTTGCTGCTGCGCATGCAAGAAAGCCTTCAAATACACAACATAAGGCATTGGAGGAAAACCACCTTTCAACACTGAGCCCCCAATCTTATACCTGCAATAAATATGATACAAGAGATCCCTCCAGGAGGGAGGGGTCCAATAGGGGCAGGCCAAAAGTGATCCAAAGAAAAGGGACTATGTGATATTTGTTGAATAGGACAACTAAGAAGGGGAGGGGGAGGGGGGTTGAATCAGTTGTCACAAATTTTCACCCTCTATTCAATCACTAAAACTAATACTTAAAACTACTTAAATGATTAATCATCAAATTCCAATGCAGCAACTCAAATTCAACACATGAATGTAATAACACCAGATTTACGTAGAAAAACCAATGAGGGAAAAACCATTGTGAGGATTAACTCACACTATAGAGAATATCAAAACCGATTAAAAAAGGCTCACTACTTGAAACAAGGCTCACTTCCTGAGATAAGGCTCATTGCCTGAAATAGGGACTCACTGTCTGGATTCATTGTCCACAGGGCTACAACCCAGAGATACAAGAGATGGCTAACCGCCAAGCTACAAGGATAGTGGCTCACTACCAGAAGATTGAACTGATAGGATACACCTTCAATTTGCTTGGTTCAGTTCCAATGAAGCTCAGATTCTAAAGTATTTTCTCACATAGTAGTCGCTCTACAAATCTGCACTGATCCACAACTGATAAAACATTTAGGCTCAGATCTTCACACACCTCTTTAATCCTTTTCACATTCACACTTTCTCCACTTTTCATATCTACTTCACCTCTCTTTCTCATTCCTCAAAACATCTTATATATATACAAGCATATCTTAATCATTAATTAGGTTGGCATCATATAAGGTTAGCGCATGTCTTATGTCGAAAAAACATCCATAAAACATAGCTAATCCGTACAATATATTGCATACGCTAAGTCGGCCAAGATCTTCAAATATCAGAATCATAGCTTGTCTCACGGTAGAAATCAGACCTAAAAACCAACACACCAAACCACATATAAGGATCATCTTTGATAGGGAATACCAACACACTAGACCAATGAACACACCAAACCATGTATGACAATCATCTTCGATAGAGAATAGCTTTTGGTAACTATCTCATACATTCAGTGTTGTGTTGACATCAATGAAAACCATTTGACATTATTGACAACCATTTGATGCAATCCAATTTCCAACAATCTCCCCCTTTGTCATTGATGGAAACACAAGATGTGAAAAGCCAACAACAACAAACTTTGCAATTCCTTTGATGAGCTGTGATGATTTTCATCCTTTTCACTTGCTTTCTCTCCCACTTTGACATCAATGACAAAGAAAAAAAGATCTGTCTCCCCTTTACTTAAAAAAAGATTTTACAAAAAAAGTCTTGAAAAATGATATAAAAAATGGTTCTTTACCTCAATCCTCTTTCCCTTAAAATATCTCCTTGTATTTTTCTTTTAGTTCTGGAAGAAATGTCTTCTAGGAATTTATTGCCAACCTGATGTTTAAACAAGTACTATTGTTCTTTACGATAAAAAATAAATTGTTTCTAGAAGAGTGTCTGGGATAGTGATATTTTGTTCATTTTTCTTAGCTTCAACCAGGAGACCGGAAAGCTATTCCAATCTTAACTCAATTATCTCTTTAACTTTCCAAAAAGTCTTCACAATACTATCCCTCTGTATCGCAATGACTGCAAGTTTAGACTGTAAGGAATTGATCCTTTCCTTCTGCACTCCATCCTTGTCATTAAGGATATCATATGTCTTTCCAATAGAATCCAACTCAAGCTCAATATCATTGATCTTTGCTCTGTAGTTTCCAATAGCAGTAGGCCATTGAAGATAATACCTATACACTATTTACACTTTTGATGCATGTCTTTAATTCGTTTATGCTCTTAGAAAATATCTTCTGTGCATTTCCACATCTTTCTTCCATAGCCAATTGAATCTCATCTTTTTCTTCTGTTTCACTATGTGACCGTGCCTTCAGTCTATCTTCAATCTCTTCAATCAATACTTCCGGTAATTTTTTTGTCAATTTGCTTAGATCAATGTCATTATGAATTATGTAAATAGCCAAGGCGTCCATGATCTCATCTTGTTCATATGATGGTCGTGACATCCAAACATCTCCAATCTTCTTCATTCCATCAGGTTGTTCAAGAATCTTCCCCACCCTCTCTTTAGTGAAGTCTTCTTCACCATCATTCATTGATTCCAGATCAAGTGCTTTTGTAATTTTTGCTTCCTTTTATTTTTTTCTTCTCCTCTGTCTTCAAATTCTTTATTTCCGGAGGAGAACTTGAGATGATTCTTCTTGCTTTCCTCTTTCTAGAGGAGGGTCTTGCCTCAGATATCACAACCAGACTGGAAACCATGTATATAATTTGTCTACAAAGTATTCTTTACAAATATTTTCCTTCTTTTCTAAACATTCCAAATATCGGTAGACTTGCTTCCTACCTGGTATGATTGACTTCCATACAACATTCTCTTTCAATGGTAACAATTTTAGAAAATACATCATCAAGCATGTAACCAAAAATCCAAAATGAATAGGGTAATTGTCATTCTTTGTCATAGTAATATTCTCCATTAATTGATTCCTCAGGAACTCACACAAATTGAAATCCTCATTCTTTTCAACCATTTCATGCACAACATAAATGACAATCGCTGAAGTAGAGCCTTCCCTATTTCTGAAGTAAATTGTATATGAAATGCCATATACCACATACCTTATCAAAAGGTCGATTATGGTATGAATTAGAAGTGACCTTTGATCTCATGTTACTCCAGTTAGAGCTTTGACTTCTTTGTTCCTCACCGAATTCTTTACTGGGACGGTCCATTATTGCATAATCCTATTATTATTGCAATTGATTCCTTTGTGATCTCATAGGGTTTGTCGAAGATCATTTGATCACCTTGAATTTTGTTTAGGACAAACCAAATAATTTCCACATCCGAGAAGTATGGAAATTCGTTCCAAATATCTAAACCCTTGTACCCTAAATTCTTGACCTTTTGCATTTGCTCAACTGAAAGGGAACCTTCAAGATTTTGAATCTTTTCATGGTTAAATTCATCGATTTGTAACTTAATTTCTGCAATTCGTTGTTGCGCGGATTAAATAACATCATTTCCTTCGACTCCATTATTTCAGCCTTGTTCTCCATACCTTCACTTGCGAACAACCCTAACTCCTTATTTCTTAGCTGCACTTTACTTCTTAGCTTGTTCGATTCATAATGTGAGAAGTGACCACTCAATCATCCTTATTTAACTTGTCACTTTTAGGGTTTCATCATAAAAAGGTAATTTATGACATCATCATTTGTACTTGATTTTTCCAGTACCTCCTTCTCCGCGAATGCCACAGGATCAAATTTTCCCTAATTTTTCATTTATTGCTGTTTCAATTTTTAAATTGATAACTATTTTTGAGAAACATTGTGAGCCAAGAAGGGCTCCATAAATTTCTTGATTTGCATCTTTTTTACTAGAATTTTCTTTAATGCCTTCTAAATAGAGATTCACATGACATAGCCATGTGTCCTCACATGACGCATCATATATCAAGGGTGTTCTAGATTTTCTGTGACTTCTCACTCTGAAACTATTGATTGGTTTAGTTCTTAGAAGAGGTATATGGACTAGATGCAGATATAGGGTTATTTGATTCATCCTTGTTCTCAAGTTCTTCCTTCTTTCTCCAATTTTTTTTCATTTATCTTCTTCTTCTAGATCTATCTTGTTCATAGGCTTGTACTTTTGTTCCAACAAAATTTTGAGATATGTCCTAGTTTGCTACAAGTGTAGCACATAACATATTCAAGATCAAATGAATTTTATTTTATCTTTATTCTGCACTAATTAGCCTTGTGTCTAAAGATATTGCATGTGTAATAATAGCCTTGAAAGGATTGAATTATTCTATTTGTATCAAGTCTATTCAACATCATTTGGCTCTTGCATTCAATAGCTCTATGTCTATTTTTTTTGAAAATATAACATTTTCAAGCATTTTGACTCATTCTATTATGATTTATCCTACATCTACATTCTGTTGTTCTATGTCCAAATTTACTGCATAAGAAAAAAAATACATTAAGAGATGGGTACCTTTGAGCATTAGGTTGTTCGATGGGAATCCTTCCTGTATTGTTCCTTCGATTCTTGCCTTGAAATTTCCTTTGATTGTCCATTTTGTTGAAAGTTGTTTTAGTCCTTGAGCTTTGTCCTTCAAGTCCTAGACCACCTTTATCCTTTGCAGGTTTTTGAGATGAAATCAACTCATTGAGCATTGTAGAACTTGTCTTGAACCTTTCTTCATGAGTTTTCACTTTTTCTAGATCAAATTCTAGGGTTACTACTTTTTGTTCAATCTTATTACATTTTTCTGTCTATTGGTTGATAATTTCTTTCAAGTGTCCTTCCTTTATTTTGCCTTCAATTTCTAATTTCAGATTTTCTTCCATCCTTTTGCTTTCTTCAAGTTCCATTCTTAAATTCTTAATGGTCTCCTTTGCTTCCTTTAGTTCCTAGTTAACTTCTTTATGTTTCAACTTAGACTTTCGGATCTGATTCCTTAACTTCTGAATGCATTTACCTGCTTGCTTGACATTTTCTTTTAGATTTTCATTTTCAGATTTTGAAGCCTCTATTCTTAATTCTTCATCCAAGTCAGATCCCTTCCCCATTTAGTTCAACCTACCAAGATCTCCTTCAATCTGTTAAACTTATTCCAAAGGACCGAGCTTTGATATCAATTATTGAATAGGACAATTGAGAGGGGGGTTGAATAAGTTGTCACAAATTTTCACCTTTAATTCAATCACCGAAACTAATATTTAAAATTGCTTAAATGATTAATCATTAAATGCCAATGTAGAAAGTCAAATTCAACACATGAACACAATAACATCAAATTTACGTGGAAAACCCAATGGGGGAAAAACCACAACACAGATTAACTCACACTATAGAGAATATCAAAACTGATTACAAAAGGCTCACTACCTAAAACAAGGCTCACTACCTGAAATAGGGACTCACTGTCCACAAGGCTACAACCCAAAGATACAAGTAGAGATGGCTAACTACCAAGCTACAAGGATAGTGGCTCACTGTTAGAAGATTGAACTGATGTGATACACCTTCAATGTGCTAGGTTCAATTCCAATGAAGCTCAGATTATAAAGTATTGTCTCACACAGTAGTCACTCTACAAAACTACACTAATCCACAACTGATAAAGCATTTAGGCTCAGATCTTCACACACCTCTTTAATCCTTTTCACATTCACACTTGCTCCACATTTCATATCTACTTCACTTCCTTTCTCATTCCTCAAAACATCTTATATATAAACAAACATATCTTAATTATTAATTAGGTCGACATCATATAAGGTTCACATTTTTAATGTCGATAAAACATCCATAAAACATAACTAATCCACATAATATATTGCATACACTAAGTCGGCCAAGATCTTCGAATATCAGAATCATAACTTGTCTCATAGTAGAAATCAGACCTAAAAACCAACACATTAGACCACATATAACGATCATCTTTGATAGGGAATACCAACACACTGAACCAACTAACACACCAAACCACATATAACAACCATCTTCGATATGGAATAGCTTCGGTAACTATCTCATACATTTAGTTCTATGTTGACATCAATGACAACCAATTGACATTAATGACAACCATTTGACATTAATGACAATCATTTGATGCAATCTAATTTCCAACAATATTAGTGGCTTATACTCAGTGTCCTGAACAACATGCATTGTACCCTCATGGGGGAATTTCAAAAATTTGTGGACAACAGAGGCAACCACATTCATGGAAGCTAACCACAAAATGCCTAGCTTCACCTTGAATGGGCCAGACTCTAGAATCACTACAAATGAGACATCTAAAGCATTGGGGCCTACAAGGACTTACAAAGAGATATTACCCATAGGGGAAATAGAAAATCTATTATGAGTGCAAAGAGTGACATATGACTCATCGTACTTCTCCTTATGAATATTTTTAATGAACAAGGCCTCCTCCATGATCACATTTACTCGGCTCGACGGATCGACCATAACACCAGTCATGATGTTACCATTAATCCGACCATGAACACACAATGGAGAAGGCTCCTTATTTAGGGGTAGATCATGTGATGTGAAGGTTATATCAGGAACAAAATTCAAATTCTCTACAAGAGGCATATGAGTGAATGAGACCATGTTCACATACTTAAACGAGACAAGATCAAAAGAAGCGAAAGACTACACAACCAAGTTAGCAGAATGAGAAGGAAATTGATCTGTGTATATCTATACTTTCCTGTTAGACTTAGCCACATATTTGTTAGAGTTTTTCTTCCTCCCATCGAGATGGATAGTCCCATCATCATTGCGATCCTAGATCTTATGACATAAGCATACACAACATTTAGTATCATGTCCGTGTACTCAATGAAATTGGAAATTTTTTACGCGTCATACCATTGCAGATATGGCTTAGAAAGAGGTCGGATTTTTGGTAATGTTATAATTTTATCCTTTAACAATTTTTGCAAGATGTTACTATAGGACTCTAATAATTTTGTAAAATTTCTATCACGTCCTAGGCGTTTGTTCTTAGGAATAGAGACCATGTTTTTTATGACCTTGTTGTTTCTTGAATCACCAAAAATTGACACTACTGGTCGTTTATCAAAATGGGAGCATGAGGAAAAATCCCCAAATTGAGCAACCGTCTGTTGATACTCACACAAAGATACACACAAATGCACAAAAGAAGGGTACTTCATTAGGGAAAATTTCTCTTGCAGTGATTACTGCAAGTTCCCAATGAAAACCTTTTGGACATTCGAATAAGGCAATGGATAAGATATATGAGAAATTAGAGCCTGATAGAAAGAAATGAAATTAGTAACCTTTTCATGGCCCTCCTACTTACATTGAACGAGATTAGAAAATTCCATCTTTGACTTGATGTTGGCTTGGAACTGTCCAAGGAATTGATTTATTAGCTGATCAAATGAGAAAACATAATTATCTGGCAAATTACAATACTAGTCCAATGTGGCATCCTTAAGGGAACATGAAAAAAACTTCACCATTAGAGCATCGTGGTGGAAGATGTCAGTGCACATGGTATTGAATGATGACACATGCATCTAAGGGTCTCCACGACCACTATACTTCTCAATCTTAGGAATCTCCATCCCGTGAGGGATAGGAGTGTTTAAGATGGCGATAGACAAAGGACTATGATGATATAAAGGCTGGAACATAGGTTTAGATGAGGAAGAACTGGCTAGACTTGCTAAATGGTTCTGCATTCTCTCGATGTTTTGGAACAAAACATTTAAGACAAGGTCAACGGATGAAATATAACCCAAGGAAACACCACCAGAGCCACCAACTCCCATACTGATAGAGTCTCTGACACTAGAACTAGTAGGGACACCAGTTTTACCACCAGAAGTAGAAACTTTAGAGGTAGAAGAACTGAAGCCCAAAGGCACCTTGTTTATTTTGAAAGTGCGTGTTTTCTCAGGTAAAAAGATGGTGTTAGGTGAAGGAACCATCTCAGCCACATACATTGACACTTCAGGCATCAAGACTTCCAACTGTTTTGCAATGGCCTTAGAACCAACATCTTGGGTAACACCCAAGTTAGAGTTATATGTCGAGATGTGGGTATCCACAATGTCCGCGATACCTTGAATAAGTTGTATACCTCTTTGATCCTTATCCAACATGGTTCTCAATCTATTGACAACGGTAGCTTCTTGGGCAATACTAATAGATTTTGCCAACTATAGCTCAAACTCTCTATGCCCTTCATCTAGGGAAATAAGCTGCTCTATAGGAACTTCAAGAGCAATGTCTTCCTCCATAGAAGAAGCAAAAAGAGAAGTAGGGGGGTAGGAATATTAGTAGTAGCTCCTCCAAAGGGGTTGGGAAATCCCGTAGACATCCTTTAAACCATTTCTTCAAAAGAGGGATCAGTTTGACCAGAGGTGACCTTCCTAGGTTCCATTCTTGTATGTCGAAGAATTCTTTTGACAAAGAATTCGAAGGTTGTAGATTTGGTGATAAATCTCATAAAAGCTTCACAAAACACTAATCTATAACACACCCAAGACTCCAGGGAATTTTTTTTGACACAAAGAAATAAAAAGGAGAAAGTTCACGTCAGGTTCACCATGTTAAAAATATAAAATAGATTGAATAACCGAGATCTTCTATGAGAGAGACAAGCTATAAAACTATTATTTCATTATAGACCTGAGATTCCAAGAGATGTGCAAATGTAAAGATGACAATATTGCATTAGAAGATCAAAGAAAATCCGCAAAATAATGACTATATGCATCAAGGTGTATGTATATCAAACTATGTAACAATGATAGAATATGCATGAGTATGTGCAAATACAAGATAGGTAGTGAGTTTAAATAGAGCCAAGGAGTCGATAGAGGTGGCAAATCCAACCAATGGGAAGTAACTACCAAAAGTGGAGATGGCCACCAAAATTTGAAAGTGTTCCACCCTTTAAGGAAGGGGACACAACATCACTTATTCTACTTGCACCGTGGTTACCCATTATTTATATAAGCATGAGAAGATATGAGCCCGCGAAACTAGATCCCCCTGTCCCTTGTGTTTTCTTTCTCTCTTCTTTGCTTGAGTTGTGATGTTGTGGTGCCTGTGTTGTCCCCAATGTGTGCGACAACATCACCACAGTGACATCTCATTATGTCCCCTGGGCCCCAACATCACGTTTTCATTGTTTCTTTTCTCTCCTTAGGCTATTGCATGCCTCTGCGTTCAACACACACCACATTAAGTAGGGTCTATCATGTCAACCTCAAATTTTCAAGAAAACACATTTGTTGCCAACAAATCTTTCTTGAAAATATTTGCGAACTTTTTCAAAAATCGCATTCTCAACTTGGACCCTCAACGAAACATGTTTCCTTCATCATGGGTTTGCAAAGAAAGAACTTGAGAACTTTCCTCCAAGGAGGGAGTAAATTTTCCTGTAGGAGAAGCCTCAACCTTCCCTTCGCGAGGGGGCATTTTCTTCCTTTCAAATTCCTTGATTAAGTGAACATCTCTTAGAAGGATTTCTTGATGTTGAATCGATTTGCAAAAAACATTCTTACACTTTCAAACAATGCATCCCTTAAGTGGACCCCTTTTTCTTTTAAAGGGTTCCTGAGGGATCCCTTTGAAAGCCTTTCAACTTGTTGATTGTCTACGTGACTTTCTGTCTGTTTTCCTGCATGGTTGTTGGTAGAGCTTTTGAATTTTGAAAATTTTGAGTTGGTTCCTTGCCTTGTGATGATCTGCTGCCTCTTTGCCTTAGGGTAGAGTCCAGGGTTTTGGTTCAAAAGCCCTTGTTTCATATTTTCATAGTCTTAAACCCAGGGCATTCTATTTCTTCATTGACTTGTTTCACCTAGTTACCGGTCACTTGAGTTACAACTTGAACCATCGCGAACATATTATTATCGACCCCTTGGTCTAGGTTTGTCGATCATCCAACATTACCATTGCTTTAATCTTCCTAAGTCGGGCGGAAATATTTCCTAAGTTAAGAATGAATTAAGTTTTAAGTCATTATTTTCAAGGGTCTGAGTCCCGTCGACCTAGTTGGGTCCCCTTCTTTAAAATAAAATTTTATGCATGTGTAGATTTGTTGACCGTTAGATTGGAGGATTTGATCCTGGCCATTCCTCGCCAGCCCCATAAGATTAAAATAATGTTTTAAGAAAATCAACGAGGTCAACGAGCTGATGACACATGTCCAAATCAAACAGGTGGGGCCTGATCTCCACTTATACGTTTGACACCATGAGTTCCAATCCAATGACCGAGATGCAGTGTTGAGATTTAATCTCAACCATACCCCGCCAACCCCGCATGAATAAATATTACTTTCCAAAAAGCCACAGGGTCAGCGGGCTGAGGGCATGTGTCCTGTTGTAGGCGTGGGTCTCGGTCGCCACTAGCATACCCGACGCTATGAGCTTTGAACCAATGTCGAGATTTTTTTTAAGATTAAATCTCAGCCACTCCCCGCTAACCCTGGAGGAATTAAAGAAATGTTGTATAAAAGGCAATGGGGTTAGTGGGTTGCTGCCACATCGATTTCTTCAGCCGTTTGGAAAAGAAGGTGGAGCCTACAGAACGAGTGAGTCAACATCATAGCTGACAAAATTTCATTGGCCAAAGGATAGGTGAACGATGGTGACGAAAATTCAAACCTTTTTTGACTCAATCAGAGTCGTCCAAAGTGTCATCTCACAAGGAGATCGACGACTGATATTCAAAATGGAAGATGTGAACATGAGAACCGTTTTGCTTCGTGCAAGTGAGTAGTAATGGTGGAAAAGACATCCAAATTTACCCAATCTCAACCTAAATGCACATAAAAGATTGGTTTTTCACATAATTGAAGATTGCAAATGAGTTTGAAGCATCTAGGATATCGAGAAGAGCATTCCAGAATTTAACGCGGTCAAAATTAGGGTTTCCTTCAAGCGAAAAATCCGTAAGTAAAACAAATGCCATTATCTATGCTTTATCCACACTGTCTTGAATTAGGGTAAATATTCGCTGTGTCTTTCAGTTGAATTGGTTTGTGTGCTCTTTAGTTTCTTTATAGTGGTTTGAAATTGCATATGTTGTGAATTTCTGTCAAACCCATTGAAATTGTACCTTTGAGCCATGCCCTAGGTTTTGAATAAAAAAGCTAGTTTTTGAACCTCTCTGCGTCGAAACCCTAGATTAGTTTGAATTCACCTTATTGCCAATGACGCCCAAAGCACAACTTCTCGGTTTTGAAACCACGTCCAGGCCTATCTCCCAAGACATTATTGATCAATTAAAACCCTCAACTATCAAGAAGGCTGAGGGAGGAACCCTGTTCTATGGCCCTAAAATTATAGATGGATTAATGGACAAGCAACGCTATATCAAGGATGTTGAGTTGTCCTACATTGGATGGAAATTGTTCCAAAATTGGTTTGGGAACAAAAATTGTGGAGTCCCTATATGTAACACATGGAGGTTGGATATGAGGAAGCTGGTCGTCCCAAATGTATACATGGATGTAGACTTGTTGAAAGACATAGTTGCAAGCTATGACCTTATTTCTAGAGTGGTTAGGGCATATGATGGTGTTGAAATGGTCAAGATAACCAAGGAAGAGATTGTAGAAGTTTTCAAGTTGCATGAGTGGAGTGTGGACATGATCCCCATTGATCTTGACATTTTTAGAAAAGAATATGAGAATACTAAGGTTCTGTTTAGGACAACAATGTTACCCATGCACACTGCAAGTACTAGGGTTGGGAAGTTTAGAAAATAGATAAGGATTGGTAAAGATGAAACGGAACCCTTTTCCCATGAAGTACTTTTCCAATTACTTCAAGAAGTCAATGCACTCCTAGTGCCAAATCATTGGTTATGATCCACCAACCACCATGCCAATGGGTTATATGTATATGGTAGCACATTTGCAACATGCAACTTACAATGTAGTTTATGACTATGCCACATAATTGGCAGAAAACATTCATCAAATTTTGATTGCATTAAAGGTAGGGAAGAATTGGGTCAAATTTTGGTGGTATTCTCTTTTGATGCACATGTTTTTATACAAGGGATAGAATAATTTTGGTAAAGACATGAAATTGAAGAAGATGGATGGCGATCTTGAATTGCCAGTCCAATGTTGGACTTAAATTCTTGATAAAGATGATTTGAAATTTGACTATGTGGTGTTCTATAATGTTTTTGCTTCAAAATTGAGGAGGTTCTTGATTCGTGATCCACCAAGGATCCCCAAAGAGACACATGATTTTTTGAGGCCCTTTGAGAGGAGGCCTGATTTGAAGATAGCTCATTATTGGGGGGACATCATTCCATACACCAACACAACGATTTTCAGGGTATATGGCACAAATATGAATCCACGTGCATTGCCAAGAGATGTTCCATTGAGGATTGGATTCATTGAGATTATGAGATAGTTAGAGGCAACACAAATGACACTTCTGCTAGAGCAACAAAAGAAGGGCTTATTCTTCCCTAAATGGACTATATTTGCAGACTTTGTAATGGTCAAGGGAGGATGGAAGGACTCGGGACATATTCTTGCACCATAAAAATTGAAAATAGTACGCCCAAGGAACCATGACCCTAAGGGCTTCATTGCTTCCTTGAAGGAAAAGAATAGGAGTGGTTCCTTTGTTCACAAATTTTATTTTCCTGAAGATGTCATCAGGAATATATTTGATTTTCAACTCCAAGATGAAAGAAAGGCCATGTATCTTTTTTTCAACAAGATGGTGGAAAAGGTTAAAAGGTCAGATCCCAACTATGATCCTCTGCCCAACATTAAGGGAGAATTGAACAAAGGCATGTATGTGTTGGACGATTTTGAGAATGTAGTGGGTGTTTTGAAGGAGGAATGTACTATAATTGATAAGGGAAAAGGAATGGTAGTTGAAGAAGAACCTAACAAAGCATTGGAGGATATACCCTCTTATTAGCCACCACAGAAAGTCAGAGTGTACTCCAGGAAGGAGGTAGTTAAAAAGAAATAATCACTTCCAACCCCTACTACATCAGAGGGGTCAAGAGTATCTTTTCCTATGAGGCCAACCTTGTCTCCTTCTAGATAAGCTCCCCCTATTGTAATTGATATTGATTCACGCCCAAGAGGTCTATCTCCATCAAAGCAGCCACCATCCAAGAGACAAAGTATTGAGGTAAGAAGGGTAGTTGATTACCCTGATACAAATTAGGATGACATCTTGGTTACACTTGAGCAGATGCAACAAGGAATGCCTTCTCCCCCAAGGGAGGTTGCATCAGGTATTGAAAAAATAAGCCTTAGATTGAGAAAGGCTGATATAAGTGGTTTGAACAAAGCAGATGACTTGAGGCAGGAAGCCTGCAAGGTAGTTATGGAAGATGACTTTTTTATTGAGACTAACACATTCAAAGATTTTGTGTGGAGAGCTAAGGCTCCAGAATATGCAAAGAATGTGGAAAAAGAGAGGAGCCTGCATCTAGAACTTAATGAGGGGATTATTCAAGAAAATATGAGGGAGATGAGGAAGGAATTTCAAGGTATCACAGCTGAAGAAGGTAGAGCACTTTTGTAGAAAAGTGGTATATTATTGCTGCCTAAATGAGATATTGCTGATGTAGTTGTGTTGGATACAATAAGGAGGCAAGAAAGGCCCTTGTCCCAAATAGAGAAAGAGGCCAAATTGGCACTACAAGGGTCAACATTTAGTGAGGAATGAGATGTATTGGCCCTTTGGTCATTGTCTTTGGGTTCAAGGAAGCCAAGAGTTGCAAAACCAATTGACTTCAATGGGCAATTGATTATAAGGAGAGTTTTTGATACTCCAACATTGGAAGCAACCAAAATGACAATAAACATTGCTAAATTCACTAAGGCAACAATGGAGAGTGTCACTGCTGATAGAGACTTATATAGGGGCAAATATAATGAAATTATTGATGATTACATTAAGAGTCAACAAAGGGTAGCTGAATTGGAAACAAAGGTAGCACTATCCAAGCAATATGTGGAAACATTGAGGACTCAAGGCCCATCTAGCTCAAGTCATGCTGCACCCACTTATCCAATAACACATCCTCAATCTCCTCCTTCTCCACAAGAACATTCCTTGGAAATAATGCCATGCAACTTGGGCCAAGAACCACTTGTAGTTGAGGAGCCAATCACATCAGGTGCAACTCCATCAAATGAGCCCACCAAGGAGCAATTATTTTTCAAATTGATGTGTATAAGATTTTTTCGCATAGGTTCAAGGTACCATGTATGAGAATAATTTAAAGACTTTTCATACTATTTTGGAGCATTTGAATAAGATATCTCAGGGTAAATTAAACAATATTCATTCCAATTATTCTTTAATGTTGCAAGCAATAAAGTTGTCTCAAAGAGACAAGGATTTAGCTAACCCAATCCTAGACAAATGGATTCCTAGGGTTGATAACTTGAAGCTCATTGCATTTGGGTCAACACATTAGAAGGATAAGTATCCAAAGATTGGCCCAACTTATACATTTGTTAATTAGATCAAAGAACAAAAGTTTCAAGGGTATGCTGCTCGTTTGGAGGTGAAAGTAAAAGAGTTGAAGGCAATATTTGATGAGGAAGATTTGGTATTGTTGCTTGATATCCAACACACATATGATGTGGTAAAAACTTTACAGACATGGAAAGATAAATTGGATACGACAATTTCTGCCCAAGCATCACTAATATGTGAGAGTGTTAACATTGATGTATTGAAGAACACTCTTGAGAATTTTTCTTTCACCATCAACTTCCTGGACGATTTTGATAAAGAAGCTAATTCAGTGATGGAAAAATATGCTCCCTACAAAAAGATGGATGAACTTATTGGATTTAATTGGCATTCTGAAGCAAAATATGAATTGTGGAAGAATATATTCATTGATGAATTGGAGATATAGGCATATGGATGGAGAACACATATACATGGTCGTGTATAGTATAGTTTTGGCCTTAGAAATTGCAATGTATAAAATATATGTTTCTCCAGTTTCAAACTATAATAGGAAAAACTAATTGTTGGTGACTTGGACAAGTGTTGGATGCTAATCTGGATTTTGATCCACGTGGTTCTTTCTTTTCTATGCGCCTTTTGGTCTTCTAGTGAAAAGGAATAATGTTGTTGTAATGATTTGAAGACCACTCTCTTCAACAAACTACCTTTTGGAAGGCATAGGAATCTCCACCAACTGAAAGGCAACCTTGTTTCAATGATGAATTTTCTTTTAGTTCATTGTAACCATTCCTCATGTAATGACCAGTATAGGTTTTCAAATGAAAATGTGACATGTGTACCTTTTGGCCTGAAGCTTGTTTTTCTCCCTTTTTTCTATGAAAGGGAATTTAGGGCCATTTGTGTGGGTATCTTTTTGAATTCTAGATCTGAAAATGCAAATTAAGAAGACAAAGAAAATATATTTTGAGTCTGTATCTTAGGTTTTGAGTCAAGCAAGTAGATTTTGTAAATTGTGTGGTTTTCAAGCATGTCTGAATGAACGATGCAAATATTTTGAGTCTATTGTCTCTCCATTTGTAACATTCCATATGAATTATTAATGAAAATTAGATCAATGATCCTTTTATTAATTTTCATTGTTGTTTTGCAGTGAAATATGTTTTAATTTTGGCTCTGGTTTAATGAATTAGTTAAAATACCTTGCTTAAAGCATGAATTTATATAAATCTTGAGTGGATCTGGTAAGTAGTCATAGAGTCTGAGTATGTGATATGTGAATTGTAATGCAATTTCACAAAGATAATGACTATTTGGAATTAAAATTGCCTTATAGCTCAATTTATTGTGTTTTGACTCCCTACCCTAATATAAGACACTGATCTAAAGGTGTTAAGTGCATTTTCTATGGTTCTGGTGCCTCAATTTGAGAATAACATTTATAAACAAAATTTTAGTCAATTTATCTTTGTCGAGTTTAGTATTGTGTGGTATTCTCAGCTTTAGGTGTTTAATCCTTTTAAGGAATTGCCAGTTTCTTGAAGGATTTCATCTATTTAGCATTTCAGTGAGAATTTATCTGTTTATTATGCAATGTGATAATTGTGTAGAAAGATTACAGGATGCACATTGTGGGATCACCCTCCCTGGTTTTGTAGAGCCCAAAGTGTAGGAGGGAAGGATTTTAGCTTCCTTTCGTTTGTTGGCCAATCATCTCCTGACTATCCAAGAATTGAATCTGGAAAATTCTTAGATGCTTGATGAGATTTGCTTGGATCTTTGAAAAAACACCAACAACTACTTTGTGTTCTTTGGCATGTTTTATCTACAGATTAACATGTTGCTTTGCAGGTGCACATGTGAAGCTGCTTTCCAGTCTGACCCTGTGGAGTCCCCTTTCACTTGATTTCCTTCATGTGAGAGTACTTGGGGGATGCCTTCTTGCAGGTCTGTGGGCGTGTAAGGTGCTTACTACACTGGGATTCTTTCATGAGAGAGAACTTGGAAAATTCCTTCTTGTAGGTTTGCAGGCCTATGAAACAATTGCATCCTCTTGGATTTGTACATTGTTGGTCTGAGGGCCTTCAGTGTACTTTGTGCAACTTCGTAGTTCTTGTAGGGCTACATAGTCTTTTTGTTTGAAACTCCTCAGGAGAGAGTACCTTTGGAGTCCTTTGCCTGCCTTGCGCTTTCGAGTTCACCAGATCGCGGTATGCTTCCTCGATGGTTCAGGTATTAATTCATAACCCTTCAATCTAGTTTACCAAGCACTCATTGATACTTGTGCTCGCTAAAGTGGGGGAAAATGTATAGGAGAAAATTTGCACCCCTTAAGAAAATTCCCCTTTCACATACCCTCACCTTAGAAAATCAAATCTGAAGGAAAAATTCCACATCACCTACCTTCTTTCTATCCACTTGTTGTTTGTCCTTTGTGTCGGTGAGAGAATATTTGTCAGGGACACAAGCGCGACACATGGATATCTACGTGGCACACTATCATACCTAATGGATTCTTACGTTTGAAATTGGCAGAGGCATTACACACTTGATTGGGGTCAAATTGTAACATCCCTCTTCAACCAACTAAATCGAAAACAACTTATTCCTTCTCATCCAACCTTTAAAAACATTCTTCATTCATCCATTTGATTCTCTAAGAAATTACTCCATCTCTTCTTCACATCTTCACACTCTCAAGCAACATTCCAATATTTCTTTATGAGAATTGGTGTAGCTTTGAAGCTCCATCAACTCCACATTGCATGTGTGAGGCCACATAAGTGTGGGCTTCGAGTCTTGTGAGACCTCCCTTCATCACCATTGTGGTTGTGGTGACTTTGCCAGGTCCATACCTTGCATTCTCCCTCCATTAACTAGTGATTTTTTGGGTGGAGGTGGTAATGCTTCACTCCTCTTTTTTGTGATTTGATAGAGTAGCATAATATTGCTTTGTAGTGTTCATTAAAATCTTACTTTCCACTTTCTTTATCGCATATTCTACTCCGTTGCTATCCGGCTCTCTGTGGAGGTATAAACACCAAAACAGGGGTCTGATTGAGGAAAACACCTATACAACCCCAACAATTTTCCCCTTCTTGTTTGTGTGTAGGTGAATGTACGCATGGAGCTATCTGTTGAACTGATACTTCTATGAGTTGGTTTTTATCACCCTAGATTTTATTTACTTGCTTTATCATTTTTGTCTTTATTTTATGTACTATCTTATTTTATTCTTTCCATCAAAATCAATTAGCTAGGCTATCAATAAGTTTTTAGGTAGTTGTTACTGTGTCTTACATTTTCTGCTCGTATGGACACCAATGCGCCAGAGAGACCAATACACCACACTATCGTCCCAAAACCGTGTTGTTGTCCTCAGATAGAGAGTTTTTTGAGGTGCAATATTGACTCCAAAAACAAACTCGCATAGCCTCAAATAAACTTTCAGATCTCTAGAGTAAAAAAAGTACTACATAGTGCTCTTCATTCTTGATCTTCACCCCAAGACATCCTTCAGAGTGAGGTAAGCTAGGGCAGCCCTCCACTTTTGGCTCTCCGTGACCTGGGGCCTTGGCGTTATTGGTCCCCCTCTCTTACATATAACCCCCCCTTAGGATGGTGCATGGTGAACACAGAGGCATGTGACATCCTAAGGAGAGAAAAACAAGAATGAAAAAGTGATGTTGTGGCCTGCGAGACATAGTGAGATGTCATCATGGTGATGTTGTCACACACACAAGGGACAACACATGAATACCACAACATCACAACTCAAGAAAAAAAGAGAGAAAGATGCTAAAATTTTAAAAAGAAACAATGACATCACAAACAAAGGGCACAGGAGTGGTCTGATATTTTAGGGTTAGAGCTACTCATAAATATATATAAGTATAATAATAGTATATTTAGTGAATAGTCATCACCCCCCTACTAAATCGTACCATATGAAGAATGTATGATAAAACAAAGTAAAACAATTTTTTTTGGATCAACATGGAAGGGAAGCCTAAATGCCCCCAACACTTTGCATCAACCCCAATTTACTAAAAAATCAATACACATAACAAAGGAAGAATGATGACATAAATAGAGGAAGTTTTACGACACATAATCACTCATGTATCCAAGCACCTACAAGAGTGACAAGGATCATCTAGGAACACATAATGTAAGAATGGGGGAATACATCACAACAAACACACACCTAATCTAAAGGTAAAGAAGAGGCACCTCCCCTAACACTCATCGACCAAGAGGTAATTTGATTCCAAATCTAGGTCATTATATGGGGAAGGTGGACGAGCCTATAGTGGTGGAATATTAAGGGGGGAACCCTTTGACCACTCCTCAACAAGAGCCAAGGAAGGAGACTCTTTAGGATCTCCTCCACTTAGTTCCTGTGGAGAGAAGGTCAACAAATTTGTGAAAATTGCTGACAGGGTTGCGACCTTGTCCAAAGAGTTAAACATGCACTTCACAGGAGTGCCATGTGTTACCTCAATGGGCGAGGGAGGCGGTGCCTGAGATTCACTGCTAGGCTCACCGAGTGACTCGGGAGTAGTGACAAAATCAAGGGAAGCCGAAACCTGCTCCATCACTAGGACGACACATGCTAGCACAGGACCACCCTATGAAGAAGATAGAATCCTTTTATGCCCCCCATTGCTAGAAGGGCTAACGTCCAACTTCTGATTCATTAGAGGATGTGAAGTCCCCAAGGATGAGGCAAGAGACGCGAAGGAGGAGGATTAAACTGTGGAATACACTACTGAAGTGTTCGACATATCCACGATTTTAGAGAATTATGGGGTGTATGAGAGGGACATCAAGAGAGGTGGCTCAAATGAAGGAGCGATAAACACCTGCACCTTTTTAGGGCCAGGGGCGTTCACCCTTGTAGTAGGAGTCGAGAGAATAACTGAATTTGATTGAACCAAAGCAGAGGGGACAAGAGAGGAGGACATAGTAGGAGACCTTGAAATAGGGGTGATCAAATCCCCTTCCTTCATCTGCAAAGTGGCCTGCTTAACTACCAGAGCCTTTTGCCGATGCTTGCGCTCACGTGTAAGTCAATTTCTATGACTCTCGAAACTAGAGGTCGGAAGTTGAGATGGGACAAAGGGCTCTTGCTCAGCCATAAGAGTGTCCACCACGACCATCTTCGATGGAGCGAGAGACTCCTGGATGGGGGAAAGAGGGAGGGACTAAGAAGAGGTTGGAGCAACAATGGGATGATTCAAATCTAGCAGCTCAACAGTCAACCTCTTCCCATTCACTGTCTTAGGATCAAGAGTGATAGAAGGCCACAGAGGTCGAGACATAGTGGATTCCCTGTGGGGACCCTTCCTTCTGCAATATCAAATGGGCCTAGGCACTTTGGGAAGAACAGGAAGTTCAAATGCGATATGCTTAGGATTTTGCCAAGCATGCACCATAAGATTATCTATGAACCATTTAGGAGTGAAATCCGATGATGCCACAAAGGGCGAGAGGAAAGGACAAGCTAGACAATGGAAGAGGAGGAAGAGGAACCTCAAGAGCACTTCTCTTCTTCCCTTCTATGCGCCATGGTGGAATCATTGTCAGCTTTCAAACAAGACCTATGTGAGACAACATAAGGTGATGGAGGGTATCTTAGTTTAGGCGTTAAGTGCCCTTTCTTGTACTTCTCATAGGCCCGATACAAGAGGTCCTTCCTTGGGGGAAGTGGACCAATAGGTTTAGGCCAAAAGTGATCCAGGGAATAACTACCATGCACAACTGACAATTTGTAGCCAGTGTCATGGATTACTTGCACTGAACTCTCATGGATAAATTTCAAACACTTATGCACGACCGAGGGAACTGCATTCATAGCGACCAACCAAGCGATACCCAATTTCACCCTGAAGAGTTCGGGCCCTAAAATTACATCAAAGAGCATGTTTACAGACTTAGGTCTAACAAGGACCGACAAGGTGATGCTGCCAAGGGGAGGTACAAAAAGGCCATTATGTGTATGAATGGTACATTCAAGTGAGTCATACCCATCTTTATGTAGGAAATTGATGAACATAATCTCCTCAGTAATCACATTCAACCGACATGTTGAGTCAACAAGAAAACTTGTCACAGTGTTTTCGTTGATTCGTGCAAAGATGTAAAGAGGAGATGAATCTCTATTATAACCCATCGATATATCCTATGAGGTGAAATTCACACCTGTAACACTACTCGTAGGCTGCACATAAGGGATAGGTAGATGTAGAAAGGAGGCCATTGTGTACACTAAACAACACTTTCACAGAGCTCCTAAAGGTTTAATAATTAGACAGTGACCCAATTGCGGTTTCATTCCACGATGCTTATGGAACCTTCCAACTATGTCGCTAGGGGTTGCAAGATGAAATGCCTCACAACAGTCACACCTACAATAATCCTAGGATATGGGGAAAGGACCCTTCAACATCGCTAAATGGAACCAAATGGTTCACGTTAGGTTCACCAAAAATGTAAGGGAGGGGGACCAACCACACCAAGGCTCTAGGTCACGGAGAGCCATGAGTGGAGAGCTGCCCTAACTTACCTCAAGCTAATGGGTGTTTAGGACAAGAATCGAGAATGAAGAGCACTCTCAAGTGCTTCTGGCACTCTACATATCCAAAAGTTTAAATAGGGCTAGATGAGCCAGTTTCTAGAGTGTTAACTGCACCTCAGACAACTCTCTATTTGAGGATGACAACGCGGGTCTGGGATAACAGTGTGGCATGCCGACGTTCGTACGACCAAAAAATGAAAAATGTAGTGTAAAATAGTAAAAACTTACTGAACTGCCTAGCTAATTAGTTCTAACAAAATAAATAGAATGATAAAGTATGAAAAGTAACTACATAAGATATAAATTAAGTAAATGAAAACAAGGGTGACAAATATCAACTCACTAAAGCACTACTTCACCAACAAGCTCCATGCACACGTTCACCTACACACAAGTAAGAGGGAAAAAATGTTGGGTTGTATAGGGGTTACCTCAGTCAAACCCCCGCTTTGGTGTTTCTACCTCCATGGACAACCAAAAAATCTATGAAGTAGAAAGTACGATAAAGGAAATGGAAATGAAAGCAATGAACATTACGAAAGATGCTACTCTACTCTATCAAACCACTAAAGGAAAATGAAGTGTTACCACCTCCACTAAAAGGCTCTCAAGGCCAATGAAGGGAGAATGCAAGCAACAAGATTGGAAAGGTTGTCACGACCACAATAGTGATGAAGGGAGATCTCAAAATAATCCAAACTTGCAACTTCTATGGTAGCAACCCATGTACAAAGATAGAATGAACAAAGCAACAAGCTGAATGCTCAATGAAATTGTGAAAATTTCTAGAACTGTGAGAAGAATGTTGAAGATGTGAAAGATGAAATGAATTGCTAAAGATATGAAGTGATTGTGAAATGAATGCCTTTGAAGATCAAAATGAGAGGGAAAAAATCCATTTTCGGGTCGGTTGGTCACACAAAGGTGTTACAATTCATCCCTAATGAGGAGTGTAACATCCTTGCGGACTCTAAATGCAGGAATCTATCAGGGGCGGTAGCACTCTATGTAGATGTTTGCGCACCGCACTCGTGTCCTTGACAAAAAATCCCCCATTGACACACACAACACGTGCCAAGTGGATGGATTTCAGATGGGTGTTGTAGAATTATGCCATCAGGTTTTATTTTCTATGACAAGGGTATGCAAAAGGGGAATTTACACAAGGGGTTAAAATTCGCTCCTATACAATACTATACCAAATCAAGTGAAACCTTGAGTTCTAAAAGATAAAAAAATTAAAATCAACTTCCCAAATCCATAAAACCTATAGCCAAACTATGGATAAACACAAAGGAAATACATTTCTCCCAGGTCACAAAAAACATCACTGAAAAATTGGTTCACACACTAGTGAAAATATCTCACTCTGTACAACGATCTAAAAACCCAAAATATAAATATAGCAACCTATAAAAACCTTAAACAACATATCAAGTATGCACAAACATAACATCAATACAAAAGAAACGTGGAGCACATCTTGGAGCACATTTTGAACACTTGCACACCATTGTTTACTTTGTTTATCAAATTTTATCAAAAGCACTTGGAAATCAAGTACCAGAGACATCATCTCATCTCATTATGTCATTCCAACACATCTCTAGACACTAAGACATAAAAATAGCTCCATGTACTCACAACACTTCCTCAATATCTCAACTACACATGCACAACCTACAACAATATGTTTTCCTCTTTTTCATAATTTTCTCAATATCCTCGACATCTTTATCATGTGAAAACATTCCTTAACACATTGTTGACATCAATGACAACACAAGCTAGTAGACACCCTATTGAAATCAATGACAACACCTTCATACTTGCAAAAATCTCCCCCTTTGTCATTGATGGAAACACATGACGTGAAAAACCATCAAAGACAACACAACAACTCTGAACACACTTTCTTATGATTTACTTTATTTTCTCCATTTGAGTACATAAATTTTTTCACATGATACTTTCTCCCCCTTTGAAATCCATGGCAAAGGAATTTTTTTTTGCATTATTCTCCCCCTTTGACACTGAACCAAGATACTTGTGTTGAATAATCCTCCTTAGGAGCACACCCAACCAAATTAGCAACTCTATAACAATGACAACACATGACACTACGTACTCCCCCTAAGAGGTAGCCACCAACACCAATCTAGAAAAGAGATGAATCCATAGATCCACTAGAATGATGCATCTCCATATGCATTGAGTTCAAAGGAGGGAGAATAACCCCCAACTTCTCTCGAAGATACTCAAAAGTATCCTTAGAAAGAGAATTAGTAAATATGTCATTAATTTGTAGGTACATATTCACGTTTCACCTCTTTTTCCATGACCTCCTCTCTCAAAAAGTGATACCTGATAAACATATGCTTTATCCTTGAGTGCATCACTGGATTCTTTGAAATGTTAATTTTACTTGTATTGTCACAAAAGATAGATATAGGCTCATCATAGACTACTCTGATATCCTTCAATATTTATCTCATCCAGAAAAATTATGTACATCATGATGCTATTGAAATATAATTAGCTTCTATAGTGGATAAAGAAACTGAATCTTGCTTCTTACTTAACCATGACACCAATCTACATCCAAGAAAGAATGATCCACAACTTTTACTTTTCGTATCATCAATACATCCAACCCAATCTACATCTATATAAGTACTTAATGTAAAGTTAGTATCCTTAGGATACCACAAGCCATAATCCAAAGTGCCTCTTAAATATCTAAATATCCTTTTCACTGTTGTAACATGTGTTTCTTTAGCTTCTTATTGAAATATAGCCACAAGACAAACTGTATGCATGATATCTGGTCTAGTAGTAGTTAGATATAGTAGTCCACCAATCATAGATGTATACTTGCTTTGATCAGCTTTAGGTGAATGATCATCTTTGCTCAATTTACAAACAATCACCATAGAAGTGCATACTGGTTTGGAGTCTTCCATTCCAAACTTCTTCAACATATATTTGACATACTTTGACTATGAAATGAAAATCCCTTTATTTGTTTGATTTATCTATGACCCAAAGAAGAAATTCATCTCCCCAAACATTGACATTTCAAACTCATTCTACATCTCTTCAGAAAATCTCTTACACATAGCTTCATTGCCACCAAAGATAATATCATCCACGTACAAAACCACTATCAAGATTTTGTCTTCCTCAATTTTGAAGTAAATATTACTATTTGCAATGCCTTTACTAAATGCTTGCTGTATCAAATATATGTCCAATCTTGCATACAAAGATCTGGGAGCTTGCTTCAATCCATATAATGCCTTCTTCCATTTACACACCATATCTGAGTGATTTGACAATTGAAATCCTTTTGATTGTTGCATGTAAACCTCTTTTTCCAATTCACCATTCAAAAAAGTAGACTTCACATCCATTTGATAAACTTTAAAGTCCTTATATGTTCAAAATGATAAAAAAATCTGAAGCTTCCATCCTAGCCACAGGAGCAAATGTCTCCTCAAATTCTATTCCTTCCACTTGTGAGTAACTCTTAAACAGAAGTCTTGCCTAATTTCTTACCACTTCTCCATTCTCATTTAGCTTATTTCTAAATACCCACTTAGTTCCAATTATGTTCTTGTTTTTTGGTCTAGGAACCAATTCCCAAGTTAGATTTTTCTTAATTTGCATAAGTTCTTCCATTAACTTCATCCGATTTTCATCTTTACATATGTCACTCATCATTTCAGGTTCATCTTTAGAAATTAAACACAGTTTTGCCTCAACTTCAACAACTCTTCTTCTTCTTCTTACACATAACCAACTACTACAATTAAATTCTACAAATTTTCATCAAATTTAACATTTTCACTTTCAACAATCCTTCTTAGCCTTTTGTTGTAATATTTGTAAGCTTTGATTTTAGTAGAATATCCAAGGAAGATATCTTCATCAGACCTTGCATAAAACTTTCCTAATTTTTCTTCATCTCTCTTGCTATAAAATTTGATTCCAAACACTCTAAAGTATTTGACAATAGGGATCCTTCTATACCACAACTTATAGGGAGTCTTTGTGCTATTAGATTCAGCTTGAACTTTGTTAAGTATATAAACAATAGTATGAATTGCTTCTCTCTAGTATACTTATGATATATTTTCTTCTTTCATCATAGTTCTAGCGACTTCTTGAATAGTCCAATTTTTCCTTTCGACAACTCTATTTTGCCGAGGATTTCTAGGGGTAGACAAGTGCCTCTTTATTCCATGAACTTCACAAAACATGTTAAACTCAATGGAGGTTATTTCTGCACCTTTGTTAGACCTCAAAAATTTGTTTTTCAGATCCATTTCATTCTCAACCATAGCTTTAAATGCCTCAAACTTATCTAATGCATCATATTTCTCTCTAAGAAAAGTAACCCATGTCATTCTAGAGTAATCATCAATCAAAATCATAAAATCCCTATCACCTTGAAGATTTCACACCCTTGTAGGACCACAAAGATCTATATGTATTAATTCTAGTAGATTGGTAGCAAATTGTTCCTTTCCTTTGAAACTACTCCTTACTTGCTTTCCAATTGAAAATTCTTGTAAATGACATTGATAGGATTTATGATTCTTGATGAATCTCTCACTGCATGAATTGAACTGATTCTCACCAGATTATCAAAATTCATGTGACCCATCCACTGATTCCATAACGAACTGTCATTAATTTGAGACATAAAGCAATGACCATCAACTCCCTTAAGCTGATAGATGTTTCCATCAATCCTTTTACCAACAACAATCATAGTTCTAGACCCTTTTCTAATCTCACATGTTTCATCCTTAAACACAAGATTATATCCTTTGCTACACATTTGTCCAACACTCAAAAGATTATGCCTTTAAACCTTAACATATTAAAAATCTTTAGTATTATTCTTGTCATCAAAACTAATTGAACCTATTCCACAAAACTTAGCCCCTAAATCATCTCCAAATTTAACTAATCCACCATCATACTTTTCAAGTTTATCAAAATTTCTATTATCTCCAGTCATGTGATTAGAGTAGCCACTGCCAACAATCCAATAATTCTTATCTTCTTTAACATGAAAAGAAGATACCAAAGTACCTTCAATTTTATCCTTCTTCTCCAAAACACTTTCCTTCACACAAATTTTAGAGTTAGCAAAACCAGATTCTTCCACTTTTGTACTTTTTTTCAAACCAACCTTTCTCATTTCAAATGAAGTTAGTGTACCAATCAATTGATCTCTAGAATAAGTATTAAAATTTGCAACTTCCTCAATAGTAGATACCTTTTCACTATAAGCATCATGAAGAGTTATAAGAACTTTCTTTACCACCCTAGGTTCTTTAACTTGTGCACCAAGATCTCTCATAGAACTTACCAGTTCATCAACTCTTTCCATGTAGGTTGAAATTGTTTTATCTTCAGACATTGCATAGTCTCAAATTGTGCCTTCAGATTTTGAAACTTTTCTTGTTTAACCTTGTCATCTCCTTCATAAATACTTTCAAAACTATCCCAAACATCTTTAGTAGTCTTTAGATTCATAACTTTAACCAATTCAGAATTTGAAAGACTTTTCATCAGAATAAATCTTGCCTTACCATTTATTTCATGTGCCTTGATCTCATCACTTGTGTTTGAACCATTCAGAGGTGCAACATACTGATTCTTTATTTCTTTTTCAATTTCAAATCTATGAGCTACCATATATCCTTCCATAATTTTATTCTATAATGCACAATCTATTTCATCAAATTTAGGCCAATCAATTTGCTTCATCATCCTAGATCTACCTCAAGCGGTTAAGCTCTTATCCAAGGGACCTTTCTCTGATACCAATTGTTGAATGAACAAGAGAACTAAGAAGGGGGTGTGAATCAGTCGTAGCAAATTAAAACATCAAACCCTCAATAGTAATCATATCCACATGCCTTCAATAAACCCATATTTTGTTTAAGTAGTTAGTCATGAAATGTAGATAACATAAACTGAAATAACAACACCATACACAAAAGAACACTAGATTTATGTGGAAAAGCTAATGAGGGAAAACCACGGTGAGGATTAGCTCACAATATAAGTAATTGCAAAACCTATCACTGCCAAAATATGACACACTGTCCAAAAAGGCTCACACTTAGGGGACACACTTAGGGCTCACTACCACATAAAGAATTACAAGAAGATAGAAGAGAAATGTTATACAGAGAAAAAATTCTCAATGCAACTAGGAATCCACCAAAAATGATCCAACACTTTCGCATCCTTACATGAAATATTTTAGATACCTTCAGCTCACCGCTTTCAGGAATCCAAAAACTTTGAATTAGCACCGATCTACTCAAATCGACATCACACACGTCACTTGCATCGATCTCACATCTATCTTGATTCTCTCTTTTATCTCACAACAACATTACTCTTATTTATAGCAACCTCAACCTCAAAAACCTTCTCCAAGGTTGACAACTATCCGTTATATTTACAAATTCAAATTAGGTCAGCACCTAAACATTTGTGCAATGGATAGGAATGAAGGCGACCCATATAAATCCTTAATTAGGACCCAAATAGATCCTAACACACCTGCACACGCTTTCATAAATTTCACATGTAGTGCTAACACAAGGTTGACCAATACCCGTGCTAAACACCATAAACATTAAGTACACATTTCCTTAATTCAATTTGAAACTTTCAAACAAAAAAGTTCACTTGAAGATGATCTATAATAATCGTCGAACCATCTAAGATCCAACAAAAACTTCATGAAAATTCGCATCATACAAATACTTCAACCCAAAACATTCGATAGACCTTATTCACACTCTAGTTTATGAAACACACATTGTACTATACGAAATCAAGTGAAACCTTGAATTCTGAAAGATAAAAGCATTATAATCAACTTGCCAAATCCACTCAACTTGAAGCCAAACTATAGATAAACGCGAAGCAAATGTATTTCTCCCAGGCCACATAAAACATCACTTAAAAAATAGTTCACACATTGGTGAAAATATCTCTCTGTAGAGTGATCCATAAACCCAAATTCTGAATATAGAAACCTCTAACAACCCTGAACAAAATATCAAATTCACATAGACATAGCATCAATATAGAATAAATGCAGAGCACATCCCCGAGCACATTCTAAACACTTCCACAACACTGTTTTCTCCAATTTATCAAATTTTATCAAAAGAACTTGGAAAACAAGTACCAGAGACATCATCTCAGCTCATTACTTCATTCCAACACATCTCTAGAAACTAAAAACTAAAGATAGCTCCATGTAATCACAATACTTCCTCAATATCTCAACTACACATGCACAACCTGCAACAATCTGTTTTCCTCCATTTCACAATTTTCTCAATGTCCTTGACATCTTTATCATGCAACAACCTTTCTTAACACATAGTTGAAATTAATGACAACACCAGCTAGTAGACATCCTATTGACATCAATGACAATACCTTCATACTTGAAACAATGTGCAGTAATAATGGCGCCATCGTAAAAATGCACCATTCACGAGAATCATCAGACTTTGGAGTTTTCTCATACCTCATACTTCATTGACACCAACACATTGGACATCGCTCATTGGGGTTGCCTCATACCTCATGTAGAAAATGATCAGGCGTTGGGATGGACATCTTCACCATGCGGGCGTTAGAGTTCAGTCACATGGGCTACCGTGAAGCAGTAAGGGGTAGAGGGGAAGGGCAACACCTGATTCCCGAAAGGGAATCGTGGGTCAAGGGTTTTCCTTACACCTTACTACTAGAGGGTAAAGTGTAAAGGGGAAAGTCAATCCCCAATGCTCAAAAAGTCATAGAAGATCCGACTTTAGGTGGTCATCTTACCTCTTAAGAGGTAAGAGGTAAGAAGGGATCCCGAAACCCAAAAGTTTGAAAAAGGACTTAGGATTTTGAAGAAATGGGACTACTTGGAGGGGAAACTTAAAAATTTGAGAAGGTAGGGATAATTGATAGATGAAAGAAGAGGGAATAAGAAGAGCTTAGGGTGTCGAACATTAAATAAATGTCTTACCTCTTACCTTAACCAAGGTAAGATGTAAAAGGTATGGCCGACGTTCAATCCCCAATGAACTGATAATCAATTTTGAAGACATTGGATTGGTGGTAGAAAGAAAAAGGGAAGAAAGAGGTAAAGGGTAAGGGTTAAGTCCTATGGATGAGACTTGAAATACCAAGGTAGAAAATGGAGAGAAGTGGAGAAGATGAAGGGGATTCGGGATGATAGAGGAAGGATGAGAGGAAGAAGGGAAGTCAAAGCCCAAAACAACAAAATTTCCATAAAACCAATTTTAGGATTTTACAAAATGAGATATTTATTGCAGGGGGTGGCACAAGCAGAAAAAGGTGCCACCAACTTGCATAAATCTAAATAAGAAAATGGTTGTGGTTGTTTAGGGGCTTGCCTTAGTCAAACTCCCAGGTAGGTTTTCCCACCTCCATGGACAACCAGATAGATAGAGATAAAATAAAATGATAGTAGGTTAGATAAAGATAATAGACGTGTTAGAATAACAATATGCTGTCAATGCAAATATATAATGTAATTTAAAAATAATGTAGTTACCCTCCCTTTAGGAAGATAGTGATGCATAATGGAAGATCATGCAACATTCAATATGTGCCAAGAATGCCAAAGTATTAGTGTAGAGATCCAACCTACAAGAACTTGAGATAATGAGAGTGAGAGAATAAAATGCTTGAGAATGAAGAAGAATGTGAGAATGAGCAAGATGGGTTGAGATCAATTAAAGGGATGAAAAAATGGGAGCTTTGAAATGGATATAATCATGCAAATGGATGTTCTTGATATGTATACAAGCTACAAAGGTGTTACACTTTGTGGGTAGGTAGGAAGTGTAACATCCAAATGATTATGCAATCAAGAATCTTTTCGGGATGTTCATGCAACATGCAGACATTTGTGCATGACGAGGTCTTCCATGACAAAATTTCACTTTAGCAACTGAGAATGAAAGGAGTAAGGAAAAAATTAAGGTTGGACTAAAGGGGTATTGAATTATTGAATTTAATTAATCTAAAGGGGAGTTTTATGGAATGCGAAATTGCATAGGATGTAACTTTTTGCATTACATAGGGATTCCCACAAGAAAGTCCCAAACTAGTGTTAAGAACACTACTATATTGTGGAATAGATGTTACAATTGGAGGAGTGAAAATGGGAATAAAGTGTATAGTTGTAGGAGAGGAAACATTTTCCAACTTGATATTTAGCATTGGTTAGGATTTGAGTGCAACTAACTATTGTAGGGATGTTTGAATCTACTATATGAGCTAGGTTGAATAACACTTCTATTCCTTGCAACTCATTAATTAACTTTCTAAGGTTACCCATAGGGGGAACAACCTCTCCAATCAAGGATTTAGTGCTTAAGTATAGCTGAAGGCTTTCCAAGTATTTGTCCAGCAATTTGAGTTTATCTTTAGGGATATGTGCAACAATAACTTCTAAGTCCATATGAATGGTTGGTGATAGAGAAGAGATTGGAAAAATGGGAGTAGGAAGAGAACTAAAGATTAATTTTGTAGTTGTGATTCCTTGAGTGAAAGAACTATGAAACTCGGGATCAACATCAGATGTAGCTGTAGCATGAAAATACATGAGTCTATAACTACATCTCATAAGAGTATTTGATATAAGAAACTACGTTGTGAATCTCATAAATTAATTATGAAATTCAAGACACTAAGTGTGCATAATGAAGAGAAATATGGACGATGATGAAAGAAGCATTACAAACACTTATAAACAACAAATATTTCTTAACAAAGATATAACTGTTATTAAAATTTTAGGTTGAAAATAGCAAGACAAGGGTGAGGGCACCCTAGTGTAGAAATTGGAATTTTGAGAGTTTTAAAGTCTGAAAAGGTAATACATTGTGTAAGGATCTCATATTGTATAGATTCAGGTACGAGAGTAGACATAATTCTAGAATGTAAGTGTAGCATCATAAATTCTTGACCTTGATAATTTCACACTACATGGAAACCTTACTTTGCATATGGACCCAAATATATTAACAATTTGTTTGTTTTAGGGCCATATTGAGAAAATAAATTAAAACCCTTGACATCTCAAAAAAATTGCACATTAAATTCCCAATCTCCCACCCTTGACCTTAAAGGTGACCTACTTCAAACTTAATGTTTTAGTGTCAGTCTTTAGAGAACTAAAAAGGATCCCAGGTTGGCCTATAAGAAAAAATATCAATTAGGATGCCTATATAAAATAAATTTCTTCTCATTTGAACATTAGAAGGAATAAATATTGACAAGAAGCTATTGTGATCAATCAAGCACTATCATATGATGTATTGAGTTATTCTCTACATGCTAGCTACAACAATCTATTGTGAACTAACCTCTTGCAAGTATTCAAGAAATTCAAGAATCTAACAAACAAACTTTGGTGGTAACATATGGTGTGAACATCTCTTGGATAAGGTTTTCATACCTAAGGTAACATCATCCATTTTGATTTGTCATTTTATTCAATTATTGTTATTTGGCCTCTACTCAACCTAGGGTAAGCCCTCTTGATCATCATTATGTTGTTTATGGAGGTGGAAACAACAAAACAGGGTTTGAATTAGGTAAACCCCTATACAACACAACCTTTCCCCCTCTTTTAATGTGTACAAGTCAAATATGGAACCTTCATTAGGAATAGGTTGTAAAAAATTATATAGAAAACTATGACAAGTCGTGTGGACTTTTAATCATCTAAAAACACCCAAACTAAGGTGAATTCACCATCCAGACATTTAAAGCTCAATTTTTTATATATAGGTTCCTCTTTATTTACTCACTCCATATGTATATTCATTTTTGTAATTTTCTATTTTTGTCTGTGCAATAAATTATATTTGTAAATCTAAGGTTTTATGTCAATTAGATTAATCAAAACATATATCAAATTGGCCCTCTTTGCAACATAAAAGAACCAAACCCTAGCATATTTATCTCCTTTGAGGTAGTTGGTCAATCATCAAACCTGAGTTGCTTTATGTTTGAAGGTGGAGTCAAAGAAGAGTTAATCCTAGTTACTCTACTAGTTGGATCTAGGATCCCTTTTCCTACTTCACAATAAGATACCTAATTTTTTTATATGAGACACATGCATGTAAGCATTTTGATCGTTCAAAAAAATTAAATGAGTGCAATAAGTTCAAATTATTTAATAAATGAAAATTTCCATAATGCAATATATGATAGCTAACTAGATCTATCTCTAAAATACTGAAAAGATAACACTTTTTAAATTTTTGAAAATTAAGAATAAAATGCAAAGATTTAATTTTTAATTTTTTTAACATAACATGAATGTAATGTGAACAATGAAAATTCTAAACAACCTATTATTCACTTAGATGTCATAACAATAAACATGTAAATCAAAATTTTATAATTTTTAAGAGATGTTAGGTTACCAAAATGAGATGTTTAAAAATGGATCTAGGGATAATACTAACCTAAATCACACTTTTTAACCCTTTAACATTTGGGGGACACAAAAATGATGAAAGGAGACAACATGGCTACTATCCTTGAGGAAGAGACAAAATGGTTGATCAGGGTTTTGGTCCCCTTTTTGTGTGTGAGGAATGAAATGAAATTATATTAATTAATATGATTTGTGTGTGATTGACAATTGTAAAACTAGGTCAACTAAGTAGGTACAACAAACTATCACAAATTTAGAAAAATATAGAACTCATATATGGAAACCGAAATTAGGAGAATAAAGAGCAAGAAATGAAGAATTTTAAAATTTAGAATCAAACTATTTGGCAAAGGGCAAGGGCACCCTTTCCTAAAAATGAGGGTTTCCTAAGTTTCAAAACCTACACAAGAGCATTATAGTTTGTAGGTGTTTCCTCATCAAAATCCTTTAAAACTTCATCTATCAAGAATGTTAGCATTGTGTTTGACCCACCTTCAACAACCATGTCCACTTATTCAAATTTTTCCTGTTAAAATTGTTGGCCTTCCCTTTGGTTTTCAAAACTTTGTGTGACCCCACTTAGGTTGTCACAATCTCATCTCTTCCCGTCACTTTAAAATTCAAGTCTAAGTCTACATTTTGAAGTAGGTTTTTCATAAAGTTTTTACAACTATGTCGAGGCTTGAAGCACTTGTCACAAATTTTGTAAATGCTGACAAAAATAAAGTTAAAATGATTTTAGAGTTCTGTGGAGGTTTCACAACCTCTATCGACCCTTGATGAGGTTGTCAAAACCATCATTTCTCTTGAAGGTAGCTTAATTTTGAAGGCTTTTGTTCCAAAGAATGATGTAGAGAATATTATGTTGAAGATTTGGCAATTTGAAATCATAGAGCAGTTTTGAAACCTTTGTCGACCCTTGATAAGGTGTTTGAAACCACTCATTTCATCAGAAGGTTTTTTTCTAGCCATTTATTTTGAAATATTCAAAAATCGATTGGAGAAAAAGGGAAGATGGGAAAGATTACTCACACCAACCTTCATAAGGGTTCGTTAACTACAGACCACTCCCTAGCATTAATTGTGGGTGTTTTTAAGAAAATTGAGCTATTTTTGAGGTACATTTTAGTAGTGACTAGAGGCATAATCAAAGTGGAGTGGAAGAGGTGAATTTTTGTAGCTAGTAATTCTTGGAGCTCTAAGCACATTCAAAGGTGTTTTTTTCCTTAGTTAAGCTATAATTTGTTGAAAGATAGAACAATTATACCCTAAGGAGGATAATTGCATTGACCTAGGTTTTTCTCATTCTTCTCTGCAAAATTAAGTGTATATTTTAGGGTTTCAGCCACCATGAAATATAAATATAAAGTGTGGATGCTAAAACCTACAAGAGATGGCTTAAACAATTTCACGTTGTTAGCACGAAAGTTAGTTTAAACCAACAAACTTAGACATCCCTATGAAATACTTAACCATGTCTAAATATGCAACCAATGAGTAGAAAAATAAGGTAAACAACAACATATAAGAAACATAATTAAACCTTTATCTCATAGTGGATTGGTGCCACCTTGTTATGTAGTAAGAAACCCTTTCCCAATCCTTGAACAAGCTGAATGATGTTATGGGCAAGATTAATTCTCAAATGAAGACAATAATATTGCTTGGAATCTGTGAAGTGAAGGTGAATTTGAGCATAGTAAGTTTACTCAAAGTTGTGTGTTGTTGAATGAGGAGAGGAGTCTCCAATTTATAGATTTCCAAAATGGAAGAGAGAATGAAATAGAGCAATGTGGGATCATTCAGCATCCAATGGCCAAGTGCCACTTGTCAAGATGTGAATGGTTGAGGAATGAGCACATTTTGGCCAATGTGCATGATAAATGCCATTAGGTGGAATTTCAAATTTGAGAAATGACATGCGAGAGGGAAAAAGGAATGAAATAAATACCACTTGGCTCAATGCACAAGGACATGTAAGAGGAGTGAATGCCTTGTTGGATGTACAAGTCTACTTGGACTTTTTGAATTCAAACAAGGGAATATTCCTTTTTGATGCTATGTGAGGGAAAATCGAGAATTAAATAAATTAGAGTAATTGATTTATTGTGAAAGTTGCATTCTCTAGAAGATTTTAATGAGAAGGATTAACTTAATCAAGGATTTGATTAATTTAATGAAGAATTAGATGATTTGACAATTTAGAATTAAATTTATGAATTGATTTAAATCAAATTGAGAAGAGTTAATAAATGGTTTTGATTTATCTAAACAAGGAGGAATATGTTAGATTAAATCAAATAAGGTTTAATTTATTTAATTTAATAAGACGACTTTAGAGAATTTAATCAAATAAAATGAATTATTTCATTAAATAGAAATGTTAGGTTAATTAGATTAAATTGATTAATTTAATCACTGGAGGAGAAAGACTTAATTAAATGAATTATGACTCATTAAATTAAGAGGCATAATATGATGAAAAATAGAGAGTATGATTCATGAAAGAATGTTGTTAATAAGTGTGTCAAATTGACATTGTACATTTTCCATGTCTACATTTTGCCCCTCTTTGAAGCAATGTACTTGTTGCATTGATTCAAAGAATAAACTGATGTGATCAAAGTTCAAAATTTCTCATTTTTTTTCTTCGAATGCCCCACTGTTGCCCCAACAGAAGGATTATGCTGATATACCGCCCCCTCGTTAGATCGAACGGAAATGGATGGTTTTCCGATCGAGATCATGATAAAGATGCGAGAGGAGTGGCTCTGTTGATCAAAGGATGAAAGATAATTTTTTGATGTAGATAGATCTGACGATGTATAGACACTCCTCGACTATGGGTAGTCTCGTGTATACCTTGGTTCAACACATTGATTTTAGATAGAAATGTTAGTAAATATAGAAGAATAAAAAGAATAAGATGGATGGAAGGAGGATCCACACAAGTTCACATTATTACCGATGATGATGATATATTGCTTATTAGGAGTTGGGATTTTCAAAGGGCTAATTACTTTATGTTTGATAACACACATAGGTACGATGCATCAAGGTATAAAGGACTAGGATGGCATTGTACCTAGTGCGATGGACTTTGACTCGTCAAACAAATAGGAGTACTCTTGTTCACACTTGACAAACATTACCTTATTCAAAATGCAGTTCATATATTCTAGACATCTCGGGCCAAAACATAAAAAGGCAAGCCTTCTTATGTGGTCAACAAGATACCTAACACATCCTTCCTATAAACAAAACAAAGTATGCATGATGAAGTTATTTTACAAGAATATCCAACAAGCACAACAGATAAAAAGATAATGATCATTGCCCCATTCCTTTCTCTCTAAACCTAATTTGTTTAGGCATCATGGAGAGGTCCTTGGAATGAGCGCAAAGTAAGATAAGTCAAAAAGACCAAATAAAGTAAAACAAACAAGCTAATGTTCTTCATACCGCTAACCAAGGCTAACTATTGTGGAGTACTTAATGCTTATGTCCATCGCAGGAAAGCTTCATCCTAGGACATGTTGTGATCAGGGTTTTGATGGGACTGATTTGGGTGATAAGCTATTGATACTCGGAGTTGACCAACTTGCTTGCTTACTGACTTAGGCTTAAGACTCTGATGATTAGGTGTTCACTTTGGAACCTACTTAGACTTGCTTCTGACTGACTCACCAAAGGGTGAAGGCGACGATTGATTTTATTATGAGTGATGACAATCACGGGTGAAAGCAAGATGAAATGGATGCACCTTTTTGGATTTTCAGATATTTTGAGGCTATTTTTGATATTTTTACATTTTTCAATGTTTTTGGTATTTTGAGATTTTACGACGAAAGGACTAACTTAAAGACCTATCCTAGGGGTCTCGGGAGCTGATCCATAGATTAGCCTTGCCTACGTTATATATGCAAAGACTACGTAGTTCGACTGACAACAAAGTTGACTCAATGATGAGATAGACGGGAAAACGGATTGCCATTGCGACAGATGCCTAAGGACTGACCTAAATGTAAAAAGATGGGCAAACGGATTGCCAATGCGATGGACGCCTAAGGACTGACCCTAACTGTCTTAGGGGATGATCAAAGATCAACCTTGCCTATGTTCAAACTCAAATGAGACATAGTTCGACAAGGTGAAATACTAACAAGACTCAATGATTATTTTTTTTGAAGATTTTATGAGATTTAGACATGTTTTTGGATTTTTTGATGATTTTTCTGATGTTTTTGAAATTTTGATGAGTTTTGGATGTTTTTCCGATTTAGATATGGATAGGTGATGATATCGGTGCTTTATTTTGAGATTTTGTTGAAAACCAAGCTTAATTTTGATCGATCGGATTGATGGATTGATAGTTTGACCAAGTGTGTTAAGTCAAACAAAAGTGATGATGCACTAGTAAACTTTAGAAAGTTGTGTTATCCTAGAGTAAACTCATACAAGAGGGGGTGGTTTGACTAAGTGTGTTAAGTCAAACAAGGCGATTATGGATTTGATAATTTGGCTAAGTGTGTTAAGCCAAACCAAAATGATAATGGACTTGTAAACCCAAGGAAGTTGTGTTATCCTAGAGTAAACTTGTGCACAAGATGATAGTTTGACTAAGTGTGTTAAGTCAAACAAGGTGATAATTGATTGGATTCGATTGATCAATATTGATGAAGCTTGTTTGGGAACAAAATTGTTTTGATGATTTGATGTGACGTTGATATGCGTATTAGATGCCACTAATATTGATTATTCAAATTGATGTTCAACGAAAGATAAAGCTTGATAAGGAGTGTCTTCCTATCAAAATATGCCATGGGCTAGTGACTTGAATTTTTGATCACAATTGCTTTATCCAATTTGATTTCACATTTGCCAATATTTGGATCACCACATAAGTTGGAGGATATATATCAAGATTTATTCTTGAAGCAAGATGCAAATATCTGCCCCTAGTGTCTAGCAATGTATGGAATGCCATGGGTGGATTCTTGAATAGACATATAGATAGATATGGTAAGCATGCAAAGGATGCCAAGGATTATCTTGTGAAAAGATAAAGTGTTTGAATAGAGGATGCTCATTCGGATATTGCTCAGATAGTGTTGGGTAGGATGGGATCAATGAAAATGACCCATGTCAAGATGTATACCATAAACAAGTGTAAAAGCGTGCACCAAACCTTCATTAAGATCAAGATAAGGGTTGGATAAACGATTCATGGATGAACAGATGATATGGCTGAAATGTTGACTTTATTATGGATGTGATAAGATGATTTCTCCTGAAATGGTGCACGTAGATGCTTGATTCTACACATGACACCTATTTTCCAGGTTTTCATCATGGTACCTGTCCAAAGCGCCACCGAAGCGGTTTTCGCTAGAGGACGATTTTTCTCTTTACTATTTTCAATCCTTTTTTTATTTTTTATTTTGATTTTTTTGTATTTTCTGAGAGATTTTAAGCTGATGCTGAACCACCTGGTGGTGCTAATGTTGATGCTTTTGTCATGATGTGCCATTGATATCCTACTTGAAGAAGCTGTTTTGCTAAGATACATGCACTTGAATGCAACTTTTGAGATCCCTGATCTACTTTGTTGATAGCGGAGTTAACTTCATCTTTGTGTGCACATCGCGATAGAGTGCCTTCTGAATCCTTACGATGAAGGGTTGCTACCAATACATGGTCAATGTAAGAATTGAATATCATGCATGGAGGCGTGGATGGAGTGTGTTTAGGGATAAAAGATGGATTGGTTGACAGTTTGGAGCCTTTGACTCTCCAAACTTGGGAAGATGAGCAATGATGGGTAGATACAAAAGTGTACTTGGAATTAGGACCAATTGCTTGATACACTTTGTATGTTGCTTGAGAAGCATGTTTTTTCCTTTGTGGACATCTTGGATGGATACTTTTCCCTTTTTTAGTTTTCCCCATAGTTTCTTTGATTGATGGAGTTTGATAGGGATAATCTTTCTTTGTATTTTTGGTATCCACTTATATTTGATTTGTCCATCATGCTTCTTAGCTTCTTTTTCTTTGATAGTGTTCTTTTTGTTTTGAATTACATATCCCTTTTGATGTGGGTCCCATTTCATGGATGGGGTGATGGGTGGATGAAGGTTCATGGTGTGGCAGGTTGTAGTATTGGCATTGGTTTCATCATAAGGATTCTTCGTGCTCCCTATGTTGGTGTTTGCTCAAGACGAAGTTGCCCCCAGTTTTATGGAGGTGTCACTGATATGTTTGTATCCCTTGGTTGTTACGTAACCAAGACCTTGATGCTTAGGATTGCCAAAAATCTGCACTGGTTCTAGGATACCCTGTTCATGTAGGCCTAATCCTCTGCCTTGATAATTCATCTGCTGAAAATTTTTATTTGCCATAGGATAAGATTTACCTTGGAAACAACGATGATCACCAGAGGGGAAATGTGGACCAAAATACTAAACCAGAACAACAGAGGATGTAAACATATTCTTCAACAACACTTCCAACATTCATAAAACTTTTCCCAAAATCTTGAACAACGATGATCACCAGAGGGGAAATGTGGACCAAAATACTAAACCAGAACAACAGAGGATGTAAACATATTCTTCATACTCGTTCAAGGTACCAAACCCATTTGATACCTTAAACAACATGGTGACATCAATGAAAACACAAAAGAATGATCTTCTTTATTCTTCCAACACATCCATCAATGAAAACCGTAAATGAGAGTTGAAATAATGAAAAATAATGCCAAACATAGGTAATATATGTGCAAAAAACTGAAGTGGGGCCCAACAAAGTTTTGAAAACCAAAGGGAAGACCAACAATTTCAACTTACAAAAAAATTGAATAGATGGACATGGTTTTTGGAGGTGGGTAAAAAATTATGGTAAGAATTGGCTCTATTGGGAATGAGGACTATGAAGGATGAAGCAAGGAACCCAAAAACCAATACACTATACCAATGCCATAGATTTATTAGGCATTAAAGTCAATATTCATACGAAAAAGACATAAGACAAACCAAGAACTCCTAAAACAAATAGATAAAATTAACATGCAAAAATGAGACAAAATCCTAGACTAAAATATTTACAAGGTGACTTGCATGGGTAATCACATATGGTACAATTTGAGGTCTTATCCATTATAAGGAATATGCAATGGAGTGTCATCAAGGTAAGATAATTTGAAGGTGTTTGGGTGACATTCTTGAGTCACCTTGAATAGATCCCTTCGAGAGAGAGTCAAACTTCTTATGTGCACCTTTGGATTCTCTTCTCTTGTGCTGGAGTAATACCTAATCTGGAGATCATGAATCTCTTGGGTTTGGATTTTCTATCAAAAATATTCTTTACCCTAGACTAATGCATAGTGATATTTTCTATTGGAACGTATTGAGATTATGTTGATTGATTGTTGTCATTAATGGTTGTCATTGATTTCAACATATCTTGGTTGTGTGACCAATGTTTTGTTTTGGTGCTTTGGTGATCCAGATTGGCCTGGTTCCGGATGTTATTTTGCAATGATCTATCTTGGGTTGTATCTGTCCTAGTCCCATTCCTCCTATAACATAATGAGATACATTCTTTTGGGTTCAGATTGATCTCGTAGTTGGTTAGCGTGCTCGAGAACATGGTTTGCATTGTAAAGTGTATATCTTATTTCAAGGTTTTGGATATCATGTAGCTTATTGGTTTGAGCGAGGAGGTTCTATGTGGTCTACGTTTCATTCCTCTCCATCATGAATTTTTTTTTTGTGGTGACCTATTTCAATTTGTGCTTTGCCAACTTAGAAATTATGAAATTATGTTTGGCCGACTTGGGAGATTATGGAAGCATGAAATGGTATAAGTATAAGATGTTTTTATTCATTGAAGGAAAGCGTGATGAATCTAAATCTGAATATCCAGACATTGTGAAGTGTGTGAAATTTTATGACCAGAGGCAACAAATGGTGATATTCTATCCGATGTCATTGTTGGTGATAGTTCTTTCAGTGGTGGATTCTCTTTCATCATTCTCCAAACAATGAGCCACTTTATGTAGGTAGTGAGCCTCTCTCTTTTAGCAATGAGCCTTTCTCTTTTGGCAGTGAGCCTTTTTGTATCTTTGGCTATAATAGTCGAGCAATGAGCCCAACCGGCAGTGAGCCACCCTGCAGTGAACAACTTGGCAGTGAGCCCTTGTAAAAATCACCTTAAGCGGTGTCACCTTAACTGATGTTTTATAATTGAGAATTAGCATTCTCTATGGTTTTCCCTTCTTGGGTTTCCACATAAAATCTGTTGTTCTTTGTGCACGGTGTTTTTGTGTGCCTACATGTTCATCAATATCTGTTTGGTTTAATTTTTCTCCAGATTAATTAAAGCAAATAAAATTGGCAATACCTGATTCACCCCCACTCCCCCCTCAGTTATTTGAACTATTCAACACTTTTAAACCATATCATCCCTTTTCTCTTCAATCCTAGAGAGATGCATGGTCCTCTTCTCCAAAGAATGTCAGAATTTGTGATCTTCTATCACAGTTTATAATTTGTTAGTAGACAACTCCAATGGTAGGGGTAAAGCACTACCGATACCATACACCAACTCAATAGGAGACATACCTATGGAATTTTTAGGTGTTATCTTGTCTACCCATAGTCCTTCAAAGAGATTCGTATGCCAATTCTTTTGATTTTCATCTAATATCTTATTCATAATGTTGATTAGGTTCTTGTTGCTAGATTCTACTTTCCTATTCCCTTGGGGATAATAATGTGCAGAGTGAGACAAGGAAATCCCATGTTCATAACAAAAGAAGGATATTTCACTGGATGATAAATTGTTAGTGTTTTCAATAACTAACTTCTTGAGCACTCCAAAACTCACCAAAACATTCTCTTTAATGAAATCACATACTACTTCTAAAGTTGTGCATTTTATAGGGGTAGATTCTACCCATTTAGTGAAATAATCTATGGCATTAAGGATGTGAGTATTCCTAGTGCCAGATTGAGGACTTATAGGTCCTATAAAATCCAATCCCCATTGCTAGAAAGGTTCATCTATCACTATTGGTCTCAAAGGTAACACTTCTAACTGAGGCATCCCGATGAAATATTTTTACTTCTCATAATTTTCCACCTAGTAGTATGCATCTTTGAACATCTCATAATAGTAATAAAAATATTTGAATATTAAAGGAAGTCATGGAGGAAGATAAATTCCCTCCACAAGCTTCATTTTAGAATGTTTCTAACAACCTCTCATGTTGATCCTTGTCCACACATTTCAAGAACATGCCATCCAACCCTCTTTTGTACAATGTATCTTCCAAAATAACATACTTAGCTACCTTTAGCTTAAGATTCCTCTTTTGTTTAGGGGACAAGTGATTTGGACATTCTCCATATGTGAGATAATATACAACATTGGAATACCACTCATCTTGGAGACTAACCATCAACACCATAGGGAGATCTTCTTCTTCATCAAGTTGGTTCTCTTCCATCAACTTGCATAAACCCCTTCCCCTAACCAACTTAGTGGGTTTAATGTCTAGATAATATTCATGCACTTTAGCTATCCATCCACCTCTTATGTTATAGTCAATTTCTTTCTAGGTGAGCACACTCTTGACTACAGTGTCAAGAACATAAAAAACTAAATGAGAGTGTGGTATGTAGAACCAAAACTATTTAACTACTTTTACCATGGAAAAGGTGTGTTTATCAATTAGTGAATAGCTTAACTTGTGCTTTTTCAAAGGGACACGTATGAAATAAATTAGTGCTTGGACATTGTGGTCATTGGTTTGTAGGAGGATGGCTGACTTTGTGTGCTTGAAAGCATAGCAATAAATGATAAAATCCTTATTGAAGTTAGTATGTACTAAGACTGATGTGTGGGCAATAGCTTCCTCAATGTCTTTGAAAGATTTATTTCTAGATTCATTCCACTTGAAGCCCTACTTCTCCTTCATCATATCCACTATGTGCTTGGTGATCTTAGCTAAATCAAGTACAAAATTCCTTAGGAAACTGACTTGTCTAAAGAAGGATTTGAATCTGATTTTTTTAGAGGGAAGACTTAGTTTCAATATTTCCTTAACCTATTTAGGATTGATTCTAATTCACTCTTTCAATAAAATATGCCCCAATAGCTTACCTTCAATGACTCTAAAGATTGAATTCTTAGGGTTCAAGGAAATGTCATGATCCTTACACCTCTATAGAATTATTTTCAAATATCTAAAATGATCTTCTCTCCTCTTAGAAAACATACTCAATTCATCTAAATAGATAAGGATTATTTTGTTCCTAAGGTCACTGAAGGAGAGGTCCATATCCCTTTGAAATGTAGCACCAACACTAATCGGTCCAAAAGACATGTGATTGTAATCAAATGTTCCCCATGGGGTGGTGAATGTTGTCTTATGTTGGTCTTCTTCTACAACACTAATATAATTATACCTTGAGAAGCCATTGAGTATAGACATCATCTCTGACCCTACCACTATTTGGAGAATATGATCCATCATAGGTAGTGGGTAGTTGTCTTTTAGAGATGCTTGATTGAAATTCGAGAAATCCACATAGATTCTTATCTCCCCATTCTTCTCCACACTGGAACTATGTTGGTAATCAAAGTTGAATGGTGAATTGGGTATGTGATCCTAAATGTCAACATCTTATCAACCTCTTTGAAAGAAGCGTTAGAAATTTTGGGGTTGTAAGTGCTCTATATCTTCCTAAAGGGAATCATACCTTCTTTTAATGGTATATATTTTTGAAGATTTCCATCCATAAATTTTTTAATTCATCACAGCACCAAGCAAAGACTTCCTTATATTTAATTAGCAGCTCTACCAAATTCTCTTTCTCTTTGCGTGTGCAACACTTTCTTATGTATACCAATTGTAGAGACTCATAACTTCCAATGTTCACTACCTCATATTACCTTGAGCTATTTATAGACTCACTCATTTTATTTTTCATCACTCTATCCTGACAATCGAATAAATATTCCAAGGACACTAAACCTTTGTGAATCTTGTTTCCCTTTAATTGAACAATACCATCCTCCAAATCTTGCACATTATCTAGGAAAAATTATTTGCATTCATCAACACTACCATCAAAAAAGGTATGATAAAAAAATTCAACATTTTCTAGGAAGGCTTGGATCTTTTTTTTGTTTTCAAACACCTACCAATGATTAATATTGTCACAAACACTTATTCTATAGATCATCCTGATCCTATATGATTCATTCTTAAAATTAGGATGGGGTAGCAACAAGGAGGTAGATACAGATAATGAATCAGATTTGGAGTTCATCTCTCTAGGTATAGCTTCTATGTAGAAAGCATCGAACTGCTCAATACAATCCCATACCTTATTTTGGAAATACCTCAATCTCATATTTTCAATTGTGAAAATCTTGCGTACTTTCCTACCTATCAAATGAACATCACCCAAGGTTTTCATCATCTTAATCCCCTTTTCTATTGCTATAGATAGCCCTAAATGTTGAAATGAACAAAACAACTGAGAGGGGGTTGAATCATTTGTATCAATTCCATGTCCACTTTAATATGTTATTAAGTATAAACATGAAATGCAGATAACAAAAAACAAATACCAGAGACACTGGATTTACATGGAAAACCTAATGAGGGAAAAACCACGGTGAGGATTAACTCACAATATAATAGTAATGCAAAAACAAATAAAAAGGCTCACTACCAAAGGGCTCACTGTCCCGATACAAAGGCTCATTGCCTATAGATGGGACTCATTCTCCAGAAGGAGGCTCACTTCCTATAGACAAAGAAAGATAATAGAAAATCCACCACAAAAAATTTCACACATTCGCAGCTTCATCAAATAACTGTAGACACCATCCACTCACTACTTTTAGGAATCTAACATATTAAAGTAATGTTGCCTTGATTCAATTTTGCACACTCTACTCTTCGCACTTTTTTTGCACTGGTCACACTTTGCACTTTCTTGTTATGTAATTCACAACATCTTAACTTGTATCTATATCAACTTCATGTTAGCAATACACACTAAGTGTATCACTTTGTGTTTTCATTGATGGCAACCCTAACCGATGATCAGATCCACACACTATCATTCGTTCATACTGACAGGAAGATTGAAGATTATCAAGGAAGAACAAAGTATCTAGTAGCACTATGTTCATCGATATGTAAGAAGCTTTCAGGTTATTATTTTGTATTGCACATTCTAAGGAATATTTTTTGGTATACTATCTTTGTTTCTACTGAAATGAAACGACTCGTATCAATCTGTGTGGAAGTTAGAAGATTCGGTTGACTTGTTCTCAGTTTTTCTTGTATTAAAGTTGGCCTCATGACTTTATAAAGTCACAAATGTATAAGAACTAATTAGTTAAGTATTTCTATGTTTTTATATCTTTGTTTGGGTCCTAGCCAAGTTGTGGCCAATCATTAAGGTTACGCATTGGATATTCCTCATAATTTGAGCCGACAGTTGTAACTGCCTTGTGTTCTATTGAAGCTGACAAAGTGAAAATAAATTCTATGTTGCAAATATATATACAAGTTCTTTTGTATCATTTTTATATGTGTATGAGTTGTGTATTGGTGTGAATTGTGAATAAGAGCATAGCAAAAGAATGATAAAGCACAATTTCACTTGCGCATAGTAGATCTATGTTGTGTGTATGAGCAAAACAAAGCAAAAATACATAATCATTTTGTAAGGTACTAGATATATTATTGTGCTTAATCTGGAACTGTAATCAGACATTTTTCAATGTTATCATCTCAATTCAATCTTCAAATGGTTTTAATCTAAACTCTTATATGGCAGTGAGCCTTTTTCTTTTGAGTAGTGAGCTCTAGGCAGTGCACCTGAATGCAAGTGCATTCCCCTTATTGTAAACTTCATTTGAGTATAATCAGATCATAGTTATGGATTGGCCATCCACCATGGTTTTTCCCCTAACAAGGTTTCCATGTAAAAATCTTGGTGTTATGGTGTTGTGTTTGTTTTCATGTTTATGCACTATGGTTGAATGTTACTAATGCTTGATGAAAAAGTTTAATAAAGTTAATTTTTGCACAACACTAATTCACCCCCCCCCCCCTCAGTGTAGCTTGTTTCCAACAATTGGTATCAAATCCAGGTTCTCTAAAAGAAGTCTAACCACTTGGGGAGATCCTGAAAGGTGTTCTAATGGATTCAAGCAGTCTTCAACAACAACTTTTGGTGGCCCTGGATGATCTTGATCAATCAAATGTTGAAGTTCAGAAATTGCAAGAAAATATCTTAGATACTGAGAAATCCATTGAGTCTCTGAAAGACAAAATTAATAAGTCTAGAGAAAAGAGAAAGGAAGTATGTGATCAGATTAAGCGAAGTGACAGTAAGAGAATTGGAGAAGAACAACTCAGTCAAGCCCTAAGAGAAAAGATAGAATAATGTGAAAAGCTGACCAAAGACAATACAATTCTAAAGCATGAGATGGAATCCATCATGATGAAGATGACCAAGGAGATTGAAGATAGAAAGAAAAATGAAGAGAACCTAACATAGTCCCTGAAAGAAAAAATTTGAAGTGTGTAGCCGATTGGATGATGAATTGGAACAGTCTAAAAATAGTGAAGAAGCACTCGAAAGACAGTTGGATGATTTCAGAAAAGAACTTGTTTTTGATAATGAGTATAAAGAGAAGTTCAAAGCTATTTCAAAGCTACTTATTCCATGCTTGATGAACTAATTGGAAGTCAGGGAACTCATGGTGAAAGGCGAGGTCTTGGATATGAAGAAGGAGAAAGTTCTGGATCTGAGAAAAGAAGATTAAGACAAGGAAACCAAGTGAACAAATTTGGAGGGTATCTAGTAAGGCAACCTAATGATCAAATTTTTAATGGATATTGTTTTAGTTGTAATAAATTTGGACACATGGCCGCTCAATGTCAAAGTAGAATGAATCAAAGTGGTCCATCATTCTCAGGTTAGTGTTTTAAGTGTCACAAGATTGGTCATAAGTCAAACAAATAAATGCAGAAGTATGATGAATCAATTTTATAAAAATATCAAATGCTATACATGTAATAGACTTGACCATACTGCTAACTAGTGCAGATCAAGAGGAAATAAATGGAACAACTAGTCTGGTAAGAGAAATTTTTGTATGCTACAATTGTAAAAAAAATCTTCATATTGCAACACATTGTTGGAATAGAAAAGGTCTAGTAAAACAAAGGAAGAATATGCAGAAGGATATCAAAGGAAAGGGAAAACTCACTATAGATGCAGAAGAAACAGGTGAAGAAAAAGCCTTCTGTTGTGGTTGAAGAAAATGTGGCAACACCAGAACCTGCTTTTGGTAATTCCTCCAAGAATTAGTCTTAGGCCTTTGGCCTAGGGGGAGAATTCAAATAAAATCATATAAACCCCTAACTGGCAAGTAACACAGGATGTGGACGTGTTCAGTAGATGCATAAATGATCAAAAAATGTTGTTAAACTCATTGGAGGAAATAGTATGTTATATTGGAGGTCTGCAAATTTTTTATCCGTCGCTGTGTACAAATACAGAGTAACTAGATGTATTAGGGTTAAAGCATTTATTACGATGAGAGAGTTAGGTGTGTAAGCGATATAAGGTCATTTTCACACTTCATTTTTCACCTTGCATTTGGAAGAGAAGAATTATGGAGAGCTCATTGTCGAACATTGGCGATTTGAGGCAAGATTCAAGTGTTAGAAGTATTTCAACATTCAAATTGTGATCCGACAAAAATGGTATTTTTTAGAAAACTTTGCAAAATTATGATTTGGGAAAATGAATACTTCTCTAGTAGTCAAAGTTAAGGATCAACCTCAACCTAAATTTAAGTGGCATCCTTACAAATCCCTTGAGACCAATCCTCTAGGAGCTTTTTCATCCGTTCTGCATGGAGTTTTACACACAAAGGACATTAAGGTTTACTTTCATGCAAATATTGAAGAGCTAGGAAGCTCTCAACTTATGAATTTTTACAATCATCACATCATTGGTGAAGACTTTTGTGTAAAGCCGGAATAAAAAATCTTGGAAACGAATAAATTCACTCAAATGGTTAAATTTCTCATGTTTCTAGAGTCAGAATGGGTCCATTATATTTTGATCCAAGTACATGATGAGTTTGTGTGGCTTACTATTCCATTCAAAATTACTAAGGAATCTATTAGCACAGTAATTGATCTGAATTATTTTAGTGGATTACCTATTCTCAAGTCAGTGAAAAACCAAAGTCACTGATGCCACATGATCAACATATGATAGAAGAGCAATGACCATTGACAACATTATCGATGTAGATGTAAAATTCATATCAATGGTCATTGGATACAAAATTTATCATTCTAGCCATGAAAACTCATAATCCGGCACAACAATTTATGTCGCTTACCAAATGGTAAAAGAAAATGCAGACTATGACCTTTGTGAATTGTTGAGAATTCAATTAATCAGAAATCTGGAAAAGATAAAGAAAGACAAGAAAAATTATTTCAAATATGGTACCCTGATTTTGTGTTTGTTATGTTACTTCATAGGTGAGGTTCCGAGAATTGAAAAAGTTCAGTGGCAAAAAGATAAACCGGTAGTTGAATAAATCAGAGATCTGTTATATGATTTTGGAGACATGAAAACAAGAAATGTAGCTATGTGGGGATACTTCAAAAACTTTTAGTCTACGATGCAAGCAAGGGAGAGGATTCTTATCTCTATGGTAGAGAAATACAAGGACTCTATTTGCTTCATGGTGAGTATTGGTCAATGTATGATGGAGGCAATTGATCCTAGGATAATTTGGATCATGCCCATAGGATATGAAGTTGATGGGAAAGTTTTGGATATGTATGCTCAACACATACTGAGAAAACTAGTGGATCCGACGAAAGAAAGGTTTGGAACATATGCAGAGAAGGAAAAATAGGTGCATAGTGAACTAAGAAATTTTGTAGTTACTAAAAGAGTAAGAAAAGAAGTTGAAGTTCTTGTAGAGATTATGGGAGTATCTACATAATTGCTAAGAGAAGCCAGATAGAAAAGGGAAGAAGATGAAATATAAAGGGAAGTTTCTAAGAAGGCAACAAAAGCACAATCAGTTGGTCTGACAACACCATATGGACAAACTAGAACCACTAGAAGCTCGGTATCTCATTCAACCCCTGCAACAAAGCCTACCCCTATAAAAACTGAGCCTAAGGGATCCAAAAAGGAAGGGAAGAAAAAGAGCAAGGGGGTATATATGTTTGTTTCTGATGATGAGAAAACATAATCTAATGAAGTAAAAGAGATCAGGCATCAAGGCACCAAAGCAGCAACAGTGACAAAATATAATACTTTTGGTGAAGGCGACCAGACAAAGAAGAAAGCAAAGACTGACAAACTAGGTATGTCAATACAAGAAGTTGAAAAATCTATGGTTAAGGATGGAAATCTAAAACCACTTTGCAAATGGTATGAATCTTTTGATGAATCTAAAAAAAGAATTCTTGAAGAAGCGATGATAAAACATGATAGGGAGGGTTGGAGGAATCACTCCATGATTCCTGCTCTAGGTCTTACTTGAAAGACCCCTATGGTGTCTCACTTCACCACCTTAACCTATAGGACCTACCTCTTGACTAGGTTCCCCTGGTTCTGCTTGCCAACCCAACTACCAATACATATTCTTCCAACCAAGTCAACCTTGGTGCTTTCTTTGCAATTCTTCCCTTAGCCCTTAATCCACCCTAAAGGCTAACCTACTCCCAATACTAGATTTCATCTTTGCAGGGGTGTGGAGATGCTTCTCTTAGGTTCAATCCATCTCACCATGGTTCTTAAGGGTCTGCCTAACTTCATTTGTCCATCGCTTCTACCAAACCCTCATTTAGGGTTAAAAAGGCTACTAGCCCTAGGAGCCCCAATTAGGCCTGCTTCTCCGAGGAAACATGGTGTTTCCCTAAATTCTTCTAAGTAACCTCCAATATTTTCTTGGGGTTCCTGGTTCTATTGATGACCACTCCAAGATTTCTAAGGTCTTAGCCCTCAACTGTCCGTACACAGGCTCAACTCCCAATTTGGTAAAATTTGGCCTTTTGAAGCCTTTTCCTGACCTTACAGCAGACTGTCAAACTTTCCTTTCACCAGATGGATAAGTGAAGCTTCCTCCTTCATGCTATGTCTTTGCAAGGAATTTATCTACCCTCTCCACATGTGACTTGACAGGAAATGATCACCCCTGCAAATCAAGTGCCATGCACTCCTTGTCTTTCCTAGTCAGACACTTCCTGGCCCGCCTAGGAGAAGACTTCCATGGTGTTTCCTGAACTGTTAGAGACTCATAAACCTACCATATATACAATCATGGATTCTAGTCACAATTCCCAAGAGGTCGTATAGTATGTACAGTGGGAATGTGAACTAAACCTCCATTCTTCATAAACTGCCTGTCAGATCAGCAACTAACAAGAACACAAAATATCTACCAACAAAGCTTGAAATTGAAAAAGTTAACTAGCTAATGGCACACAATGCTTGGAAGCTAATTGCACTACACCCTACACAATTCACAGTGCCATGATCAATCCATTAATACACTAAATCAAAGCAAAAAGCAGAAAATTCACCCTAAACACCACTGTTTTCTTGATTTCAAAACTTCAACACAAACTCAAATGCTTCCAACCTTGTTTTCAGGTCGAGGCACACCATATATAGGTGTCCAAAATAGTTGGGCCTTCCCTTGGTCATTTATTTCAGTTACATTGTGGCAAAGTTCCAAAATTGCACCATTTGCCAACTTTTTCACATTTCTAGTAAACCTATGCAAATGAGTTCCAAACCTCACTAAGCTTTTCCAAACATTATCCTAATGATCAAGACATGTTCCTAAGCTATCTCACCTACTCAATGGTCAACATGACCTTCATTGAAACATACCAAAAATGCAAATCTAGATTAGATTGCCTAGTGTTTCCTACTGTTCCTAGACAACCTGTGGGTGCTCCTGCACCAAAACATATCAATGTTTTTAATAAATTTTTGATTGATATTATGCATAATTTGCCTAAGATTTTGTACAAAATTCTAGAATCAAGAAGGTTGAGTGCTAGAACTGAAGAAGAAAAAATGAGAGAAAGGATTCTTGTTAAACTATGTTCAACAACATATTTTTTCAAGTGCTCTAAAAGAAGGAGAAGAATCTATAGGAGTTGCTAATTCAACCAACCTAGAATCCACAAAGACACAATCTTATTTTATCTATGGTCATATCACAATACTGGAAAGTCTCAAAAGAATTTGGGATACAAATTTGATTTAGCTGAAGAAAGACTTTGCAAACACTTTTAGCTCATGAAAGTTATAGAAAAAAATATTGCATAACAATTTTGATGAATTGATCCATTTTTGACATGCGACCCCTACCTTTTCCATTAATGTCAAAGGGGGAGAAGAATAGGAGTGAAAAATGTTCAATCATCTTAGGGGGAGAATTGCATTTTTGGAATTTTGGGTAGTTGTGCAGTCTATCTTGGTACTGGTCTGACACATTCATTTTTCACTAAGTGTTTCGATCAATGCCAAAGGGGGAGATTGTTGGCAAGAGACACTGCATGTATCACTTTGTGTTGTCAATGATGGAAAACCTAACTGATGATCAGATCCACACACTATCATTCATTCATATTGGTAAGAAGATTGAAGATTATCAAGAAAGAACAAAGTATCTGGTAGCACAGTGTTCATCGATATGTAAGAAGCTTTCAGGTTATTATTTTTTATTGCACATCCTAAGGAATATTTTTGGTATACTATCTTTGTTTCTACTGAATCACAGCAGCTCATATCAATTGGTGTGGAAGTTAGAAGATTCAGTTGACTTGTTCTTAGTTTATTTTGTATTAAAGTCGACCTCATGAATGTATAAAGTCGTAGATGTATAAGAACTAATTAGTTAAGTATTTCTATGTTTGTATATCTTTTTTTGGGCCCTAGCCAAGTTTTGGTTGACCATTAAGGGTACGCATTGCATATTCCTCATAATTTGAGCTGACAATTATAATTATCTTGTGTTCTATTGAAGCCAACAAACTGTAAGTAAATTTTATGTTGCGGATATATACAATTTTTTTTTGTATCATTTTGATATGTGTATGACTTCTGTATTGGTGTGAATTGGTGCGAATTGTGAATAAGAGCAATGTTAGTGTAAATATTTGTTTACTACACTAGCATAAGTTAACTTAGGTTATTTTAACCTATGGGTGCATTTAATCTTTTTAGGGTTTCCTTGTTGTCACACATTGTTAGATCAAGACACATGGCAACATCTTACTGCATCTTGTTTCTCACCCTTTCCTATATAAGGAGGGTTTTTATATCATTTGGATCATCCCTTTTCCTCATCATTTTGAGAGGTCTTAATATCAAGCAAGCTCTTGCATATCCTCTTGTGGAAGATTCATCGTTGTTTTTGTAGGTGTTCCTGATTAGTAATCTTATTCAAGATTTCTAACATGGTATCAGAGCCATTCTTGCAAAACTCTTCCCAAATCTGAGGATTGAGTTATGGCTGCAAGATCTTCTCTGAGGTTGTCTCTATATTAGGTTTCTCTGGAAGGTCACTTTCGGTGCATGTTGGAGGAAATCTGAGCTCATATCCGAGTCCAAGGCTGTCGAAAAAGTTAGAATCAACTTTTGTTTCGCCAAAATCCGACATTTTATGCCAAAGTTATGAGGATCTGAAGTTTTGCAAGATTTGGAGATTGCAGACCTGCAAGAGCTTTTTCACCTCAAATCGACCATGCCATCAGATCTAGAGAGCCCGAGAGACGAAGATCAACATATAACACGCCCATATTTGGCGTCTGTTGTTCGTGAGGCAAAATTTTTTTACCTAGCAGGCCGTACGGCCCGCCAGGTACAGGGTACGATCGTGCAAAATAAAAAAAATATTATATATTCTGTAAATTTCCTTCGGCTTTTTTTTGTTTTTTTTCAAAAAAAATTGTAAAAAAAAAATATAAATTAAATTTCAAAAAAAAGGGGGGAAAAGTTATTTCCATCCCATTCGCAGCCATCCACATCAGCCATCGCGTCCCATCCGCCGACCCCGCCGACCGCCGAGCACTCACCGCCGGCTCTATCACCGCCGACCGAGCGCAGACCGTCGGCTCTATCACCACCGACTCACCGACCGGCTAAATCACAGCGCCGGTCATATCTACCACCGGGTGCTAAGCCGAAGGGGGCCTATTTATTGCCCCTGGTTAGCCTACAATTTACACATTCAAGGCAGATTTTCTTTTCTTCATAACTTTTCACCAGAATATCAAAAAAGAAAACGATATACCGTTGGAAAGGTCTCAATGTCAACCTTTCAATGTACACTCTATTTTTTGTTTTTCTACTTCTATTAGATATACCATCCAGTTGAAGTGAAAACTCTCATTTAGGGTTTTGGAGGTGATACATTTTCAGTTTGTCAAAATTTCTGCCATCAGCAGGGTATTACTGTGTTTTTCCAGCATTTCAACACTTTCATTAGATTTTCCAGCATTCTTTTTTCAGAGATATTTTGTCTTGTGTCTTTTCTTCTCTCTAATGGCTGAATCAGGTTTTGAGCTTCTGACTCCCCACAATTACCACACATGGAAAATTGGTATGCAGCGTCTCCTCTGGTCTAAAGGTCTCTGGTCTACATTGGATGTGAACCAACCTAATCTGACTAGGGAATATGAGAAGTTTTAGCATCGGATCAAGAGTGAGGAGGCTATGGGACTGATCGCTCTTCATATCTCCAATCCACTATTTTTCCACATCGAGGGGTGTGATACTCCGAAGGCAATTTGGGATAAGCTCAAAACATTGTTTGGTTCAATAAGTGATATTCGGGCACTTCAATTAGAGTCAGAGATTGCTTCACTCTCAGTGGATACTTTTCCCTCTATTGATGATTACTTGGAGAAATTCAAGTCCTTGAGGACTCAGCTTGCAGGGTGCGGTAAGGACAAAACCGACAAAGAATGCATCTTCATGATCTTGTCTAAATTAAAAGGTTCTTTTTCTTACTTTGCCACTTCCTTTTATTCTACAATGGATGGACTTGGAAACAGTTTTGTTATGCCTTCATTTGAGACCTTCTATGAGTGGTTGACTAGGGAGCAATCTAAACTCAACCAAGTTGTTTCATCTTCAAAGACTCATGCTCTCATTGTAGCACCATCCAAAGGGAAGGGCAAGAATAAGGAAAAATCCAAGACAGGATTTGAATCATCACAACACAAGGCAGATAAGCCTCAGAAGGAGAGGCCCAAATGCAACTTTTGTAATGGGCTTGGTCATCATGAGGAGACTTGTTTTAAGAAGGAGATTCATGAACTGAGAGAGCTTCTCAAGCATCATAAAATCACTCTTCCCTCTTCTTCTGTCCTCTCATCCCCCTCTCCTCCACATGAAGAATCATCTTCAGGTACTACTGCAATTGTCTCAACTAAGAAACCAGGCAAGGGGCATGCTTTGATCACTACTCTAGTTAATAGACAGGAAGGTTGGGTCATCAACTCAGAAGCTTCAAGGCACATCACCTATTCCACGAATCACATTCTTTGGGAGACTATGCGTCCTCCAGAGTTTGACAGAATGTTCACTGCCAATGCAGACATGGTTCATGTTGCTGCAATTTGTGATGTTACTTTGGATGGGAAGTCTATTGCTGATGTTGTTTATATTCCACAAATGGCTCATAATCTACTTTTTGTTTATCAGCTTGCTTAGGAGGGTCTTAAGATTGAGTTCACATCTGATCTAGCTATCATCAGGGATCAGTTTGATACTCTCATTGCCTATGGTGAGGTTGAAAATCACTCTCGAGTGTATAAGTTCACCAAGTTTTGGGATCGGACTCCATCCTTTCCAGCATCTCCAGATTCCAGGGTAGGAAGCAGTTCTCCTCCCCCTTGCCAGGGTTGTGGTGGTTGGATTGATTTGGCTCTTTTTCTGGCATCATCTACCACCTCCTCTCCATTGAGATTTGTTTCAGCAGAGTAGGGCTCATCCATCTCTTCTGACTTGTGGCATCTAGATGGGTTCACAACCGGTCTTGCTGACTTGGCTTCTCATTTCTCCACAGGTTTTGAAGACATCCTTGAGGGGACCACTCTCCGTTATGGGGGGGATATCTAGTCTCCTAATTTTTTTTTTGTATTCATGTGATGATTGTTGTCCTTGGGGGGATGATGTTGAGTCCTCCAATCATCACCTTTCTGCATTTCATCTCCTTTTTTCGGAGAGGGGTTTTCTTCCCACTGGGTTTTCCCCTTTTCTCCATTTTTTGTGGGAGATTAGTTGCTTTTTTTCATCCTATGTACATGGGTACCTAATATGGCCATCAGCTGGGACCCATCATCAGAATCATGCATAATCATTGCATTTTCTTTTCCTCCCTAAGTTGCACTTATGGGGGGGTGTTAGTGTAAATGTTTGTTTACTACACTAGCATAAGTTAACTTAGGTTATTTTAACCTATGGGTGCATTTAATCTTTTTAGGGTTTCCTTGTTGTCACATGTTGTTAGATCAAGACACATGGCAACATCTTACTGCATCTTGTTTCTCACCCTTTCCTATATAAGGAGGGTTTTTATATCATTTGGATCATCCCTTTTCCTCATCATTTTGAGAGGTCTTAATATCAAGCAAGCTCTTGCATATCCTCTTGTGGAAGATTCATCGTTGTTTTTGTAGGTGTTCCTGATTAGTAATCTTATTCAAGATTTCTAACAAGCAAAACAAAAGAGCGATAAAGCATAGTTTCACTAGCACATAGAAGATCTATATTGTGTGTATGAGTAAAGCAAAGAAAAAATATAGAATCAGTTTGTAAGGCAGCAGATATATTATTGTGCTTAATCTAGAACTATAATCAAGAATTTGTAGATGCTATCATCTCAATTCAATCTTCATATGTATGGTAGCGAACCTTTTTCTTTTGAGCAGTGAGCTCTAGGTAGTGCACCTAAATGCAAGTGGATTCCCCTTATTGTAAACTTCATTTGAGTGTACTCAGATCATAATTGTGGATTGGCCATCCACTGTGGTTTTTCCCCTAACATGGTTTCCACTTAAAAATCTTGGTGTTATGGTGTTGTGTTTGTTTTCATGTTTGTGCACTATGGTTAAATGTTACTAATGCTGGATGACAAAATTTAATAAATTTAATTATTTCACAACATTCATTCATCCCCCCCTCTCAATGTATCTTGTTTCCAACACTTCAACCTTAGAAACATTCTCCAAGGTTAGATACACATTCTTTATTTTACAAATTCAAACTAGGTTGGCAACTCAACATTCCTGTGGTGGATAAGAATGAGAGTGGACCAAATACAAACTTAATCAATACCCAAACAACACCTTGGATCAATCACACACTTCCTTAATCGATGCTTATCTTTCATGTAACGTGTAGACACCAGGTCGCCCAAACCTAATGAAAACACCAATTAACTTTCAAGTGCGCGCATGTACAATAAGATGATCACACGTGGATCACACAACACACTTCATCAGTCACTGAAACACTTCTTAGAAACCTTTAGATACATTCACAAAAACTGCAACAACTTCCATACACATATCTCTTTCCAACAATCCAACCAGACCGTGCAAACACATAGAGTAGCTCTAGAACAAGCCTTTCGCAGCACCAATCCATGAACACTTCTTCCAAAACATAGTCAACGCCATTATTAGTCTTCCACCAAATCTGAAAGATTTGAGCTAAACCACCAGAGGACTGCAAAGAGAAAACATTTCTCCCAAACCACAAATAAACACCATGTCAGACCAGTTCACACATTGATGAACACAACTTTCACTCTCCATCAAACCAGAAGCTATGACTCAAGATATACTATCCAATGAAGCCCATAATCAACACTACAGATACACATGAGCATAGGATCAACACAAAAGAAATGAAGAGCACATTACCGAAGCACATTCAGAACACCCACACAACTCTATTTTCATTGTTTATTAATTTTCTCAAAAGCACTTGACAATTCTTCATATCAGCACACCTGCAACACCAAAAAGATAGCTACATGTACTCTCAACATCTCTACAGTATCTCAACTATACATGTACCACCTACAATCACATGATTCCTTTCTCTAACCATCTCGAATTGTGTTGACATCAATGACAACATTAATGAAAACACCACCAAACACATTCATACTTGCAACACTAAACATCAAAGATTCATATTTTGTGGTATTGTTAGTATTTCCAAATCCTAGCTTATAAGAGAAAGGAAATGTTTCACCAACAGGAGAAAACATAACTACACCTACCCCTAATCCTAAGCTAGAACATATCCCATAAAACTCTAGTGTCCACAATTTAGAAGATATATCTAGGTCAATAATTTATGTGTCTTTCTCTGAGTCAGATAAAAACATACAATTCCCAAATTATGATTCCTCCAATAGGATTTGTTACCTAGGATCTTCTGAATTCAGTATTATGAATTTTTCCTTTGGTTCAAGATTCAAATTTACTTTCTTACCTCCTATAGTAGTACAAGGATGAGATCAATCCACTTGGACCTCACCTCCTAGATCTTTATAGAAACTCATGCTCAAGAGAATATCATAACTAGAAGGGATGTCTTCCACCAAGAATGTTAGCTTAAGCCTCTTGTCAAGATGAGCTGCAAGAGAAACCTAAGAATCTTTAATCTTCCCCACCAAAGGAACTTGTTTCAACTCCATGGAGTAGCACTTCCCAGATATCTTTGTCAAAATCAGTCATAAAGCATGAGCTACATTTGTAGGCATAAATTTATCGAAATCTCCATAATCAATAATACAATTACCCAACCTATCCATTAATGGATAAATATACATAAAAAGGATTAGGTTTACCCACCAGGATCACTAGATGCAAAGTTCTTATTATTTGAGGATAGGTTGGTTGAATGTTCTTCAAGATTAATCATTTGGTCATCTAAATCCACAAGAGATTCAGAGTTTTCATACTTTACATATTTCACTAATCTATCCAACTCTTTAAGATTCATCTTCAATTATCCCACCAATGATATCTATACCTTTGTGTTCTTAAAAAAGTATATAATATCAAAATAATTTATAGGATTTACATCAGATAATGAATTAGAAGACTTGGAAGTATTATTTAGTGCTCTTTGATGTCCATGGGATGAGTTTCCATTCTTTTATGTGGCATTATATTTTGTTATTAAAAACTTGTGAGTATTCCAAATACCTTTTTTATTTCTATTTTGTTGGCTTTGAGTTAGAGCTGCACAATAAGAATCATCCAAGATAGTGTATACATCTCCACCCCTTTCATCATTAGGTTTGAATTCAGAGAATCCAATAGCGGAGTCACCACACTAATTGGAGATATCTTCTTCAATAGTGAACTCTTCAATGACCTCTTTCATTGTCATCATTTGTATAATTTTTTTCATTTCTAGATAGTCCACTCCATCATGATTAGTGCTAAGGTAAAAGGTGCACATATTTTTCTTACCTCCTTCTAGAGGTTCTTCAATTTCCAGTCTTTGTTGTGTAGGAGGGAGAGGAAAGTTATTTTTATTTGATGGGAAGTTCCCTTTCCCTGATATATCTTGGTATTGCTAGGAACCCTTAGGCATCTACCTTTTTAAATAAATTATGTCATTAGCAAGTCTTTGGATCATGGGGTCTGAAGAAGTGGAGGCTTGTGACATACTAGAGTGCAACTCTCTTTTCCATTTACTCGCCATGATCAAGTTATCTTCCAATTCAATAGCCATAGCTTGTGGTGCATCTAAGGTGGTCACCCACACTCTCCTTAGGTAGAACATGATACTTGGATGTTGTGTGCTAATGAAAAATCTCTTCTAGTTTTTTGGTGTAGACCTCTTTTCAGTGTAAATATTATAAATAAAAATTTATTAAATTTAGCTAAAAATTCCCTCATGGGTTCATCAACTTCTTTCTTAAGGTGAGTTAACTATGCCAATAAAGTGTGCTCATCCTCCATGCTCTTAAATCTATTTTCAAATTATTTCCTCATGAAATCCTAGTTTCTAATAGAAGCATTAATAAGTGGTAAAAATATTCTACAACAATCTTAGTGAGTGATTCCACAAACAATCTTACTACCACGTTTTCATGTTGTACACCAAGTACACCACTAGTGACATATAAGGCATTTATATTCTTATTGGAAGAAAATTTACCATCTCCTTTAAGCTTGGGTATATTCTTTTAGGAGCCTTTGGATAATTAATGTAACTATATTCCCAAGGCTAAAGGACCAATACCCCCTCGCCAAGGAACTAGTGGTGGTGGATTGGTCATGTTTCAGGTAAAATTGATAACTAGGGGAACTACAGTCTCATGTAAAACTAAATATTTACAAGTATAAGAGAAGGTAGTTAGCTTGGCTAGTGAAGTATTCCTACTTCTAGATATAACCCTTCTATTAGGAAGAGCAGAGACAAAAAATTACCTTCTTGTAAGGCTTCAAAGATCGGGTCAATAATTCCTCTTCTTATATCCCCTCTAGTATATCTTCTAGAGTTCGGGATGAATTTAAAATTATTTGACAAAGCATGGATAAGGCCACCTTACAACTCTCTATTTGTATCCCCAACAAAGTCGCAAAAATATGTTGGCTAGCAGATTGGCACCTTAGGATTTATCTTATGTAAATTTGAATCTTTGCCCAAAATAGATGCAATCGATTTCCAATAGTTGAGATAATAATTTCTATAGGAAATGACTACTCTCTAACTTTTAAAGAGGTACAACTCCCTCTTAGATTTTCAATAAAACCCAAGAAACTATAAATTCAAATAATAATATTCTTTTAACTTGAAAGTAGAAAAGGCATATGAATCCAACACCAAAAAGATTTCTGATATTGAATGAAATGGAATAGAAAAAATCATATCCGTTGGTACAAAGACAAATGGGCATAATATAACATGAAAATAAAGAGATTTCAACCCAATATAACTTTAGGAAGGAAGTCAATCACCGATATGAAATAGTCATACGTACAAAAAATAATAATATAACTAAGAGAATAATTTAAACACATGGATTTAAAAGATTCCTTTCATCCAAATAATAAACTAAACACACACAAATGTTTAGATGATGCAGGAGCATCCAGTGTTGTAGTGAAAATCTTGCATCACTCAAAAAAAAAAATTAAACTTATTTTCTTTAGTTGTTTTGAGTTTCATGGTGGAACTTAAAGGGTGTAAGACACCAAAAATAAAAAATAGTGAACAACGGTCACTTACTATTTTTAGTAGGTCAGCCTAAATGGGCTCGTATGGACCTGAAAATTTTCCCCAAGGAGAAGAACTAAAAAAAATTTACGGTCACGAAATAATCATCTCAATACCCTACACGGTTTGGGATATATTGAAGTTTCCATCCCGAGAAATTTCTCCAATGCAACTTCAAATTCAAATAGAAAATCTCAGAGGCTCTGAAACAGCTTAAAAAGTTGATGAACTGACCTTCGATGGTTCGGTGTTCTAGATCTCTTTGAGAGCTTTCCAACGATATTTTATATTAGCAAATCTGACACTTGGATCAAAATTTATGGCCCTCCAAAGTTGGCCCACTAAAAAGTGAATTTCATTAAAATTTCTTCCTAGGCAAGAAATTAATCGGTGGGACTTTTGGTGCCAAAACAAAAGGGAAAGTTGAACTTTATATAACATTTTAGGGTGGTTATTGGGTAAAATAAAAGGGTTAGTGGGGGTTGTATACGGTGGCTCCATTAGTCTAGATTGTGGCTCTGAATAATATATTTTATTTTCAGAGTTAATTTTGTTGTAATGAATCAAGCCCATGAGGTTGTAGCATTTAAGTTTTGAATCTGTAATTTCATTTTTTGAAAATAATTGAAAGTGGGTTAATTGTTTGTCTTGCATCTTCTGTTTTGGTATCTATTATTGTGGTTTGTGTAGGTTTCAAGTGGTGTGGCCCTCATCAATAGAGGCTTTTGATAAATTAATTTTATATTGAAATTGAAGTATATAAGTCGAGAAAGTTGCTAAGAGAGATATTTGGTTCATCTTACTTATATATATCAAGCAAATACATAACCACTTCTTTATAAAATAATTATCCAATGATTAATTGAAATTCTTTTAAACTATCATAAATTTTATAAAAGAAACTGAAAGGTCACTGGGGTGGCACTTCACTTGTTATTCTCTTGGTTGACTGGGTTGCTAATGTGGCACTCACCCAAAAAGCATAGAAATATTTCACGATAGTTAGAATTTCCTTGTGTTGGGGGATGATGAAGTTCCTAGTTCTGAGCATCCAAATAGCTCTATTCCCTTTTCTTACTTCAAGTTTCCCTCTATAAGTGACTACGATTCCAACCATTTGAAAGAGCATCAAATCAATCCCACTAAACCTTTTGATACTTTCAACATTAAATGGTCATTTAGCGGAAATGTCATCAACCATTTTTTTGAAATTTCTCTTTAGGGTCTCTTCATCCTCATCTTCATTTTTGCCTTCCCTTATAAGCTACAAACCAAGTTCGGAGAAGTTCTTTTGTATTTAATCTTTGATCACATTGCATTATGTTAGCACTTTACAAAATTCATGTATGCTTTTCTTAACGAAAAAGAGTTTCCACTCAACACTCTCTTTCCACATAGCACAACAATTGTCTACAATTTTTTAGAGGATTTTCTCACTGACCAACCTCTCGGGGCCTAATTCCACTATTCCTTTAAGAAAGCCGATATTATTCATCCACATTATTTCTTTGAACTTGGTCAGGGAAATATCTTTCTCCACCTCCACCTTTACATAATTATTGTCTTTTTACACTTTCTTCATGTCCAAAATGAAATTATTTTCTTTATTCAAGATATTGGTGGCCCATTTGTTGCAAGAATGGAAAGAGGAATGAAAGTGTTTTCATTGATGTCAACTGATTAGCTAGTTATCCACTAGTTGTTGTTGACTGTATATGTTGAGGTTATTGAGAAAATTGTATTAAAAGAAGGTTACAGGTATTCAGTTGTTGAGGATGTTGATCCAGTACTTGTGAACTATGTTTTTCTATGTTCTGGCTGAGGTCTGGGAGAATTGTTGTTGGTCCAGATTTCTCTTTGCTGAATTATTATGACTTGAGGTTCTAGATTTGTGTTGCCCTAGTTCTATTGAAGATGGTTTCGGTATTTGGAAGTATCGATCTTAATTGATCTATGTATTTTACACTGGTTTGGTCGACCATGTTGGATCTATTATGGGTATCGATGAAGTGTTTGTTTGGGTCACCCTCATTCTAATTCCACCCTAGGATCTTTGGTGCTAACCTAATTTGAATTTGAAGTTGGATGGCTGACTTTGTATCTTTTAAAGTGTTGGGTCACAAAAACGCAGGTTTGAACCACGAGAGGTTGCCAAGCTCTCACAACGCTTTTGGTCAACGTACAAGGCCAATTGATGCAATTGTACCTTCTTCTCTTTAGGTTGTGCTAGACCAAGGCGGGTGAACCTAATAAATGACACAGATTGAAATGTGTTTCCTGATGCAACAATCTACCCACAAAGGCAAAGGTGGTGGATAGATGAAAATCTCTACTACTCCTCCTACTCATACTACACAAATGAAAGGTTTTGAAAGAATTGTTTGATATGAAATTTTATCTCTGGGTTGAGGCAGATTAGTGCCTTTTGTCCACATGGGAAATGGAGTCAATAATATTAAGAACTAAAAGTATTTCCCTCTCTGTCATAATTCAAATTGCTAGGCACCTTAAAAAATGAAATTATATGACTGGCATAAAACCTCATTGATTTATGACTTGCATAAATAAGGCTGGAATGTTTTCTTATCGAATTATGCTTCAACTATCCAAAAGAAATCCTAAATCACTATGATTTACTTGAAGGAATTTAATTATGGCTTGCAGATACTAGCAAACAAAATCACACAAATCAATCTGACATATGCTTGATATATTGATTTAAATGATCAAAAAACTCCAAGTTGGAGACAATTAAATGAGAAATATATATTATTGCAACACAACAATTAACAACAGGAAGGTTTCAGCAATTCAAAATAATCTCTCCATCGATCCGTTTCACAAAAGGTTTGCGCATGATTTCCATCCCAGTCCCCTACTGGGAAAAATTTAACTAACTCTTCCTCTAACCCCTGAATTTCATCCTTCCCTCAACAACTGATTTTTTGAAATATTTATACAGAATACCTCAAGGGTCGTGACCCTTCATATTACAGTTACAACCATTTGAATTTCATGACAATAATTTAAATATTCAATTATATTTCCTCTCAGCAAAATTAAATATTTTTTTACAATAGTCGAGCTTTGATTTTAATCTAATGCTTTGGAAACCCTTTGATTTTAAATTTATTTCTCGTGGCTTTCCTTTTTTTCACCGCTTTGACTTTGACGGGTCCCACCACTAAATTTCATGGCCTTTTCCACTATTTACCGTGGTCTTCGTTCTACCCCTTAGCGGTATCGTGGTAAGCTTCAAGTTTGCATGCCAACTAACTGTCTGCTAACCGCTACCTGTTTACCGCACTACCACGGTCACTAGCTTAACTGCTAGCGGTACCATGGTAGCCGCTAGCCATTACCTCTGTTGTTGTCCGTTGACCATCCATCGCGCTACTGTGGTCTCCTCACTACCTGTACGCGGTATAGCGATAACCGCTAACCGCTACCGCCAACTGCCCCTTGCTCGCTTCGCTAACTGTTACCGCGGTCACCGCGGTCTACATTCGTACCCCTGGTGGTAGCGCGATAGTTGTTTACTAACTGTTGACTATCACCTTGCTTCGTTAGTTGCTTTGCTGACCACCGACTACTAACAATTTACCACGGCCACCGCGGTTTGTGGTTTGACCGCGCATGGTACCGCGGTAAGCACTTTATGCCCGCCTGTTAACCGTTATCGCCATACCGCAGGCCCCTTTGTGGGAGGCCACGGTAAAGGCTTAGAATTTAAATACTAAGGTAGCGGTAAAAGATGTAAGCACATTTTAAAAGGTAGTGAATGATTTTTATATGAAAAGATATGAAAATGATGGATTTAAATAAGAATAAAACCTTAGGTTTTTATGGACATTTATGGAATTTTGTGGGAAACCCTTAGGGTTTTATATGGAATTTTTGGGTTCTAACATAAAGGTTGGAGATGGTATAAATACAGAATGTGCTAGAAATGAAATTTGTACATAAGAAAAGAAGGAAGATAAGTGAAAGAGAAGATGTGACTTTGATGCTATTATGAAAGTGTGTGAGTTATGTGTGTGGTTGATCAATGTGAAGCTTAATGCTGAGTTTCCGGATGCAGTGAGCAGAAGGTGAACTTTGTCATTCATGCAAGTTGATCAGTGATTATGGTGGAATCCTTTGTTGCATTGGGATTTTTGTCTCTATGTAACAAGTCTTCTTTGTCTTCTTTGTATCTCTGTGGTAGTGAGCTCTCTGAGTTGTAGCCCTATGGACAATGAGTCCTATTTCAGACAATAAGCCTTTTCTCAAGCAGTGAGCCTCATTTCAGGTAGTGAGCCTTTTTGTAATCGATTTTGATATTCTCTATAGTGTGAGTTAATCATCACCGTGGTTTTTCCCTCGTTGGGTTTTCCACATAAATCTGGTGTTATTTTGTTTATGCATTAGCATTTGATGGTTAATCACTTAATCAGTTTATGTGTTAGTTCTGGTAATTGAATTTAAGGTTATAATCTATGACGACTAATTCAGCCCCCTCTCAGTTGTCTTATCCAACAATTGGTATCAGAACTTGGTTTCTTAGTGAAGAGCTTAACCTCTTGAGGAAGGTCCAGGATGGCTAGAAAAATGGTTTTTAATTATCCGAAGTTTGATGGAACTAATTATGGTATCTGAAAAGTATTGATGGAAGAATATCTGGAGTATTGCAGATATGATGTAGAGAAAGATTCTAAGAAACCCTACACTCCTCTTTCTAATGGTCCAAGTACACTTGAAGAAATTAGAGCACATAAAGTGAATAATAAGGCAAAGTTCATCTTGAAGAACAGTTTGGTACATTCTGAGTTGATTAAGGTTCAAATTTTGAATACAACTAAGGAAGTTTTGGATGCTTTAGAAAGAGCACACGATGGTGATGAGAGGGTAAAAGAGGAAAAATTAGGGAATTTGGAAACACAGTTTGATTTTATACATATGTTCAAAGATGAGAATGTTAAATCCTATGTATAGAGATTGGATGAGGTAGTAGCTAGAGTGCGATCTCTTGGCACTACTATAGATGAAACTAGAATTATAAAGAAGATTCTTAGAAGTCTTCTTGATGCCTATAGTGAAAAGGTGAGTGTTATTGAGTAGACTATAGATTATAAGATGTACTAAGGATCTGTTGCTAGGATTTTTGACATCTTATGAGATGAGGAAGTCAAATCTAAGAAGTTGAGGTAAAACAAAGACTACTTTTAAAGCTACAAAAACTGGAAAATATTGATGAAATCGAGGCTAACTTTGTAAGAATAATTAGAAAAGGATCTGATAAGTATGAATGTAAATTTCCCTTTAAGTGTTTTAGTTGTGGATAAATTAGTCACTATGCTACAAAGTGTCCAAAAAAAGCTAAAAAGGATAAACAAAGTTATGAGAAAGAAAAGAAAGGAAAGAAGATTAATAGAGCTTACTATGTTAATGAAAATGCTAGTATTTTAGATGAAGATTCAAACTATGAAGATCTAGATGACAATGAATGCTTCTTCTTGGCGATTAAGGATGAACCTACTTCTACTAATTCAAGAAAAAAGTCAAAGGAAAGTCCTCCAGAGAAGGAGAAGGAAAAAAAATGAAGGTACAGTTATCTCTACCCTACATGCTAAACAAGAAAATAATTTTTCGGTATTTGATAGTGGTTGCTCACATCACATGATTGATTATGTTTGGAGATGATACTGGTGCTAAAATCTGTGGGATAGGTCCAATAAATATTGATGGAAAGAATCATACTGAGGATGTTTACTATGTTAAGAGTGTAAGGCATAATTTGTTGAATTTGATTAGATGTGAAAATATGATCTTGTGTTTAAGGATGAGAAATGTGAGATCTGGAAATGATCTGAAACATTGATTGCTACATGAAAGAAATTTGAAGGGAATATTTATCAACTTAAAGGTGCTATGGCATAGTAGAATGTGTCACATGAATTTTGATAACTTGGAAAGGATCAATATTGATCACACCGTGAGAGATCTAGGGAGAATTAAAAATCTTGTAAATGTTATCTACATGAATTTCCAGTTAGGGAAGCAAACAAGAAATCATTACAAATCAACAGAACAATCTACTACTGGATTACTGGATTTGGTTCATACAAATATTTGTGGTCCCATGAGAGTGTGAAGCCTATTTGGTGCAAGGTATTTTATGCTTTTAATTGATGATTATTCTAGATATACAGTTACATTTCTAAGAGAGAAATCATATGCATTAGATAGATTCAAGGCATTCAAGGCTATGGTTGAAAATGAAGTAAATTTGAACATAAAATGCTTGAGATCTGGCAGAGGTGGAGAATTCACCTCCCATGAGCTCAATATGTTTTTTGAAGTGCATGGAATAAAGAGACAACTATCTGCTCCAAGAACCCATCAACAAAACAGAGTTGTTGAAAGGAAAAATAGAACAGCTCAAGAAGTTGCTAGGTCAATGATCATTGAAGTCGGATTACCATAATTTTACTACAAAGAAGCTATTCACACTGTTGGATATGTATTCAATCAAGTTTAGGCAAGAACAAACAGTACAAAGACTCATTATGAGCTATGGCATGAAAGAATTCGTATAGTTAAATATTTCAAGATATTCAGAAGCAAATGTTATATCAGAAGAGATGAGGAAAATTTGGGTAAGTTTGATGCAAGAAGTGATGTAAATATTTATTGGATACTCTACTAAAAGAAAGGTATACAAATTTTTCAACATAAGATTGAGGAAAATTATAGAAAGCTCGAAAGTGAAGGTTGATGAAACGGTGGAGAATTATATCTATATTGATGGGTATGTGTCTGATGAACATGATTATGCAAGAATAAAAGAAATTATGTAAGAACGGGATAAAGATGAGAAGAATGAATAGAATGAAAGTGAAGAAGATGCTCTAGTGATGTCCCCTAGGACACTAAAATATATACAGAGGAATCATTCAAAAAGTTAGATTATTGGAGACAAGACAAAAGGTGTGTTAACTAGAAGCAAAGCTACTGCTGAAGTAAATTTATGATTATTCTCTGAGATTGAACCGAAGTCAGTAAGTGAAGCTTGTGAGGATGAACATATGAAGGAAGCAATGAAAGAATAAATTTTGCAAATTGAGAATAATCAAGCTTTGGAATTGGTCCCAAGACTGACAGACAAAAATATCATTGGATCAAAATGGGTATTCAAAAATAAGTTGAATGAGAACGGGAAAGTTTTCAAAAACAAAGCAAGGCTTGTGTGTAAAGGCTTCTCACAAGTGGAAAGTATATATTTTTAGGAGACTTTTTACCTGGTAGCAAGAATGGAAGCTAAAAGAATGTTCTTGGCATTAGTTTCTTATAAAGATTTCAAAGTCTATCAGATGGATGTCAAGTCAGCATTTTTGAAAGGTGAACTACAAGAAGAGGTCTACATGGAATAGGCGGAAGGATTTCAATTAACACATCAACCAAATATGGTGTGCAGATTGAAGAAATATTTATATGGTTTGAAGGAAGCTCCCAGAGTTTGGTATGCAAGGCTAGATAATTATTTGAGTCAACAAGGATTTAACAAAGGTAAGATAGACAGTAATTTGTATTTCAAGACCAAAAATGACAAAATCTTGATTTTAGTTGTATATGTTGAAGACATTATCTTTGGAGGAAATGAAAAGATGTGCAAAATGTTTGTGGAAGAGATACGGAAAGAATTTGAAATGTCTATGTTTGACAAGATGAATCTATTTATTGGGCTATAGATTAATCAATCAAAGAAAGTAATTTTCATTTCATAATATATGTGAAAGAGATGTTGAAGAGATTTGGGATGGACGGTTCCAAACCAGTTTGTACTCCTATGGTGACTCATTGCAACTTTGGTAAAGATGATGATTCACCTAAGGCTAATTAGAGAAAGTATAAATCTATGATTGGTGGACTACTATAGTTGACTACTAATAGACCAGATATTATGCATTCGGTTTGTCTTGTAGCTAGATTTCAAGAAGATCCGAAGGAAACACATGCTACTGTAGTTAAAAGAATATTCATATATTTGAATGGAACTCTGAATTATGGATTATGATATCCTAAAGATGTTGACTTTACACTTAGTTCTTACATAGATGCAAATTGGGCCAGAAGTATAGATGACATAAAGAGTACAAGTGGTGGTGCATTCTTTCTTGGGTGTAGATTGGTGGCATGGTTGAGTAAGAAGAAAGATTCAGCCTCTCTGTCTACTATTGAATTTGAGTATATTGTTGTTGCATCTTGTTGTACACAATTTTTATAGATGAAACAGAAATTGAAGGATATCATAGTGTTGTATGATTATCCTATCTCTATCTTATGTGATAATACAAGTGCAATCAACATTTCAAAGAATCTTGTAATGCACTCGATAATGAAGAATATATCTATTAGGTTTCATTTATTGAGAGAGAAGGTCATGGAGAATGAAGTCAAGCTTGAGTATTGTTTGAAAAACTATTAGATTGCGTATATATTTACAAAGGCTCTTCCTAAAGATAATTTTGAGTATTTTTGGGATAAGCTATAGGTTATTGCCCCTCCTTTTACAAACTAAGATACATTTGGAGATGCATCAGTCTAGTGGATTCATGGTTCTATCTTTTTGGATTGATGTTTTTGGTGGCTACCTCTCAGGAGGAGTGGGAAGTTTTAAGTCTTTTCATTATGAGTATTATGTTTTCATGTCAAAGGAAGTTTCAATGAACATATATTTTATCTTTTCCATTGATTTTGAGAGAGAGAGAGAGAGAGAGAGAGAGAGAGAGAGAGAGAGAGAGAGAGAGAGAGAGAGAGAGAGAGAATGTGAAGAGGAAAGAAAGCTAATAAGAGAAAGCAGGTAATGAGGAAGATGATCTTCTAAGGGGGAGAAGCAAAAGGAAAAATCTTGAGAAGTATTTTTAGAACTGGTATGGTGTCTTTGATGTTTTTTCACATCATGTGTTGCCATTTATGAAAAAGGGGGAGATTATTGCAAGAATGGAAAGAGGAATGAAAGTTGTTTCATTGATGTCAACCAGTCAACCGGTTATCCACTAGTTGTTGTTGACTGTATATGTTGAGGATATTGAGAAAATTGTATTAAAAGAAGGTTATAGGTATTCAGCTATTCAGGATGTTGATCCAGTACTTGTGAACTATGTTTTTCTGTGTTCTAGCTTAGGTGCAGGAGAATTGTTGTTGGTCTAGATTTCTCTTTGTTGAATTCTTATGACTTGTAGTTCTAGAGTTGTGTTGCCCTAGTTCTATTGAAGATGATCTCAACATTTGGAAGTATCGAGCTTAATTGATCTATGTGTTTTACACTGGTTGACCGTTTGTCAAGCACTATCTTCAAAGTTTGTGAAGCATGTTGGATCTATTATGGGTCCTGGTGAAGCGTGTGTTTGGGTCACCCTCATTCTAATTCCACCCTAGGATGTTTTGCGATGACCTAATTAGAATTTGAATTTTGATGGCCGACTTTGTATCTTTTCAAGGTTGGAGATGGTATAAATACAGAATGTGCTAGAAATGAAAATTGTACATAAGAAAAGAAGGAAGATAATTGAAAGATCAAAAACAAATTTGATGCTATTCTAAAAGTGTGAGTTATGTGTGTGATTGATCAGCGTGAATCTTAATGTTGAATTTCTAGATGCAGTGAGCAGAAGGCGAACTCTATCGTTCATGCAAGTTGATTTGTGATTGTGGTGGAATCATTTGTTGCATTGGTATTGTTGTCTCTTTGTAATAGGTCTTCTTTGTATCTCTGTGGAAGTGAGCCCTCCGAGTTGTAGCCCTATGGATAGTGAGCCTCATTTCAAGCAGTGAGCCTTTTTATAATCAATTTTGATATTCTCTATAGTGTGAGTTAATCCTCACCGTAGTTTTTCCCTCATTGGTTTTTCCACATAAATCTAGTGTTATTGTGTTTTTTCATTGGCAATTGATCATTAATCACTTAATCATTTTATGTGTTTATTTCAGTAATTGAATTCAAGGTTATAGTTTGTAACAACAAATTGACCCCCCCATATTAGTTGTCCTATCCAACATAATTCCTCTAAAGTTTTACCAAAATTCTTATAATTTTGTATATTACTCACTACATCCTTCCCAAATTATGATGACAGGTCAAAAAAAAATTTAGTTTGAGAAATTGGCTATGGAGAAATGTCAAATATAGACTTTAGGCATTCCATTAGAACTTTAACTTCACCCTTTATCTCATCTTTGATTTTCTTGTCCTTAGTTGTTCATTCCACCAATCTAGCTATTGTTATCTAGAAGTTATGCATGTCCCCATCTCTTGTGAAAGGCCCAAATTTCACTCTAGTAATATTGAAATCACTGGAAATAGCCTGGGTTACTTATTTTTGTATAGAAGAATGAGCTACCTCTACGCATATGTTCCCTATGTTCTCCTCTTCCAACAGTCTAGATGTTGTCTGACGCAAACCAAGGTAGGAGGGTTTGGTGAGGGACTATCCAACCTCGTAGCTTAAACAACTAACACTCAGATCTTATTGATATGCAGCAGAAGCTAACAGATAATCAACATAAGGATAAAAAATATGCAAGAACACATGACACAAGAATTGCCCTGGGAAAACCCTCAAAGGGAAAAACCCAACCTCCAAAGTTCACTCTTGATTATATTATGATCTCAAAACACATTACATATGCCACTCGAGCTTCACAGATGCTAGGCCACAACCTAGGAATTACAAACAATTCATATAATAACAATATTTATCGATTCGTCCTTCTGCTTCAATATTTCTCTGCTCTGCTGATCTTACTAGATCAGAACACCTCATAATTGTGTTGCATGACTATTGTTCTTCACACTTCATCTTTGCCTTCAAAATATTAGAACATTGTTCGCACATAGAACTTCGCACATCTCGCACACATGCCTTCCTGCTTCCCTTTTTCGTTATCAATCTCCTCAAAATAATTGGTCTTATATATTTTCATCCAAGGATAACATCAACTACATGTCGGCCCAACAATATATAAAAAGTGTTAAAACTATCGGAGCAAATCCATAAGAAATTATCAATGTGCATTAACCAAGGTCGACCCAAACATACTAGGGATCCAAAACAACATGCCTCAAACATGAAACAACTTAAACAATTAGCCTTGAAGATCCACAACATGTTACAATCAGTCAATACGGCCAAGAACATGAAAACATGAACTCCCAGAAGGAAAATCACTAATCGCGACCACAACAAACAATGTGAACCAACAACATAGCTAGATCATGATCTAGAAACATCCACAAATCACCACTAAAGATCCACAACAACTTAGATTACTAGAATCACATCATCTTCTCTCAGGTACACCAACTAAAGCAATCAAACAACTGTTAGAACACAAATACTCATAACTTGATCAAATCTTCATGGAAACCTCAGAAAATTTTGGTGGATACACTAGACATTCTTGTCAACAAACCCTTTAATCCATGACTTCTCATCTCAATATACTGAGCTATTCATCATACTAAACTTCACTGCATCACCAACCACCTCTATAATTGGATGTTCTTTGAATCTATTGGATGCCCCTGCATCAGACTTTTGGGGTTATTTGAAAAGTGAGCCTCTTCACTTTGGGCTAAGTTATGTCAAAATCAATGTTGGCTCTTTGAATTTTTTCAGTGATATGTTCACATGTACTTGCAACTGCCTCACGACTGACGATCTATTCAATTCCATCCTGCAAAATTTCCTCAAATGTAATTTGGATTCGACGATCTACCATGAAGCCTTGCACTGCCTCAATGGTCAGCGGTTTGAGCAAGCCTTCTCTGCAAGTTTTCTCAAGATCAATGTCTGCCTCAATCAATTAAAAGTTAGTAGGTACTTGCAACTGCCTCAAGGTCGGTGGTTTGTTCAAGTCCACCCAGAAAAATTGACTCAAATGTAATATGGATTCGATGATCTACTTGCAGGCCTTGCATTGCCTCAGTGGTCGACAATCCAAGCAATTCCACCCTGCAAGTTGCCTCAGTTCTTTCATTGTCTACTTCAATCAAATAAAAGTTAACACATTACTTACATCCTCTAGAACAATCATATGACTTCCTTGACTCATCAATATCATTTCCAAATTTCCTCTACAACACTTTATGATCTTTGCATTTCCTTTGCACACCTCAAAATATTTTTTTTTTCTCTACATATATTGTTCCTACACTATTCTCTACCTCTGCAATGTAGACTCCCCTTTCTGGTTATGCCTCCCATCACATCACTACTTTCTCAAGTCTCCTTAAGATCATTGCTTCTTCTTCTGGTTCCACTATCCAATTTGATTCCTCCAAAGGTTCCCCTTCCTCTGGATAAACTAATTTTGTATCAACAAGTTCTTTTTCATCTGCACAAACTATCTTTGCGTCCTTTAGTGTTTCTCTTTCATTAGCTTCTCTAGTATTAGGATTTTTATGACATTTAGTACTTGATTCTTTCTTCCTCCAAACCTGAAAATAGGTTCCTTCTCTAGAAAATCCTCTTTCACTCCTTTGGTACCCTTCATTGTTGGTATTATCATCTAGAATTTGTGCATGTCCTCTTTCAATCAAAGTCGAGTTGAACTACAGGGTCTCAATGTGTAAAACGTAGGAAAGGCCATCAATCGATGAGCCCCCGAGGCCACACTAGGTCAATCCTTTAGGGTACATCGGTCATAAACTATCACACACTCATAATAGTCAAAGCATCGAAAAAATTCATACATCAACAAGGAAAATAATTCAAAACCGTCATCAAGTCAAAATCACACACATTGTCAAAACGATCAACTTATGTCTTAAGCAAGATATGTCTTTATTGACGAAAAAGATTGTTAATTGTCATAGCCTCATGTAGCTTGTCACATCAACAACATCAAGTTCAATGTCTTATACGACACATGCCATTCTGAAACCAAGCTTTGTCATGCCTTACACAAATTATTACAAGGTCAAAACTAGACTCAACGTCTTATACAGTATGTGTCATCCCTCACATCGAGCTATGTCAAACATCAAACAATTACACAAGATCAAGTTTTGGCAAATACTTTTATTTGGCCTTTTGACTTTACATCGTATTTTGTCTTATCTTTTTATCGATTTGTGCATGAGTCTAGTTACTAGCTTTCTCAAGGATGTCCCTCGAAGGATTTAGAGAAGCAAGGATGTTTCAAGACTCTTTTTCTTTGATTGTTGTCTGTCAACTGTCTTTTAAACTTTGGATTTTGAGTAATGTTACTAGTTTCCACAAGGATGTCCCATGAAGGATTTAGAGGAGCAATGATGTATCATGACCTGTTTTTATGTGTTTGTTGTTTGTGGTTTGTCTAGACAAAAATACTAGGGCAATCTTGCTTTTAGTATGAATTAAGACACTCTTTGTCTGTGACTATCTATTTTTCGCAAATGGATGACTTTGTACACTATGGTCTATCTCAAATCATGGTGTGTACTATCCATTTGTGTTAGTCCCACCCAGTGATGATAAAATGCATAGCTTAGTATAAATTTGGAAAAATATTGAATATTTTACATTCTTCTAACAAACATTTCTAATACTAACATTTAGATTAATCCACGCTAACATTTCTTCATTTCTGCATCTTCACCACCGCTATCTATGTTCTTCTATCATTTTTATCCTTCATCTTCTAGTTTTTGCATCTATTTCGAGAGCACACTCATGTTCTTTGAACCTGCCTGTCCTCTCAAGGGGGCATACCAATACCTCCTCGTCATCCTTCCTCGCCCTAATTTCACTAGGGCATATCATTTTTTTTATTTTTTCACACAATGCAATAAACAACATTGTATCATAGAGGGGCAAACTCTAGACACTGAAAATTGGTCTAGGCCTGTGAATACCACTTTCGACATAATTTTATAATGTCCGTGGTCATGATTAAATAATGTTAATTATTTAAGTATTTCCTAAAGACATCTTTCTTCTATTAATTAAATAACCTTTTAATTATTTGATTAATTTATTATGACTCTTATTCAACTCTAATTAATTAAATAAATCTATTTTATTTTACGTCGCTAATTAATTAATTTTCTTTCTAAATTAAATAATTTATTATTTAATTTACCCCTTTATCATATTTTCAACTATAATTAAATATTCTTTTCAAATTATTTAATTATTCAATTAACCTTTTCAGTCAATTAAATAAATTATTATTTATTTAATTAAATCATTTTAATTTTGAATGTTGAATTAAATTAACATTTAATTCATAATTAATTATTTTTGTCACATTCTTCTATCATCCAGTTAACTAATTATTCACTCACCATCTGACTCAAGATTTATTTGAATCCATCAGTTATCTCTGGATTCGATATCTTATCGTCTTTGTGAAAAAGACTCTCTGTCACAACTAGTCAATTGACTAGTTCTAACTCATATGCATGAACATATTTATTAATTAAATATTGTTATTTAGTTAATTAATTCATGTGTGCATTTGAATAGATCATTGTCGAGTTCTAACTTTATCCTTTTCGTTCAAAGTCTAATTCTTCTATTTTCGAAGACTTTCAACTGAAGATTAAATCATTTATTTAATCTTGAACTCCTATTCATTCTATTTTTGAACAATCTTAACACCAAATTAAATTATTATTCTAATTTAATCTTTATCCTGTAGAATTTGTCAACTCACGTTCTAATTGACATAGAACTCACATCACATGACATTCATCAATCTCGATCGTTTATCTCTCTTTCGAATCTGAGACGATCATTTGAAAAACAACTTTTTATAAAGAGGTGGCAGATGCAATAGCTAACTTAGAACTAGAGGAGCCAAATAACATTCTTCTTAGAGGAGGAATAGATTTCTCATGTTCTAGAGAGGAGGGAGGAGTAGGGCCTACCCTAGGGGAAACATGTATGTCTCTACTAGGAGAAGATTCGGGAGAAGAAGAAGCACTTGCCTAAGATGGGGAAGTAGAGACGTTGACTATTTCTTCTTCTTCTTTAGCTATTTCCTTATCTATGTCCTACTAAGGGGGCTCATAGGCATCTTCTCCACATGTTTTATTTGGAAAGTTCCCCTCTGAATGCTTTCCATATCCACCACCATTTCCTTTTGATGGTATTTTTTCTGAAGTAGAAGTTTGTGTTCCTGAGGTCATAGGTTGTTAGCTAATTTCTCCTTGTGGTTGTGTATTTTGTGATTTGGTGGGGGCGTTAGCTTACTTTTATGCATTCTTTCTAGCAACCCATTCTTGTGTTCTTATTAATATGACTATAGTCTTATCCTTAATGGTCTCATTTTCTTTGATGATCTAGTCCATCAATATAGTAGGCTAAATGTGGATGTGGTTAATAAATATGGGATCCACTATATCAGGCTCATCATCTTCAATGCCTTGGATATCCCAATTTTAATTAAATGCAACTATCTTCCTTAAATTTAACCTCATCCAACTTCTCCTTATTACCTCATATTCATCAACATAGTCAACCCAATAATCTTCCAAGTCAAGAACATGATGGAATTAGGACCTAGTTGCAAATTGTTCTTCACAAAATATTTAATATCAAAAGGAAACCTTTTATCATAAAATTGCAAGGTATATTTGACAAGGTCTCTTTCAATATTAAGTGCATCAAACATAGAATTACAAGAGAAATGGCCAAGTCCAATAGGGAATTGTACACCAACATTTTTCCTCTCTTGACACCTTTAATTATCTCTACCACCTTCCTATAGACTTCTATCAAGACAAACTTATCCTTTGCATTCTTAGGGGGCTTTAGTGGATCACCATAAAACCCTTCAATTCTAATATATGAAAACCTTTGGAACTATATGAAGTGACTCCCATAGGTGTCGATTAACTGTATGGCTTTAGGAGAAATCCTTAAACCAATACCCCTTGTATCTCTTGAACCATCCTCGTGGTAAAGGTGTCATTAATTATCCTATGGTGATGATAGATTTTTCCCAATTGAACCATATCATAATAATAAAAAATAGAACCTCTTGGTGTTGGGTTGCACTCGGCCTCAATCCCGTCCAGGTTCTAGTACTATCAATAGCATAAATCAAATATGAGGACATGTACAATAATATGTTGATTGGGAAGTGAATGATCATATGATGTATCTGGTCACTAATGAGTTGCACACAATCCAAGAATTGCACACCCTAAATAATAATCTACACAAAAAATTACATCCACTCCTCAAACTCATGAGCTCACTCATTTCCCGTTAACCTTTGCAAAAGCATAATTATGTTAGAAATTTCATCCACAAAGTGATTTCTATGTAGATTTTTGAGCAATTGAGATTTTTCCTTCTTAAGTGTTGCAAATCACTCCTTGGCAATCGCATTCTGATACCTACCTTTCTTTTATGAAAAATTAGTGTAAAATCAAATTTGTACATTTCCTTCTATAATTTTTAAGAAAGAAGTGAAAGTAGCCCTTTGAATCTTCACCACTAACCGGTTATCATTTTTCCTAACCTCCTATATTTTGGGATCATAATTATTAATGCATTCCAATATTAAGTTAGGACATTGAATGGCCACTAGGAATGTGACAACTTGTAACAACCTACTCTTAATTAATTTTTAAGTAATGGGTGGCCGATTATCTCTCCCAATTATGTTCCAAAATTCATCCAAACCTACATGCCCTAGCTTGGTATCCCCTATATCCAGAATTGTACTAGTTAAGCTAGAGACATACTCATAACCTTTATGTAGACATGGAAAATATACAATGTCAGTTTGACACACTTACTACCAACATTCCTTCCTGAATCATACTCTCAAATTTTCATCATATTTTGCCTCTTAATTTAATGAGTCATAATTCATTTAATTAAGTCTTTCTCCTCCAGTGATTAAATTAATCAATTTAATCTAATTAACCTAACATTTCTATTTAATGAAATAATTTATTTTATTTGATTAAATTCTCTAAAGTCCTCTTATTAAATTAAATAAATTAAACCTTATTTGATTTAATCTAACATATTCCTCCTTGTTTAAATAAATCAAAACCATTTATTAAATTTCCTCGATTTGATTTAAATCAATTCATAAATTTAAGTCTAAATTGTCAAATCATCTAATTCTTCATTTAATTAATCAAATCCTTGATTAAGTTAATCCTTCTCATTAAAATCTTCTAGGGAATGCAACTTGCACAATAAATCAATTACTTTGATTTATTTAATTCTCTATTTTCCCTCACATAGCATCAAAAGGGAATATTCCCTTGTTTGAATTCAAAAAGTCCAAGTAGACTTGTACATCCAACAAGGCATTCACTCCTCTTACATGTCCTTGTGCATTGAGCCAAGTGGCATTTATTTCATTCATTTTTCCCTCTCACATGTCATTTCTCAAATTTGAAATTCCACCTAATGGCATTTATCATGCACATTGGCCAAAATGTGCTCATTCCTCAACCATTCACATCTTGACAAGTGGCACTTTTCCATTGGATGTTGAATGATCCCACATTGCTCTATTTCATTCTCTCTTCCATTTTGGAAATCTATAAATTGGAGACTCCTCTCCTCATTCAACAACACACAACTTTGAGTAAACTTACTATGCTCAAATTCACCTTCACTTCACAGATTTCAAGCAATATTATTCTCTTCATTTGAGAATTAATCTTGCCCATAACATCATTTAGCTTGTTCAAGGATTGGGAAAATGATGCTTACTACACAACAAGGTGGCACCAATCCACTATGAGATAAAGGTTTAATTATGTTTCTTATATGTTGTTGTTTACCTTATTTTTCTACTCATTGGTTGCATATTTAGACATGGTTAAGTATTTCATAGGGATGTCTAAGTTTGCTGGTTTAAACTAACTTTTGTGCTAACAACGTGAAATTGTTTAAGCCGTCTCTTGCAAGTTTTAGCATCCACATTCTAGTGCTAGAAGGAGGGCTCTCTCAATTTGTTGTTACAGTTTTACTTGTGTCTTTGTTGCTGGAAATTTCATTCAATATGTTTAACTGTTTTATTAACAGTCATTTCTGCTATTATTTATGGTTAAAAAAAATTTGTATAGAATGCGAGTCTTGATTTTTTCTTTGGCAAATGCTTAAATATTCATGTACAATGAAAGTAGATAATCTCAGATAATCAAATCATAAATCAAATGAGATTTTGTTGTAGATTTTCTCCTTCTCCCGTGCTGTTTCTTGCATTTTTTCCACGCAGCCAGGCCGACCATCACCCGCGTTACCGCGCCTTTCATTCCACCCATCCACGCTATAGTAGTCTCGGGTGTTTTCACTGGCCTTAACTCCTGCCCCTTTTACCGCCTTACCGCACTGTCTATCCTCCCTATTCGTGGTATCGTGATATGCACCGCCATATCACGGCCTACCCTTTCACTGCTCGCGGTACCGCGGTATCCATCGTCATACCGTGGCCTACCCTTTGACCACCTGCGGTATCATGGTGTCCATCTCCACCACTATTTTCGTTGTCTGTCGTCTCTTACTGCGTTACCGCAGCCTTCTTCCATACCCACCGTGGTAGGGCAGTGTCTACTGCATCACCGCCGGTTAAACCTCCCTTACCCGCGGTAGCATGGTAACCGCCCACTTTCTTTACCACGTAACTTCCAGCTAAGTCTCACCCTTTGCGGTATTGTATTTAACCGCCATAGGCTCCATCCCATTACCGCGGTCTACTTGCTAACCTTTCGCGGTAGCGCAGTAACCGCTTCCCTATTTGTCTTGACCGCCACCGCATCACCACGGTCTCCTGTCTAACCGTGTGTGGTATTGCAGTTAACCGCTTGACTGTCATCACTAACCACCCGCGATACTATGGTAGACTCACCCTAACCGTCACTTCACCGCCAGTTCGCTCACCGCGCTACTGCGGGTCTCCCTCAAACCACCTGCGGTATAGCGGTAGCGGTCTTGGCCGACTGTGTGAAGCCGCCAACCGCGATACCGTGGTCTATGGTAAAATAGTGAAATGGATCAATTCGGGAAATAAACAAGCTCTATAAGGAAAACAAACTCATAAGGGGGTTAAATTTTTTTTAGAGATGGCAATTTTTATAATTAGGACATTAATACATGGGATATTTTTATGAAATATTTTATTAACTTTGTATTTTCTTTTGAAGGTTGAACATTGGAATCGAACCAAGGCAAAACAAGATTGGAGGAAATCACAAAAGCATTTTTTAATGCTTGTTGAGCTAGATTTTTCACCTAATTTCAAACCATCTCACATATATTTTTGGGGTTTAAAATTAACCATTTTGACTTGATCTTTTGCTTAAAATTGAACTTTAGAAATTTACTAGATTTCAATTTGGGTCTAAAATTGAACAAGGCAATCTCACATTTCATTTGGTGCTTAAAAAGAACTCATCATTGTTTTGAGGTCTAAAATGAACAAGTGTTTTCCATGTTTTGCAATCCTTTTCACAAGTTAATATCATTTAAAATGCGTATGCGCTTCTCTCGTGCTTCATTGCGATCTTGAGAATCAAAAACATTTTAGGGATATTAGGTTGTTAAAAAAGATTGCCTCCACATTTCAATTTGGGCACTTAACAATTGAACAAAACATGTGAGTTTGAGTGAACTTGTTGCGAGTCTTCTCCCTTTGTTTCTAAACGAAGGTTGATCGAACTACAAATAAGTTTATTCACTTTTGTTATCTTAGAGGGCCTGCCTTGTGGGAAAAAGTACTCACCCAAGGGAACGACCCAACTGGGAACGCGCTAAAGCCAAGCGACTTCCAACTGACATATAAGTGTGGATTCTTGAGGAAAGTCCAAGAATCACGAGGATTATTCCAACGAGATGGACAGAAATTGACTCTCGCCAATGTTGGATAATCCCCCATGAATGGAATGCCTGAATTAGAACCCTTTGTTTAGAAAAGGCCAAAACCTTATCTATATTGTTGGTGCAAGAGGTCATGTCCTCTGAAGCCGCCCCACATTATACATGCGGTTTTGTTATAGAGATGGAAAGTATGCCATGGGAGATTCATGGGTACTAATGCTTGGCTACCCGAGAAGTGTGTGTCATGGAGGGGAGCCAGTGTGGTCAAGCATTTAGCCATTCACACAAAATATGTGCAAATGGATTTGTCCAAGTGGGAACCCAATAGAATATTGTCTCATCATCCTAGGGTTGTAAAGTGCTTGGAAGTGGAAAACACATTCCTTGGTTCCTAAAAACATTTGAAAATAAACATTCACAGGACCTTCAAATTTTAAACCCCTTTTAGGAAAAAAATACCTTTGACGAATTTAAGCAATCTTGCTTTCCCTATGGATCATATCCTTAGAGGTTTCTAAGTGCTCATATTCTATCATCATTTGTTTTCAATAAGATTAAATATAGGAGACATTTGCCCTATTTTCCTTGATTTCCACATAATGGACTTTGTGGGATGAAAAAAAAAGTGGGACATTAGACATACAGTTTGAAACATAATCAAGCAAGTGCTTTTGGTAAAAAGAATACACTAAGACAAGATAAAAGACAAATTGGATTACACATGTGTTTTCTACACATGTGTTTTCTAACATGATTTCACATGTGTTTTCTAACATGATTTCCCGCAAGATCAAAATCCCAAAACCAAAGTTCAAGAAGCTTAGTCTAAAAGCTCGTAAGGAGCGTCTTGAGATAGTTTTCGAATTTAGGGAAAGATTAGTTTACAACTTTTACAAAAAATCTTCAAGAAACAAACCTAAGTTGTATGCGTTCTACTATCAACAGAATCCCAAAAATTTTGAAAGGTTTGCTTTCCTCCCATAGGAAGTATAGCGTGTTCTTCAACACCGAGGTCTTGTAAGAAGAAGTGTTATTCTAGGTCAAGTCTAGGATCAAATTCAATCACTTTCATCCATCTCTCAACCATCAAAATCAGTCAAAAATCACCTCACCAACAACTCTTGGAAACTTTGTAAACATTTTTTATGCTAAAATTTTAAGTGAAATCAGAACCACTTTTTTTGACTTAACACACCTAGTCAAACCATTATATTGTACATAAGTTTTCTCTAGGATAATACAACTTCCTAGGTTTTATGAGTCCATCTTGTTTGGCTTAACACACTTAGCCAAATTATCAAATCATCACCTCGTTTGACTTGACACACTTAGTCAAACTACTATCTTGTAGGAATTCACTCTAGGATAACACAACTTCCTAGAGTTTTACGATTACATTTATCACTCTTGTTTGACTTAACACATTTAGTCAAACTATCAATCCAATCACGATCAATCAAAGTCCTAAAAAATTTAACATTTCCTTCAAAGTTTCTTTAAGAGTTCCATTCATCTGTATCACTCATCTTTCATTTATCTCATCCTTTTCATCGCTTTGAACCTTCAATTATCCTAGTTCTTCGCTTCTTTAAACCTAAGGTCTAGACCAATCTAAAGAACTAGAGGTTCATCTCTTACATTCTTGAAAATTGATCTTCATTTTATGGATCAAACTCAATCTCAACACAAGAGGGACATGGAATATAAACTTGATCCATCCATCATGAGCAATTCGAGTCAACCAAACTATCCAAGTCTCACAATGCCAATTGATTATTGAAACTCACATTTATGCAATTCAAACATGGAATTATTATCTCCTCCAAACTTCAACGATACGAATGTGAGTATACCCAATCTAAAGTTTGGAACACCTTTCCCAATGATAGATTTAAATCCAAGTCCAAATCTGCAAATCTATCAACCAAACACTCAATGCATGAGTTTTCCAAACAACACTATCCTGCCAAATCCATACATGTCAAATACAACTTTACCAAACATGATCATTTCAAATCCACACTTGGTAAACTTTGGTGTAGACATGTTTGCAAATCCCATTAATTTTGTTTAAAATCCAAGCAATATGTTGATGACTCTAGGTATTGATCCAAGTGAAGGTAACACCATGCAAAATCAAAGTTACCTAAATCAAGGCAATATGATTCTCAACCACAACAATGTTCAAATTCAACCTATAATGCCAAATCAAACATCATACCAAATCATCCCATTTTTCCATCGATATCACAACAGCAGGTGGCAACCATCCAAGCAATCCCAATAGTCAACACCATTCCCATTCCACCATCACCACCACCACTGCCAAAACACAACATGACGAATTCATTCTCCATCATGTTGCAAACCGCTCAAGAAGCTTCCCACAAAAAGGTGCTCCAAAACCAAAAAGCTGCACAGCTAGCTGCTCAAAAAGCACAAGCGGCTCAAGTAGCCCAACAAGCTCAAGCCCAACACTAGGCTCAATAGGTGCAAGCATAATTCCGGGCACTATTGCAAGCAGTCCATCAACAAGTAGCACAACAAGGAGCCCAACAAAAAGCTTTGTTGGCACAACAACAGCTAGCCCAACAAAAAGCTTTGTTGGCACAGTAGTAGCAAAACCAACAACAAGCTTTGTTGGAACAACAACAACATGACCAACAACAAGCGTTGTTGGCTCAGCATCAAACACAAGCATTACTCGCTCAGCAAAGCTTGCAATAGATTCCCACCATAATTGTTGAAAACAATATTCAAGATATATCCATCAATGAACACCTTGAAGATGTTTCCACCTCCTTTGATGATCAAATCAACATACATCAAGAGCCATTTTTTAGTCATGATCAAGACCCCTCCTACAAAGATCTATTTCAAGGATTGTTGATGTTATTTTATCCTATTGACATAAACCAAGATCCATCAACAAATGATCGTGTTGACAATGTCTCTACATCACCCAACGAGTTAGAGGACATATTTCAAGAACTTATCCCAAAGCATGATCAACATCTATAACCAAGGTCTAGCAATGGTCCTTCCCAAGATATATTGACATCCTTTGACCTCATGGTTACAGATATTGACAAAATCCCTAGCTCTACACTTGGTCCAAATACGTTCAAAGAACAATTGGATATTAAGCCACTTCCCATGCCTTATGACGATGTCCAAAAACCCTTTGAAAGCAATCCATCCTTTGAAATTGACCCATGTCAAGAACTTGATCCAAAGCATGTTGAAAGAAATTCTGACATTAACCAAGATCGAGAATTTTTATATTCAAGATACTACAATGAGGTAATGGGCACTCTCCTATCTATACAAGATATCGCAAACAATGGTCATATCCATATAGAACATACTCCTCCATCTACCCATAATATGCTTTCTTTGGATGGACATGTAGATGATCTTCATTCAAAACAAGAGTCTCATACTCTTGATATCACTACCAAGGAACAAGATTCTCATACTCTTAACATTTGTACACATGATCAAGATATAGACAAATGCAAAGACATATCAGAAATGGGTCATGAAGAAGGCTTCTACAGAAGTAGTGAATCAGAAACGTCATGTGAAAGAATATCAAGAATGGATCATGAGGAAGACTTTTGTGTGGACAGTGAAGCATCAACACCTCTTGAAGAAGCACTACAATCTGATATCTCACAAGACCAATCTAAAGATATCAATCAGAAATTCATCCCACATATGGAGGATCTTATCACTTATAAACTTGGATCACTCACCTTTGTAAGGGAAAACTATCTTATCAATGAAAGAGCTATCACTTTTGAAGATCCACCATTGAAGATCACTCACCTCTTGAATGCATTTTTTGTATGCTCATATGATCGGATGGAGAGTTCACATCGGTTTGATGTTGCATTTTGTTATTAGGTTTATCCATGGCTGACTTAATAATTAGTTAATGGCTTAACATGAATTGCAGATATGTGTGTGACCTATTCTTGGTCCCAGCCAACATAAGATAGCATGCCACATGGTTGAATTACCTTTGGAGAAGTTTTTTATGAAGCCGACAACTATCTTTTTTGGAAAATATGTGCTGCATCTAATTAGGTCAACCCAATTGATGGTTGTGGACATGCCATATATATACAGGATAGTTTGGAGATTGAAAGTGTGGAAGTATGATGTGCGAGTAGTATGTGAATGCAAAGAAGAGTGAATATCATTCTAATGGAATGCAAATTCTCTAAGCATCAAAGGAATTGAATTTGCACTTGTGGTGTAACTCCATCAGTTCATATTCTAGCTATAATCCATTTTTTTTTTGTAATCTTTTGTAGGTAGTGAACCTTCTTATTTGGACAATGAGTCCTACCTGTAAGTAGTGAGCTTTTATATTTGGTAGTGAGCCTCTTTTATATATGGTTTTGGAACTACTATATATTGTGAGCTAATCCTCGCTGTGGTTTTTCCCTCATTGGGCTTTCCACGTAAAATTTGGGTGTTTATGTGTTGTGTGATTTCATGCTTTGTTCTTGCTCTTCTCTATTATATGCATAAAGTAATTGATGGTGTTTGTTCAATAAGTTTGAGAAGATATTGATTCACCCCCCCTCTCAGTATCTTGAATATTCAACAATTGGTATTAGAGCTATGGTTCCTCTGAGGAAGTCTAACATCTTGAGGAAGATCTTGTAGATTGAATAAATGGATAAAGAAGAGCTCCAGGCTGCTCTTGAAGATCTTGACTAGGCATAAATTGAAAAATGAGATCTAAAAGAAAATCTTGATGAAGCAAATGAATGCATCCGAAAATTGAAAGAGCAACTGAAGAAATTCAAAGAAAGACATAGAGAAGTGAGTGAGCAACTGAAACAATCAAATGAAGAGATTATCATATTAAAGGTGAAAGTGGATGAAAAGAAGAGAGTTGAGGAGTGTCTAAATACAGTGGTAGAAAGTAAGTCTTATGTATGCTCAAGGCTTGAATAGGAAGTGATGAATTTGAAAGTAGATTTGGAGAAAGCAAAGCTCTGTGAAGATAATTTCAAGTCAAGCTCCACCAAGATTGATGAATTGATAGAAAAATAAAGAATTTATAAAGACAAAGGTGGTTTAGGTAATGAAGTTGGTTAAAATGTGTAGAACTCAAATTCAATAGAAAATCAAAAGACTCAAGATTAAGGAAGAAATAAATCTAGGAAGAAGATCACCTATTAGACAAGCAAATGCCCAAAGGTACCCATCGTTCAATGGTGTTTGTTTTTCATGTAATAAATTTGATCATAGGTAAACTCAATGCAGGAGTAGGGTGAATCAGTTTTATGGTTCCTTCTCTGGACAATGTTATGCATGCAAGAAAATTGGACATAGAGCTACTGAAGGCAGATCTCAAGTGAGGATGATTAGTCGGGAGATGATGAACATGTTTAATGAAGATAGAATGAATTAATTTTTTGATGGCTACTACTATACCTGTAACAAGTTTGGACACAAAGAAAAATAGTGTAGATCAGGTGTTAATGGAGGACAAAAAAATCAAATAAATGTTGTTTGCTACAATTGCAAAAAATTGGGACATATTTCAAAAATATGCAGAAGTAAAAAGGGAAAGCAATCTACTCCGGTAAAGGTCGATGAAATTGTGAAGAAGATTGAAAAATATGAGATTAAGCAAGAAATGAACAAGATATGGAAGAAGAAAGAAGAAATAGAGATGACATATGCATTTGTGCCCTCATTTGATGCAGATGATTGCTCCAGGAATTAGACCTAGCATAGTCTTAGGGGAAGCCTTAACAAAAAATTGTTTGAACCCCTTGGAAATATGGCATGTTAGATGTTGGCATGAGGATATGTTGTAAAGATTGGATGGACAGAGGTTATGCAAAAGAAATAAAAAAAAAAAGTGAAAGAATTTTTTTCTTGCGGAGTAAATTAGGGATTCTCAGTGAAGTGGAAGAAGGTTTTTATCATATTTTTGCATTTAATGTGAATTAGGGTAGAGTGATGGTGTATAAAGAAAAAATCACAAGTCATTTTTTGATCACCTATGCATTTGAAGAACTCAAAGAATGACTCGGCGCAATCTTGGAGTGATTTTGAAGCAATTTGAAGCAATTCTGAGAGATAATTGTGAACAATCAAGAACAAATGATGAAAGTTTCTCTTTTGTGGCTATAGAGGAAGGTATGGAAAGAAGTTTTGATTGTGTAAGGAAGAATTTGAAGAAATTGAGTGCTATGATGGAATTGATTAACAAAGGATCAAATGGAAATATTCCACTGAGGCTAAAAGGAGTTGAACTGGAATAATTTGATCATCGAAAGATAAAGAAAATGGAATTAGGGTTAGAGTCGAATGATTTGTAGAACATAAAAACCCTAGGCTTGGATTTGTGGGGAGAATTCCCGTGGTTTACTAATAGAGAATTCATCTTGTTTCTTTTGAGTAAATTCAAGGATGGAAACATTGTGTTGGACAAACCCTACCCTATTACGAAGGAAGCGATTAAAGCTATCACCGGGTTATGTAGTATTGGAGACCTCCCTGAAAATAAAACCATAAAATACAAAGTGGGGGAGTTGATGGGAATCAAAAAATACCCTCGAGACTTGTTGATAAATACTATTGTCTACCCCTCCATAAGGTATGTTGCATATGGTGTTTCCTACAAAATTTATTTCAGAAATCGTGATAGTTCCACTTTAACAATTGTCATGTAGCTAGCGCACAAAATGGTAGAGGAGAATACAAAATTTGATCTGTGTGGCTTGATTTTGGAAAATCTTACTGAAAATGTACGGATTTCATTGGTCGAGGGATACCCTTTTCATTTCAGGTCTTTGCTTACATGTACGGTATTTTACCTTTTGAACTCTCTATAGGGAAAGGAAAATGTTAAGTGGGAATCTGGGATTCCTATTGGAAAATAAATGTATAGATATTTGGAAGGCATGGAGCATAGTGCAAGTGTCTATAAAGTATTTTTCTTATCCTTGTAGAAGGATATGTTCTCCTATATGACTGTATCTAGTCAATTTGAGGAGGGTTCATCCTTTGGAACAAAGGAATTGGAAGTTGTCATTGGTGATTGCCCTCCAAAATCTAAGAAGAGAAAATTTATCCAAAAAACATCTTCACCATTCCAAAAGAGAAGGGAGACAAAGAAGAATCCCAGCCTAGATCCGAATATTCTAATCTAGATGATATTTGGACAATGTTGGTTAAAGGTAAGATGAAGAAAATTGGTGAATTGTGGAATGCATCCTCTCTAGTGGATAGACTGAAGATCGATGATGCTCTAGTTATGTATCTTCTTAGAAAAGGTATTGATGTTTCAAGTGTTTTAGATTCTTTACCAGATAATTTAGTTGAATTTGAAGAAATAATTTTATTGGAAGGTCCAGAAGGATGTAAGTTAGAAGTCATGGTTGAAAAGAGACATGCTAAAGCTAAGCAGAGGTTATCTGAACATATTAATGAGACAAAGAAATGCATCAGAGAAATGTTAGATATCTACAAGTATTATCTCTGATGGCCTGGTACGATCGACAATTTTAGAAGTAAGATTGAATAAAATGAATCTTAAATGAATAGCATTGGAAAGAATTTTGATATTGGTGTTGTCACAATAGTGGTTTACACTTTTTGGGAGATCCTGATTTTTGCTAAAATCACATATTTTTAGAAAATATAATGATTTAAGCCTTGAAAAGTTCCATTTAAAGGATTCCAATTGAAGAGGGTTTGATCAAACTACCTTAGACCAAGCCCTCTTGGATAGAACCCCGCTATTTTTAAACCATACCTATAACAGAGTCTCCTTTACACCTATCAAAATGCTGATAAAAAACCACTTTTGATTTACCTTTTGGGGGATCAAATGAATTCATTTAAAATTTATTTTTTGTAAGTATGCATTCCTTATTATAAGCTTCCAAAAAGTATAATTTTAATTAAAGTTAATTTGATTATTATATTTATTTTTTATTTCTTGTGAATGTAGGTTTTTGCCAAAAATCAAGCTCTTTGTTTTGCACATGTGGAAAAATAGAAGATTATCAAAAAAAAAAATTAAAAATGTTCAGGTTGAGTATTGATTTCCTTGATCCATTGAAAAAAATAAAATTGAATTTCGATACATACATAAAAAGTTATGTTGTATAGAGACTGCCTATGTTTGAATTGTAATTGGTTTGACTTCAAAACTTGATTAAGGAGAAAATATTTCATAAAACACTATGAAACCAAATGACCTGGTTAGATATCATAGTTATAAATCTAAATTCAAAAAAATAGAATCTTATCCTTCATACAAAAAAAATTATGTTGTATACGGTGAGCATCACTCCTCAAAAATGTTGTTTACTAATAAAAACTAGTTTTCAAAGGAGATGAAAAAAAAGTGCAATCTGATTCCAATTTTTATGAAAAAAATAAATTAAGAATCTATAGACAAAGCTTCACAAATCACTAGTTTGCATCATCTTCAATTTCCTCATAGTTTAGCCTCTATAGGAAACCGGAAGTGAAGATTTAGTTTAAAAAAATCAGCTCGGTGTCCAGTTTGCCCAAACATTGTAAACTAGTATTGTGGGATCACCCATTATATATTTGAAGAAAAAGAAGGGAAACAAAGGATGAGATTTGGTGGATTGCAAACATAATTTATTATTGTTCAAAGACAAAGAGAAGATGTGGTGAAAACCTTTTGGCTTGTTAATGAAATTTTTGAGATCTGATTAGATCATCTTTCCATAATACTCCATACTGCAGAAGATTGTGAAAGTCAGTGCTCATCCACAAATTCGTCATCCTCTTTTACATTTTTGGAATTCCTCGAGAGCATGTGCATGAGAATGGATTCTGTTGTGTTTTCCTAGAAGGATATCCTTCCAGAGAAAGATACAAGAAGGTGTTTCAAGTGAAGAGTGCTATTTTAACTTGAAATTTATGTTGTTTTTCTATTGTGACAAAAATAAGGAAAGAAAAAGAAAAGTGAAAAGGAAAATAAAAACAAAATGAGAAGAAAATTTGAATTGGTATAGGGGGAGTCTTGGAATTTTTTTTTAAGCCTTGAAAGTTTTGAATGACTTGAAGTTTTTGGCAGTCTTTTGAGTTTTGGAAGTGATGGGGATTCAAAATTTTAGGAATACAATGTCACCATGTCACATACGTTTACATCCCTTTTGTTGTGGTTGCCTTTTTCCATTGATGTCAAAGGGGGAGAGATTTGGAGAGAGACATTTTTTTTGGCACATGTTACCATCAATGACAAAGGGGGAGATTGTTGGAAGAATGGAGAAGATCAGTCTTTTATGTTGTAATTGATGTCACCATGTTGTTTAAGGTATCAGATGGGTCTGGTAACCTGAACTAGTATGAAGAACAGGTTTACATCCTCCAGTGTTCTAGTTTGGTATTCTGGTCTGCATTTCCCTTCCAATGATTATCATTTTTCAAGATTTTGGGACAAGGTTTATGAATGTTGGAAGTGTGTATGAATGCATTTTCTGTATACTCATATGATCCAATGACAAGTTGGCATCGGTTTGATTTTGCATTTTGTTATTAGGTTTATCCATGGCTGACCTAATAATTACTCAATGGCTTAACATGTATTGCAGATATATGTGTGACCTATTCTTGGTCCCAACCATCATAAGATAGCATGCCACATGGTTGAATTACCTTTGGAGAAGTTTTGTATGAAGCCAACAACTATATTTTTTGGAAAATATGTGTTTCATCCAATTAGGCCAACCTAATTGATGCTTGCGGACATGTCATATATATACAAGATAGTTTGAAGATCGAAAGTGTGGAAGTATGATGTGTGAGTAGTATGTGCATGCAAAGAAGAGCGAATATCAATTTGTTGACATACGAATTCTTTGAGCATCAAAGGAACTGAATCTACACTTGTGGTGTAACTCCATCTTCACATTTTGGCTATAAACCATTTTGTTTTTGTAATCTTTTGTAGGTAGTGCGCCTTCTTATTTGGACAGTGAGTCCTACTTGTAAGCAGTGAGATTTTTTATTTTTTAGTGAGCCTCTTTTGTTTATGATTTTGAAACTACTATATATTGTGAGCTAATCCTCATTGCGGTTTTTCCTTCATTGGTTTTTCCACATAAAATTCTGGTGTTTATGTGTTGTGTTATTTCATGCTTTGTTCTTGCTCTTCTCTATTATATGCATTAAAGTAATTGATGGTGTTTGTTCAATGAGTTTGAGAAGATACTGATTGAACCCCGCCCCCCTCCGAGTATCTTGAATATTCAATAGGATGATGATGTGCACTCAGTTTGGGTAGTCATTGATGTGGTAATATAGTGATGTTGATGATGTTCATGGTTGGATGTCATGCTTTGTTTTATGACAAGTAAAGTTGTATTGAGTATGGTTATTGTTAGTAGAGATGATATCATGATGATATATTAAGATGAGGATTAGAAGTAATGCTAAAGATGGAGATATGTTGCTAATGATATCTAGTATGTTGTATGCTCTCTCCTATTATCCTTGAGGAAGTATTTGTTGCTACAAGGAAGTTTAGTCTCTAGATATTGGTGAAAGTTCCTACCAAAAGAAAATGATTTGAAGACTATTTCAAAGAATGCTCCACATTAATCTTCCTTCGAAGATATCGACTTGTGTTTTGGGAGTTAGTTTTTATGTTTTGTGGATATTTCACTCCTATCTTTTCTAGTTGCTAGTGTTGTTGAGGAGGTTTCTAGTAATTGTAGTGGGTTGGCAGTTTTGTTGCTTGTTAGGATTGGTCCAAAAAATGCTCCATATTTCTTTGCATTATTGTTCTTGATCCTACATCTTGATAGACATTTTTTTAGTGTTTGTGCAATGTCTTAGTTCATCTTTTATGTGATGATGTTTACCATAAGTTGGCTTGTTAATGTTTTATCTCATGGTTGTGTCTTATGGGCTTCTAAGATGATGTGTTATGTTTTTTTTTGGTTTGTGGTGGTTGTTTGTGGTTGTGGCATGAAAATGTTAGACAAGTATATGGAAGTGTTGTTGGATGTTCTTGGAATGTATCTTTTCATTCCACACACCAATGATTGATATTTTTGATGCCACATATTTTTTTGAGTTGGTTTTTTGGGTAATTTGGGGATGTCTAGCTAATAGGGCTTGTTCTATTTCTTGCGCTATGTTTTTGGGGGTATGCACCAAAATTTTAAGTTGTGTTAAGTTAAGTTTGGATCCTTCCTTATCTTGTTGAGAACCACATTAAGTAAATTCAATTGAAATATGTTTTTGGCTGGACTACTAATGTGCTTCTATGTTTTTGGGTCGACTAATAATGTGATTCTACACATATCCTTGTTGACGACTTGGGATCTTATGCACTAGTGTGCATTGTTTGGGATCACATTGGAAGATGTAATAAGTTGTTTTTGGTTCTCTCTATCTCCTGGATAGGACCACTTTCATTGAAATCATGTTTTTGGGCTAATTTGTTGAGATTATTGTTTGTATTTTGTCATGGTTGACCTAATTGGTGCTTTGTGATCTTGTGAAGGATATATATGGAAGAAAAAATTAGTTAAAATTTGAGCGAGAGTGGTGTGGTGTGTGAATGTGGAATGATGTAGTAAGTTGTAGAAAAGAAAATTAAGATGTGCTTTAACACCCCAGTCAACAAAGTGTATTGTTGGCATATGTTTTAATTATAGATTTTTATGTATCCTACTATCAGACAATGAGTCACTTTAACACATCCTTATATCTTTCCTTGGGACTTTAACACCTTAGCCTATAAGACCATCAGGGAGAAATGTGCTTCCTTAGGCATTGAGTCTTAAAACAAAATTATAATTTTGTAAGCAACAAGCTTCATATATTGTGAGATTTCTCACTATGGGTTTCCCTTATTAGGTTGTCAATGTATATCGGGTTTCATCTTGTGCATGTTTGTTCATTGCTTTATATTTTTATTGCTGCTAGTTTGATTAAGTGTTGATGATCTCTTTAATGGTTGTTGAGCTTAATAAAAGTATAAATTTGCAGTGTGTTGAAGGGTTTAAAGTTTTTGTAGATATTGATTCAACCCCCCTCTTAGTATTCAGATGTGTTCAGTAATTGGTATCAAATCTAAGTTCCTCTAGAAAAGTTAAACTACTTGAGGAAAATTTTGGGATGGCACATGATGGATCTTACAAAACACCAAGGTTTGATGGAACAAATTACACCTTTTGGAAAGTAATAATGAAAGGACATCTAAAACCTCTAGGGTTTGGTGTTTTTCAATTTATCAAGGATGGTTACACTATTCCTATAGCTGCTCCAATAGATCTAGCTAATATTATATTATATGAGAACAATTCCAAGGAAAATAATGTTATCATGAATGGATTATTTGTTTCAGAACTTCTAAAGGTGATGAATTGTCATTTTGCTAAGTATGTTCGTGAAAAGCTTAGTAGCTGAAGGAGATAAAAAAGTAAAGCAAGTCAAGATGCAAAACTTCAAGAGAAAATTTGAGACCTTGAGGATGATAAAGGATGAAGATATTTCTAGTTACATGCTTTGATTGGATGAAATGGTTATTAGAATTAGAGGTATAGGTGGAGAAGTAAATGAAAATGATATTGTGAAGAAGGTTTTGTGGTCTCTCCCTAAAGCTTATAGTCATAGAGAATTTTTATGTATCCTACTATCAGACAATGAGTCACTTTAGCAAATCCTTATATCTTGTCTTGGGGTTTTCTTCCTCATTCTTCAAATCCTTTTTATCTTTCCATAAGGTTTTTCACCTTAGCCTATAATACCATCAAGGAGTAGTGTGCTTCCTTAGGCAACGAGTCTTAAAACAAAATTATAATTTTTTAAGCAGTGAGCTTCATATATTGTGATATTTCTCACTATGGTTTTCCCTTATTGGGTTTTCAATGTATATCTAGTGTCATCTTGTGCATGTTTGTTCATTTCTTTATATTTTCATTGCTGCTAGTTTGATTAAGTGTTGATGATCTATTTAATGGTTGTTGATCTTGATAAAATTCTAAATTTGTATTGTGTTGAAGGTTTTAAATTTTTTGTAGACATTGATTCACCCCCCTATCGATATCCAGGTGTGTTCAGTAATTGGTATCAAATCCAAGTTCCTCTAGAAAATTTTAACTGCTTGAGGAAAATTTTGGGATGACACATGATGGATCATACAAAACACCAAGGTTTGATGGAACAAATTACACCTTTTGGAAAGTAAGAATGAAAGGCCATCTAAACTCTCTAAGGTTTGGTGTTTGTCAATCTATCAAGGATGGTTACACTACTCCTATTGTTGCTCCAATAGATCTAGTTGAGATTATATTATATGAGAACAATTCCAAGGAAAATAATTCTATCATGAATGGATTTTTTTTCAGAACTTCTAAAGGTGATGAATTGTAGTTTTGATAGGTATGTTTGTGAAAAGCTTAGTAACATTTATGAAGGAGATAAAAAAGTAAAGCAAGTCAAGATGCAAAAGTTCAAGAGAAGATTTGAGACCCTAATTAGGGATGATAGAGGATGAAGATATTTCTAGTTACATGCTTTGAGTGGATGAAGTGGCTACTCACATCAGAGGTATAGATGGAGAAGTAAATGAAAATGAGATTGTGAAGAAGGTTATGAGGTCTCTCCCTAAAGCTTATAGTCATAAGGTATTTTCTATTGAGGAATTGAAGGACTTGGATAATTATTTAGTAGATCAATTTTTTGGTGCTCTCACACCCTTTGAAATGAGAGAGTTTGACAAAGATGCTCCAAAGAAGGATGCAACATTCAAAGTCAGTAAAAAGGTAGAAGATGAAATAATAGATTATAATGATGAATTTGATGATTTAGAAGTGAACTTTGTGAGAAGATTTAAGAAAGACAATGGAAAATACAAAGGTAAGTTAGGTTTCAAGTTCTTCAATTGTGGGAGAACTAGTCATTTTACCTCTAAATATCTTTTTAAAGAATAAAAAATATAGCAACAAAAGAGAGAAGTTCAAAATGAGTCTCTATTCCAAGGAGAGAAGATGTTCCTCATAAGATGAGGATGGTGATTCAAATTATGAAACCCTCTTTATCACCTTGAAATTTGGTAATAAAAAGGGTGATGTTGAAAAATGTAATAAGTTTGGTACCTTGCAGGATAGTGAAATATCAATTCTTGTGTGGACTTCCTTTCATGCAAAGGAATAATTAAATGTTGGAAGTTTGAGTTATTTGTGTGTTGTTTGGGTATTCTCATTGATGTCAACCCCTTGTATAAAGAGAGTGTTAGAATGATGTTGATGTTGAGGATGTCGACCCCTAGCATTGGAGTTGGTGGAAACATGGAGTTGTTATTGATTTTAACAAGGTGTTGGTGTTGTCATTGATGTCTTACTTTAGTAGAGTTGAAAAATTTGTGTTGGGTGTTTTATAATTGATGAGAGGTATTGTATTTGTTGCAAAGAGATTAGTAGTCTTGTTGATGTAGTTTGTTCACTTGGTTTCCAAGTTCTTTTGAGAAAATTTGAATAAAAGAGAGTTTAGTGTGATAGAGTGGTGTTCAGTGTTCAGCTCCGCATTTATTCATGGTTGAAGATATGCCTACATGGTTTATATATAATTATTAAAGGTGTTCAAAGGTTGTATATCCATTTTTTTAATTTTGGTTGATTCTGCAATGGAAGATGCATTTGGCAGTATGGCTATCTAGTGAAATAGGGTGTTTAGGAGAAATGATATTGCTCCACATTTCTCTGTAGCGAAGTTTCGTGTCTTTCAAATCTAGTAATAATCTTATATTTCTTGTATCTACCTTCTCTTTAAGTTTTAGGTGTTGTGGTGTTCCTCAAGGTTTTTTGGTGTGTTGGATGTTTGTGCCAGTGTGTTTGGTTGCATGGAATAAAAGTGTTCTTAAGTTTTAGGTGGTTGTAGTAGTAGTAGAAAATATTTTAATGATGTTGAATATTTTGAGATGTTATGGAATGCTATTGTGTGGTCCACAAGATCTTTTCAAACTTGGAGAGGCGTTCTTGTGATCACTTTTTAGTGTTAGTGCATGTTTGGCTGACCTGGCATGCTAACACTAATTGCGGTGGATGATTGTTGTTTTTGGAAGTGTTGAGAAATGTGTTAGTGTAGATTTAGGTCCCAATTAAGTTGTGGCATGGTCTACCTTCATTTATTTATACCTTGGAAGTGTTTAGTCTTGACCTATTTGATGTTGCATACATTTCCTTAAGGCCAACCTAATTGAGGTTGTTTTAGGTTAGAGTTGCTATAAATACAAGGCAAGTTATTTTTTGGATTATGAAGAGAAGGTGCATGATGTAAAAGATGAAAAAGTGATCAAGTGTGATGATCTGAGTGCGAGCTTTAATGTCTATGAATACCAGATATAGTGAGAAAAATATATCTACATTTTAGTTGTTTGAATGAGTTGTTTGTGCTTTAGTTGAACTATACTTTCTAAATAAGAGAGAGGAATTGTTAATAGTTTTAATTGGTATTTATCCACCTCTTCTTCTATCTTTTGTTTCTAAAAAATGAGTTCTTTGATAGTGAGCCCTCCAATAGTGAGCATATTGTATTAAGTGTTGTTATTACTTTATATTCTGAGCTAATCATCACTGTGGTTTTTCCCTTCTTGGATTTTCCACATAAATCTAGTTTTCCTATGTGTTTGATGTGTTTGCATTATTGTTTCTCACTTTTACATTTTTCTAATGCATAATAAGGGTTTAATGATTGATAGGGGTTTAAGGGCTACTGAAGATTTGAATGTTAATAATGGTTTTGATGTTTGATTCACCCCCCTCTTAGTTGTTCTATGCATCTAAAAATTAGTATTAGAGCAAGGTTCCTTGGAAGAATATTAACCACTTGAGGTAGATCTATACGACGCATAGGAAGGAGGCTCCCTTGTTTAATGGGATGAATTATGCATTCTAAAAAACCAATATGGAATGTTTCCTTGTTTCCCTAGGGTTTAGAGTTTGCAAGTCAATTGAAGAAGGATATACTATGCCCAATAATTGTCTAACATTTTATGATGAGATCAAGGCATATGAGAACAATGGAAAAGAAAGGAATTCTCTTTTGAGTGGTCTTGCTGATTCAAAACTTGTGAAGGTTATGAGCTACATTACTAGTAAAGAAATATGGAATAATTTGTAAAGCATCTATGAAGGAGATGATAAGGTCAAGCAAACAAAGATGTAGAATCTAAATACTAGGTTTGAAACCCTAAGGATGTTAGAGGATGAAGATAGTGCAAGCTACACACATAGAGTGGATGAAGTTGTCAATTCCATTAATGGACTTGGTGGAAAACTATAAGAAGATGGGGTGGTAAAAAAGGTATCAAGAAATCTTCCTAAATATTATAGTCATAAAGTTTCTACTATTGAGCAAGCTAAGGATTTAGATCATTATTCTGGAGATCAATTTTTTGGTTCTTTAACAACTTTTTAATTGAGAGAGTTTGGTCAAAATGGTTCAAGAAAAGAGACTACTTTTAAAGTTAGAAAAATAGAGAAGGATAATGGATCAACCTCAGATGATCTTGATGAGATAGAAGAAAATTTTGTTAGAATACTAAAAAAGGGGATTGGAAAAAATATAGGTAAGTTAAGTTTCAAATTTTTTTTATTTTGGAAAGATAGGTGATTATGCTTTAAGATGTCTAGCCAAAGTTTCAAATGACAAATATAAGGATAATACAGGTAAATATGTCAAGAGAAGTTATTATGTGAAATAAGATGCTAGGATATCTGATGATGAATTTGAATATTTTGATGATGATAATGATGAATGCTTGTTTATGGATCTGAATGTTGGAAATAATTCTATTGACTCTAAAAGATGCATGAAGGAAATTGCTCTGGAAATAGGTCACAACATCAAAGGGACTATAGTGACTTCTTTTCATACTAGAGAGGAGAAAATCACAAGATAATTGATAGTGGATGCTCAAAATATATGGCAAGTGATAACTCTTGATAAGATTAAGTTTGTTAAACTTGAGAAGTTTAAAGGTGGTCTTGTTAAGTTTGGTGATGACACATCTACTAAGATATGTGGAAAAGGTTCAATTAGTTTTGATGGAAAGCATAATACATATGATCTTTATGTCAAGGGTCTTCGACATAATCTTCTGAGTGTAAGATAAATGTGTAGCAAAGGATATAATCTTGTATTTCATAATGGTGGTTGTGAAATCAAAAAATGAAGATTTGGAACTCTAATTGTTGCGGGAATAAGGATAGATGGAAATGTTTATCAAATCAAACGTGCCAATGGTAAGTTTTTTATGTCTCAAGTCAATGAAATTTGGCTATGACATAGAAGAATGTGTCACATAAATTTTGATAGCCTAGTGAGGATTATCTCTACTCAAGTTGTGAGAGATCTGCCAAGAATTAAAAAGCCTATTAATGCAGTTTGCAAGTAATGTCAAGTTGGGAAGCATACAAGAAAGAGGTTCAATATCAAAGAATATTCTATCACAAGACCTTTGGATTTGGTGAATACGGACCTATGTGGACCTACAAGAATAGGAATCTTTCAAGGTGACACATATTTCATGTTGTTAATTGATGATTACTCTAGAATGACTTGGGTAACTTTTCTTAGAGAAAATCAGAAGTTCTAAACAAGTTTAAAGAACTTAAAACCATGGTTGAAAATGAAATGGATATGAAAATCAAGTGATTAAGGTCTGATAGAGGTGGAGAGTTCACCTCTAATGAGTGTTTGTTTTTTTTTTGAAGATCATGGCATAAAGAGGAATTTTCCTACTCCTAGATCTCCTTAGCAGAATCGAGTGGTGGAGAGAAAGAATAAGACACTCTAGGAAGCAGCAAGGAAAACGATGAAGGAATAAAATTTACTAGATGTTTATTGGAGAGAAGCTATTCATACTAAAATATACATACTCGAAATATTACAAGAAAGACTAAATAGTTCAAAGACTTCATATGAATTGTGGTATGGAAGAATTCCTACTATTGAAAATATTTTAGGGTGTTTGAAAGAAAATGTTATATCAAAAGATAAGAATAAAAATTGGGAAAGTTTGATGCAAGATAAAATGAAGGAATCTTCCTTAAATGTTCTAGATGAAGCGAGGCTTATGAGTACTACAAAAAGAAGCTGAAGAAGATAGTTGAAAGTGAAAGTGTCAAAGTAGATCAAGAACCACATAAAGCTTAGTACTGATAGAAGGATATGAATTTGATGAGTCTTCTTGCAAAGAAGAAGGAAAAGAAGAAGAAAATGAAAAGGATATGTAGGTTGAAGAGGAAAAAACTCCAGAAAGGATTCCTAAAACTCCTAAGTATGTACAAAAGAATCATTGTGAAGATCAAATCATTGTTGATAAGAGTAGAGACATGTTGATAAGAAGAAAAGTTGCTATGACAAAAGAATGAATAAATTTGTCTACTTTCCAAAGTAAAACCTAAGACAATGATTGAGGCATGTAAGGATGAGAATTGGACCAAATCGATGGAAGAATAATTGATGCAAATTGAGAAGAATCAGAATTGGGAATTAGTCCCAAGACCAACAAACAAGAAAGCAATAGGAACTAAATGGGTGTTCTACAACATGCTGAATGAGAATGAAGAAGTTGTAAAAAATAAGGCTAGACTTGTGTGTAAGGGATACTCACAAGTGGAAGGAATATATTTTGAGGATAAATTTGCTCTGATGGCGAGAATGGAGGCCATTAGGATGTTTTTGGCCTTTGGAGCACATTAGGATTTCAAGGTTTATCAAATGGATGTGAAATTTGTATTCTTGAATGGTGAGTTGGAAGAAGAGGTATACATTGAACAACCAAAAGACTTTCAATTATTAGATGATCTTAATATGGTTTTCTAGATTGAAGAAGGCATTGTATGGTCTTAAACAAGCTCCTAGAGCTTGGTATGAAATATTGGATAGGTACTTGTTGCATTAGGGATTCAATAAAGGTATTGAAAATATCAATTTGTATTTCAAATTTGAAGGAGAATAAATCTTAATTATGGTAGTGTATGTTGATGATATAATATTTGGAGTGTTGGAATCAAGGAACACTTAGGGGTGAATTAGTGTTCTAGAATTTTTAACTTTATTAATCTGATCCTGAAAGCACTTGTAACATTCAACCAAAAGAAATATGCATGAACATAAGGAAAACAACCATAAAACCATAACACAAGGATTTATATGTGGAAACCATGTTAGGGGAAAAACCATGGTGGAAGGCTAATCCACAATATGAGTATACTAAAAAATAAGTGTTTACAAAATGAGAATGCACTTACATTCAGGCACACTGCCTAGAGCTCACTGCTTAGAAATGAAGACTTGATGTCATACAAATTATTCAGATTAAATCCATCTGAGAGATTTGAACTAAAAGAGTAGCATATATGAATGCTTGATCATGGTTCTAGTTAGGCTCAACAATCGAATTCTTGACCTTATGTCTAATTCTGCTCTTTTGCTTTGCTCTGCTTCAATTCATATCATAAATCATTTTATGCACAAGTGAAAATATGCATAATCCTTCTGGTATTCGCAACACAAACCAACACACATCACACACCTATATCAAAATGATATAATTGATTGCATATATATATTAGCGACCAAGGATTTAATCTCTACTTGTCGGCTCCAACAAAAGTATGAAAATATTTACAAATTTTCAGCTCAATCCAAAGTTAATTCTCAATGCACACCTACCAAAGTCGGCCATAGCATAGTAATGACCCAAATCAATATGATCGAACATGAAAATACTTAAACAATTACTCCTTAATTATCTGCAACATATTATATTCATGAAGTCGGCTTTTTGTACTGATAAACAAGAAATTAATCAACCAAATCTTCTAACTTGCACACCAATGAATGTGTATCCTAATGATTCTTGGATAAAATAGTACATATAATAAAATATTTTCCCTAAGATCCACAACTCAAAATGATAATAGGGAAATCACATATGAATCAATGAACATAATTTTGTTGGATGCTCTGTTCTTGCTTGACAATTAATTACAGAACTAAAATCTGAATTTTGGTATGAATTGAATCATGGACTAGGGTATCCATCAATGACAACACCAAAATGATATTTTCAGTGTCTCTTGCCAACAATCTCCCCCTTTGGAATTGATGGCAACACTTAGAGAAAATGACTAAGTGTTGGATCAGTACCAACATGAATACACTTCCACCTTTCAAAATTAGAAAAATGCAACTCCCCCTGAGATGATTAAGGAATTTTTCACTATCCCATTCTCCCCCTTTGACATCAATGGAAAAGGAAGGAATCCACATACCAAAAATCAAACAAAATTGTTATGAACAAACTGCATATGTAAAAACAAGCTTCTTGAACTTACATAAACTTGAATAAATCTGAAAAAAAATTCTTCAACAAGTTCAAACTCAATCCCCAAACCTTCTTGAGATTATCCAAGATAACCACGTGACCACATAATAAGTAATATTGCATCTCTGTAGATTCGAGGTTCGTTGGATCACTGAATGCCAAAGCATCTTGTGCTTCCTTCAAAGCACTTAACGTTGTTTCCATCTTAGGACCAAATAGTTTGCTAAGCTCACAAAATCTTTCAACCATTTTACTTTCTTCATGCTTCAAGATTTTGATCTTGTCAAGCTGGGATATGACTTGAATTTTTTTCTTTCCAATAGAGACAGTTAGAGGATCGAATGCTTGAGTGATATCTGCTAACTATTTTTCACATTCTTTTATTTTCTTTTCAAAGTCCTCAGTGAACTTATATAAAGATAGACATGGTTTATAAATAATACCACCTTCAGTCAAAGCACTTTGAATTTTCTTTATACAAGTAGCTATCAAATATTTATCCCTAGCTATCATCCCTTTTAATCTACTGAATCTTTTATCATCAAACTCCTTATGTACCTTATCCTTAGCTGATTTCTCTAGGGACTCAAAATGAGTACTTACAACATTAATAAGCTCCTTTAGCTCACCGAATGAGAACTAGATGGATCCTTAACATATGTAGGCATTATTTTCTCCATAATACCAGAAGCAAGATTCAACAACTCACTATCTTCAATATGCGATTTCAGAATTTCTTCCCTTGCCTTATTCTGAGCGAATGAAGCTACCTTCATTTTTTGAATAGGGGATAAAGTGTCCAAGTTGATAGGACCTTTTAGTAGTTCATAATCAAATTCTTCATGTTTTTCTTCCAAAAACTCTTTCATTTCCTTAGCAGTGTCTCTTGCTTTCACCGAAACTTCCATTATTTCAACCTTCTTTTCCTCAGTCATTGTTTCTTCAGCTACAAATTCTTGCTTGTCTTTAGGAATCTCAGCTTCCTCAATTGACACGACCTTAGGAGCTTCAGTCTCCATAGGAATTTTTGCATCTGCACATCAAGAGGAAATTGAGTGTCCTCAATTGCATCTTCTTTTTCTTCTTTTTCTGTTGGACCAGGTGAAACATTTCTATCATGCACTTCCTCAGAAACAACATCGATTTTGTTCCTTAACAAAACTTCCTTTAGAATTTTTTCAGTTTCTTTATCCACTTCTTTAGTCTGACCAATCATGAGCTTGTTTAATCTTTTTTTGCTCTTGAAGTATTTCTTGGCACCACTTAGAATTGTCCTCATTTCCTCAACATACATCACCAGACATAAATCTGCAAGAATTCACTTGTTCAACCATTCATCCTCATTTCTGGCATTCACTCTTCTCCTTTCCAAAATTTCAAAAGACTTTTGGGTAATGCATACATTATTTCAATAAGTGCCTTATTGAAATTATTCAAGTATTTTACTGAGGCTTCCTCAAAAATTCTTTGATTGAAACTATCAAAAGTGTCATACCATTCACGAAGAGGCCTAAGATTTCCATCCTTAATGCATTCTCACTGATACATTTTGACTCAAATTCTTATGAAAGTTTGTCTGAATTTTGACGACCTTTCGTTGAAATTATTTCATCAATTTTTTGACAAACTTTGAAACATTGAAATTTCAACCCAACCAACAATACTGGGTCAAAAATTCGACGTTTCAAAGTTCGTCGGAAAATCGATGAAATAATTTCGATGAAAGTTCATCAAAATTTTGACGACCTTTCATTGGAATTTGAGTCAAAATGTATCAGTGATCTCCGCTTCTTTTACTTACATACCTATTTTGTCAGTTTTCATCTTCTTCTTTGCTTTCAATTCTTCACTAGAGGGCTTGTCTTTTGAAACTATTGTTTCCTTTGTGCCTTTTTGCCTAATTTCTCTTATCTTTGCATCAAATTCAGTCTTTTCATCTTTAGAAATAACAATATAAACTCTTTTTCTTTTTTCCTTCTTCCTTTTTCCTTCCTTATCGGATGACTTGCCTTGTGCTTTCACAAGACTTGACCTTTTTGTAGAATCGGAGGGGAGGGTAAAGCTTCTTGTAGATTTATTTCAGGCAGAGGATACTGTTGAACTAGTAGATTCAATTCTAGCTAGCCCTCTCGCTTCAACTTGTTCTCTCTTTCTTCTAGCTTCTCTCACAGCTTCTGTAGATATACCCATGCTTTGTACAAAGGCTTACACTTCTCTTCTTACTCTCCTGAATATTACAGGCTTCCTTAGCTGATTATGTACTTGTATATCCTTTCTTGAAAAAGTACCAAATCTTTCTTTTGATGGATCCCAAGGTTTTCTCAACAAATATCAACATACATTTCCAAAATATATTCCTCAACCTCATATCCCATTGGCATAATCTAGATTGTTATGGGATCTGCATCTTCCATCAAGCATTGATCAATGTCAACCATAAAACATATAGTATCTTTGTACTTCTCCACAATAGACTTAGGAATTATTTCTCTTGATTGCATCTCATTCTGAAAGTTATTGAAATAACCCCATATTGCAGTATTCCTTGTCTTGCAATCACCAAGTCTTCACAAGATATCTCTAATTTGAGCAGCTACAGGTTTATTGCCTTGCCATTGTACTTTTCTAAATCATCCAACTTCATTCATAAAGTAAAAAAACTAACACAACAAAAGATTACCATATTTGAAGGAATTCTTCTTATCTTTCTTGATTTTACCAAGATTTTCCATCAACTGGCTTTTCAGTAGCTCACATAGATCATATTTTGCATTCTCCTTTACCGTCTGATATGCTACATAGATAGTTGTGTCAGATACAAAATTATCTCGAATGGAATGATAGATTTTGTAACCAATGACCATTGATGCAAATCTGACATCCACTTCAATAATATCATTAATTGTCATAGCTCTTCTATCAAACATTGAACTAATTGCATCAGTAACTTTTTGATTCTTCATGAACTTCAAGATCAACAGTCCATCAGAGGAATTTAAACCAGTAACAATGCTTATGGCTTCTTTTGTAATATTGAAGGGTTGATTCAACCACATAAATTTAGCATGAAGTCCGCTTAAAATATATTGAACCCACTTGCTTTCTTCAAACATGGGAAATTTCATAATCTACGTGAATTGATTTTCCTCTAGGGTTTTGAATTCAAGTTTAACAAGGAAATCCTCTCCTATAATGTGATTGTTGTACAAATTCAATAACTGTGAGCTCCCTAACTCCTCAATGTTTGCATGAATGTATGCCCTAATGTCTTCAATATGCAAGACGTCGTACGAAATGGATGAAAGTGCACCTAAGGGCTCTGTCTCAATAAATTTGAAAGGATTCTACTTGAATTTTGGATGGGGTCTATCCTTGACATCAACTACGAATGGAGTAGCCATTTTTGAAAATTCACAAGTTCACAAGTTCTCCCAATAAATACCGTTTCACCGGTTTGGGGTTTTGTCGTTGAATCACCTTCACACTTGAATCTTCGAATTTTTTTACAAAATTTATCTTCAAAGCTCTCCAAACTTCTTCTTCTTAAAGTGAAAAGTGACAAATGAACAATAAAAATGACATTTTATCATTCACATACCTAACTTGTTGTTGCAATAAATTCTTTTTCCATAACTCATTTAGATACCCTGTTTCCATACACTACAAAAGATAACTCTTTTGCAGACCTTCAACTTAGCATAAGTAGTCTCTCCAAATTTTTCAACAACATCCATGGATTATAAATGGTCACTGCACTCATCCCGGTACCAACTACATACAAGGGGTTTGAAGGATTTTATTGAGAACTCCTCCTAGGCCAAAGACCATGAACTAATTCTCAGATGAATTACCAGAACCAGAGTCTGGTGCTGGCTCATTTTCTACAATAGAAGAACTCTTATTCACCCATATATTCTTCATTTCCTTCCTGATCTCACCTATAGTGACTTTCTCATTTCATTTTTCATTCTTCTGCATGTTTCTTCTTTGTTTAACCGAACCCTTTCTATTTCTACAGAATCTAGAAATGTGACCAAATTTGTTGCAATTGTAGCACACCACATTTCTTTGTCCAGACCAGTTGTTCCATTGATTTTCTATTGATCTACACTGGTTAGCAATATGGCCAAATCTATTGCATGTGCAACATTTGACATCTTTATAAAAGTTGTTCATCATATTTCGGCATTCATTTGACTTATGACCATACTTGTTGCAGTTAAATAATTGACTAAAGAATGATGGGCCATTTGAATTCATTCTAATTCTAAATTGAGAAGCAATATGACCAAATTTATTACAAAAAAAATAGTATCCATTAAATATTTGAGAATTAGGTTGTCTTACCAGATACCTACCATATTTGTTCATCTGATTTCCTTGCATAAATCGCCTTTGTCTAGATCTGAAACTTCCTCCTTCCTCATATCCAAGACCTTGTTTGTCACCTTCAATCCTCTAACTTTTAATCAGTTCATCAAGCTTGGCTAAGTTGATCTTGAACTTCTCCTTGAATTCATTTGCAATAGCAAGTTCATCTTTGAGGGTAACAACCCATCTTTCAAGTTCTTCTTCAATGTTTCTGGATTGATGCAATTCAAGTGCCAAATTTATGAATCCATCATTAATTTTGTTTCATTATTTAGATTTCTCTTTCAAGGACTGAGCAAGGTTCTCTTCATTCTTCTTTCTGTCTTCAATCTCCTTGGTCATCCTCATCATAATAGATTTCATTTCATGCTTTGGGACTTTATTATCTCTAATAAGCTTTTCACATTCTTCTGTCTTTTGTTTTAGGGCTTGAATTAGTTGTTCATCTTCCATTCTTTTACCATCATTATGCTTAATCTGATAATAGATTTCCCTTCTCTTCTTCTTGAACTTATTGATTTTATCTTTAAAAGACTCATTGAATTTCTCAACATCCATGAGGTTTTCTTTCTATTTCCAAACTTTAGATTTTAACTTATCAAGATCATCTAGGTCCACCAAGAGTTGTTGTTGAAGACTATCTAAGTCCATTGAATCACTTTCCCAGATCTTCCCCAAGTTGTTAAACTTCTTCTGAAGAAATAGGCTCTGATACTAATTTTTGGAATCAAGGAACACTGAGAGGGGGGTGAATTAGTGTTCTACAATTTTTAACTTTATTAATCTGATCCGAAAAGCACTTATAACATTTAACCAAAAAAAATATGCATGAACATAAGGAAAACAATCATAACACCATAACACAAGGATTTCTACATGGAAACTCTATTAGGGGAAGAACCATGGTGGAGGCCAATCCACAATATGAGTATACTTAGAAATGAGTGTTTAGAAAATGGGAATGCACTTGCATTCAAGCACACTTCCTAGAGCTCACTGCTCAGAAATGAATACTCACTATCTTACAAAATATTCAGATTAAATCCATCTAAGAGGTTTGAACTGAAAGAGTAGAATCTATGAATGCCTGATCATAGTTCTAGTTAGGTTCAACAACCAAATTCTTGACCTTCTATCTGATTCTACTCTTTTTCTCTACTCTTCTTCAATTCATATCATAACTCATTTTATGCACAAGTGAAACTGTGCATAATCCTTATGCTATTCATAACACACACCAACACACATCGCACGCCTATATCAAAATGATATAATAGATATCTTATATATATTCGCCACCAAGGATTTAATCGCTACTTGTCGGCTCCAACAAAATTATGAAAATATTTACAAATTATCGGCTCAATCCAAAGTTAATTCTCAATGTGCACCTACCAAAGTCAGCCATAGCATAGTAATGACCCAAAAAATATGATCAAACATGAAAATACTTAAAAAATTACTCCTTAATTATCTACAACATATTATATTCATGAAGTCATCTTTCTATACTAATAAACATAAAATTAATCAACCAGATCTTCTAACTTGTGCATGAATGAATGTGTATCCTGATGATTCTCGGATAAGATATTATGTACAACAAAATATCTTCCCTGATATCTACAACAAAATGATAAAATGAAATTGCATATGAATTGATGAACATAATTTTGTTGGATGCTCTATTCTTGTTTGACATTTAATTACAGAAGTTTGATCTAACTTCTTACATGAGCAAATGTTGTCATGTGAATCGAATCACGAACTAGGGTTTCCATCAATGGCAACACCAAAATTATATTTGCAGCGTCTCTTGCCAACATGGAGGAAATGAAGGTATGTGCAAGAGATTTACATAAGAGATGCATAAAGATTTTGAGATGTCTATATTTGGGGAGATAAATTTCTTCTTTGGGCTACAAATCAATCAAACAAATAAAGGAATATTTATTGCATAGTCAAAATATGTCAAGGAAATGCTAAAAATGTTTAGAATGGAAGGCTCTAAATTGGTATGTACTCTTGTGGTTACTAGTTGCAAGTTGAGCAAGAATGATGAAACTCCTAAGATTGATCAAAGCAAGTACAAATCAATGATTGGTGGACTTCTATATCTAACTGCTACTAGATCAGATATCATGCATGTAGTTTGTCTTGTGACCAAATTTCAAGATCCTAGAGAATCACATGTGGCAACAATAAAGAGGATATTCAGATATTTGCAAGGAAATCCAAACTATGGTCTATGGAATCCAAAGGATACCGATTTCTCTTTAAGTGCCTATATAGATACATATTGGGAAGGTTGGGTGGATGAAAAAATATGTACAAGTGGAGGTAATTTCTTTCTTGGAAGAAGGTTGGTTTCTTGGCTAAGAAAAAAGTAGGATTCAGTATATTTATCTACTACAAAGGTAGAATATATTGCAACATCATGTTGCACACAAGTGTTTTTGATGAAGTAGACATTGACAAATATCAAAAATTTATATGATGAACCTATTTCTATCCTATATGATAATACAAGTGTTATCAATATATCAAATAATCTGGTGATGCATTCAAGGACAAAGAATATCTCAATCTAGTATCACTTTCTAAGAGAGAAGGTTGCGGAACATGAGGTGAAGCTAGAGTATGTGCCTACAAAGGATAAAATTGTAGGTATTTTCATAAAGGTTCTTCCTAAAGATACTTTTGAGTATCTCTGAAAAAATTTATGGGTTATTGCCCCTCCTTTCAACTAGATGCACAAGAGTGTGCATCAGTCCAATGGAGTAATTTAAGGTTTATTATTTTTGTTCTAGACTGATGAAGGCTACCTCTAAGAGGGAATGGGTAGTAGTATTGTTGGTTGGTGAGGTCAGATGGAGCATATGTTGTGCCCCTAAGGGGGATAGTACATAAAAGTGGATGAAGAAGATTTTTTTGATGGTGTTTCCCTTTGAATTTTGTTAGAGGGGGTGAGTAAAAGAGTACAAAACAAGAAAGAGAGTTGAATGTATCTATGTACCTTTTCCATTAATGTCAAAGGGGAGAGAGAATCTTTAAAAAATTGAGAGAGTTAGAATAGTGTATGGAAAAGTATTTTCTAAACAAAGAGATAGAGAGATTTGGTGTTGCGGGAAAAGTTTGTGAAGAGAGAGTATGAAGAGTAAAGATTTTCCCTGGTCAAGAGTGTTGCTCATTGTAGAGTTGTTGTTGGTTGCTTTTATTATTGATGAATTTTTTAGAAAGGTGGTGTTGCCATCAATGACAAAGGTGGATATTTTCAAAAGCTTGAGTTGCTTGTGAGATGTTTGGGTATTGTCTTTGATGTCAACCCATTGTATAAATTGAGTATTTGAATGATTTTGGTGTTGATGATTTCAACATCTAGCATTGGAGTTGTTGGAAGCCTGGAGTGTTTGGTATTGATTTCAACAAAGTGTTGGTGTTGTCATTGATGTCTTACTTCAGTATTGTTGAAGAAGTTGTGTTGGATGTGCTATAGTTGATGAGAGGTATTGTAGTTGTTGCAAATGTGTTATAGAGATGTTAAGTAGTATTTTTTTATGTAGTTGGTTCACTTGGTTTCCAAGTGCTTTTGAAAAAAATTGAATAAAAGAGAGTTCATTGTGACAAAGTGGTGTTCAATGTTTCGCTCCACATTTTTTCATGGTTGAAGATATGCATCAATGGTTTGGATATGATGATAACAGTTGTTCAGAGGTTGTATATCTAGAGTTTTTGATGTTGGATTGTTCTACAATAGAAGATGTGTTTTACAATATGGTTGTTTGATGAAATAGGGTGTCTGGGAGAATTGAGATTAATCTACATTTATCCATATTGAAGTTTCTTGTCTTGAAGATGTGGGAATAATCTTAAATTGTTTGTATATACCTTCCCTTGATGTTTCAGGCATTGTGGTGTTCCACAAGGTTTTTTGGTGTGTTGGATGTCTATGCCAGTGTGTTTGGTTGCATAAAATAAAAGTGGTCTTAAGTTTCAAGTGTTTTTAGTAGTAGTGGAGAATATTTTGATGATGTGGAATATTCTGAGATATTTTGGAATGTTGTTGTGTGGCCCATGAGATGATTTCAGACTTGGAGAGGCATTCTTGTGATTGCTTGTTAGTGTTAGTGTAGGTTTGGGCGACCTAGTGTGCTAATGCTAATTGTGGTAGATGATTTTTATTTGTGGAAGTGTTTCAATGTATATTTGGGTCTCAGTTAAGTTGTGGCCCAGTCTTCCATCACTTATTTATACCTTAGAAGTGTTTAGTACTGACCTATTTGATGTTACAAAGTTGAGGTGCATGGGTTTCCTTAAGGATGACCTAATTGAGGTTGTTTAAGGTCACAGTTGGTATAAATACAAGGAAAGTTATGTAGATTATGAAGAGAAGGAGTGTGATGTGAAAGATGTGAAAGTGATCAAGTGTGGTGATCTAAGTGTGATCTTTAATGCCTATGACTATTAGATGCAATGAGCAGAAGGTTTCTACATTTTAGTATGTTGAATGAGTTGCGTATGCTTCAATGGAATTGTACTTTTAGTATAAGAAAGATGTATTGTTATTAGTTCCTATTAGAAATGAGCCACCCCTTCTATATTTTTTTCTAGACAGTGAGTCCTTTGGTAGTGAGCCCTTCTTTCTTTTAGGCAGTGGGCCCTCTAGCAATGAGCATATTGTATTTGTTGTTATTACTTTATATTGTGAGCTAATCCTCATTCAAGTTTTTCCCTTCTTGGGTTTTCCACATAAATTTTGTGTTCCTATGTGTTTGATGTGTTTGCATTACTATTTATCATATTTCCATTCTACTAATGCATAGTAAGGGTTTGATGATCGATAAGGGTTTAAGGGCTAATGAATATCAGAATGTTAATGAGGGTTTTGATGTTTTGATGTACAACTGATTCACCCCCCCTCTCATTTGTTTTGTGATTGATAGTTGTTTGTCTAACCACATGACTGGTGATAAGGGAAGGTTCATCAACCTTAAGAAGTTGAATGGTGGAGCTGTCAAGTTTGGTGGTGATGAGTTAGCACAAATTTGTGGAAAGGGTGTTATAATTACTGATGGAAAGAACAAGATTGAGGATGCCCTCTATGTCAAAAGGCTAACACATAATCTCCTCAGTGTGAGTTAGATGTGAATAAATGGATATAACCTTACATTTCATGCCAAAGGTTGTGAGATTAGGAAGGTAGGGTCTGGAATATTAGTTGCAGAAGGTATTAGGACAAATGGAAATGTCTATTGTCTAAAGGAGGCAAATGGAAGAATTTGCTTATTGGCTTAATTTGGTGAATGTTGGTGTGGCACAAGCGGATATGACACATCAATTTTGAAAATATGGTGTAGATAAATTATACTCATGTAGTGAGAGATATGCCTAAGATAAATAAGCCTACAAACACATTATGCAAGGAGTGTCAAATGGGAAAGTAGACAAATACAAGATTCAAGAGGAAAGAATGTTCTTCTACAATACCAATGGAGTTGATTCAAACTAACCTATGTGGACCTACAAGAACTAAGATTCAACAAGGTGAAATGTATTTGATTCCTCTAGAATGACTTGGGTTACATTTTTAAGAGAAAAAAATATATTTTGATAATTTTAATATTTTCAAAGAAAAAGTTGAAGATGAAATGGATACTAAGATTAAGTGCTTAATATTAGATAGAGGAGGTGAATTTACTTCAAATGAATTTCAATTTTTTTTTTAATATCATGGTATTAGGAGAAATATATCTCCTTCTAGGACTCCTTAGCAAAATGGGATAGTGGAGAGGAAGAATAGGACTATGCAAGGGATGGCTAGGGAAATGATGAAATATAAAAATCTGCCTTGTATGTATTGGAAGGAAGAATTTCACACTATTGTATGCCTACTTAACAAAGTATAGTTGAGGGTCAATATCACTAAGACCCCTTATGAGATATGGTATGGAAGACCTCCCAATATTATATACTTCAAGATCTATAGCAAAAAATGTTACATCAGGAGAGATGAAGAAGACCTTGGAAAGTTTGATTCAAGGCGTGATGAAAGGATCTTCCTTGGTTACTAAACTAGAAGCAAGGCCTATAAATGCTACAAAAAGAGATTGGGAATGATGATTGGAAGTAAAAATTTTAAGGTAGATGAAGATTTGTCTCACATCTCACAAGAACCAAAGGTTTATGGATTTGATATACCTCCCGCATTGAAGAAGAAGAAGAAGAAGAGAAGGAACAAGAATCATAAAAGGTTCCTAAGACTCTAGAAAAAGTATGTTAAGAAGAACTATTCAATAGATCAAATCATTGGAGATAAGAATGAGGGTATGTTGACTATGAAAATACTTGCAAAAGTAGGTGATCAAGTGAATTTGTGTTTACTATCAAAGGTAGATCCCAAGAACTTTGATGATGCTAGAAAAAATGATGGATGGATATAAGCAATGGAAGAAGAATTGAATCAAATAGAAAATAATTAGACATGGGAATTGGTTCCTAGACTAGCCGATAAGAATATTATAGGAACAAAGTTGTTGTTCTGAAAAAAATTGAATGAATATGGTGAGGTTGTGAGGAACAAAGCTAGATTGGTATGTAAGGGTTATTCACAAGTTGAAGGTATTAATTTTTAGGAGATGTTTGCTCTAGTAGCTAGAATGGAGGTAATCAAGATGTTTCTTTCCTTTTATTCTCACAAGAATTTCAAGGTCTATTAGATGGACGTAAAGTCAAGCTTCATGAATGGTGAATTAGAGGAAGAAGTCTATTTTGAGCAAATGGATGGTTTCCAGCTATCAAAAGATCTAAACATGGTATGCAAAATCGAGAACGCTTTGTATGGACTCAAGAAATCTCTTAGAGCTTCGTATGCCTGGATGGATAAGTATTTATTTTAGCAAGGTTTCAAGAAAGGTATTGCCGATAGTTATCTTTACATTAAGATAGAGGAAGACAAGATTTTGATAATTGTTTTGTATGTTGATGGCATCATCTTTGGTGGAGATGATAATATGTGTAAGAGGTTTGTAGAAGATATGTAGAAAGAGTTTGAGATGTCTATTATTGGTGAGTTATCTTTCTTCCTTGGGCTTAAAATTGTTCAAATAGATGATAGTATCTTTATTTCTCAGGATAAGTATGATAGAGAGATGTTGAAGAAGTTTGGCATGGACGATTCCAAATTGGTAAGTACTCTTATGGTCACTCGTTGTCACTTGAGAAAGACTAATGAGTCACCTAAGGTTGATCAAACTCTTTATAGGTCTATGATTGGAGGTTTATTATACTTGAATACTTCTAGAATTGATATTATGCATGCAGTATGTTTGGCAACTAGATAATAAGCTAATCGTAAGAAAACTCATAAGAAGGCAGTAAAAAGAAAATTAGATATTTGAAGGGAACTATGGATTATGGTTTGTGGTATAATAAGGATGATAAATTTTCTTTAAGTTCTTATACTGATGTTGATTGGGTAGGATGTGTCGATGTTAAAAAGTGCATTATTCTTAGGAGACAGATTAGTCTCTTGGTTCAGTAAGAAGCATGACTCAGTGTCCTTATCCACAACAAAAGTTGAGTATATTGCTACATCTTGATGTGCCCATGTGCTTTGGATGAAGTGGAATTTGAAGGATATAAATGTGGTGTATGATTAACCCATTCATATATTATGTGATAATACTAGTGCTATAAACATTTCCAATTATCCTGTGATGTATTCAAGGACCAAACACATTTCTATCTGGTATCCCCGATAGAAGTTAGGGGTTATTTCCCCTCTTTTTTCTTAATAGATGCATAGATGGTGCATCTATCCAAGGGGATAAATTCATGTCATATCCTTTTTCTCTTGGATTGATGTGTGCTATATCTCAAGGGGATAGGTAGTTGGTTGGTTTTTGGTGATAGGGGAGCATGTATAATTGTTTGAAGGAGAAGTTTTGTTGAATGAAGATCTTGGCCCTTTGTCCTTGATGTCATAGGGGGAGAATGTGTGGGTGTGTGTTGCCATCAATTCCAAAGGGGGAGATTGTTGCACATATATTACCTATGTTTAGCATTCTTTTTCATTGATGTCAAAACTCAGTTTGGGTTGTCATTGATGTATGCTGATGTACACTTAGTTTGGGAAGTCATTGATGTGATAACAAGGATTTTGTTGATGTTCATGGTTGGATGTCATTCCTTGTTTGATGACAAGTAAATTTGTATTGAATATGGTTGTTTTCAACAGTGATGATATCATGATGATATATTAAGATGAAGATTATAAGTAATGATAAAGTTGGAGAGACCTTGATGGTATCTAGTATTTTATATGCTCTCTCCTATTGTTCTTGAGGAAGTATGTGTTTCTAGAAGGAAGTTTTGGTCTCTGAATATTGGTAAAAGTTCTTGTTACATGAAGTTTCTTTGAAGACCATTTAGGTGGATTCTCTGCATTCCTCTACCTTAGAAGATATGGTCTTGCAGTTTGGGATTCAATGTTTATATTTTGTGGATGTTGCACTCATATATTTTTTGGTCACCAATGTTGCCAAGGAGGTTTCAGGTAATTATAGTGGGTTGGCAGTTTTCTTGCTTATCAAGACTGGTCAAGAAAATGCTCCACATTTCTCTACATTTTTGTTTTTTCTCCTACGGCTTGGTGGATGTGGTTTTAGTGTTTGTACAATTTCTCAATTAATGTTTCATGTGATGGTGTTTAATGCAAGCTGGTTTGTTAATGTTCTATCTCATGGTTGTGTCTTTTGGGCTTCTAAGATTATGTGTTCTATTTATGTTTGGTTTGTGGTGGCTATTTGTGGCATCAAAGTGTGAAATACGTAAATGGAAGTGTTGTTGGATATTCATGGAACATCACTTTTTGGTCTACACATCAATGATTGATATTTTTGGTGTCACATATTGTTTTGAGTTATTTTTTTGTGTAATTTATGGATGTCTGGATGATAGGGCTTGTTATCTTACTTGTGCTGTGTGCTTGGGGGTTTGCACCATCATTTGAATTTATGTTAAGTTAAGTTTGAGTCTTGCCCTATCTTGTTGAGAACTGTATTGAATAAATTTAGTTGAAAGTATGTTTTTGGGTCGACTGCTAATGTGCTTATACATGTTTCATTGTTGCTAACTTAGGATATTGTGCACTAGTGTGTGTTGTTTGGGATCACATTGGAAGAGTCAATAAGTTGTTTTTGGTCCTCTCTATCTCCTGGATAGGACTACTTTCACTGCAATTATGCTTTTAGGCCAACTTGTTGAGATTATTGTTTGTATTTTGTCATGGACGACCTAATTGGTGTTTTGTGATCTTGTTGAGGATATAAATAGAAGAAAAAATCAGTTGCAAGTTGATCGAGAGTGGTGTGTTATGTGAGTGTGGAATGCTGCAATAATTTTTGGAAAAGAAAAGTCAGATGCGCTTTAACACCTTAGTCAACAAAGTGTATAATCGACATATGTTGTAATTCTAAATTTTCATGTATCCTGCTATCATATAGTGAGTCTCTTCAATGGATCCTTGTATCTTTCCTTGGGGTTTTCTACCTTAGACTGCAAGTTGTTTGTTTTTCGCCATAAATTTGTGTGTCTTAGCTTGCAAGTCCATCAGGGAGTAGTGTTCTTCTTTAGGCAATGAGCCTTAGAAAAATATTATAATTCTGTAAGCAATGAACTTCATATATTGTGAGATTTCTCACCATGGTTTTTCCCTTGGGTTTTCCATGTATATTTGATGTTATCTTGTGCATGTGTGTTCATTTATTTATCTTGTGCATGTGTATTGATGATATGTTTAAGGGTTTTTGATCTTGATAAAAGTTTGAATTTACATTATGCTAAAGAATTTAAAGTTTTTGTAGATATGGATTCACCCACCTCTCAGTATCCAAGTGTGTTCAACACAGCTGTCACAACCTTATATCTACCTTATACTTCAAAAATTTAAGTCTAATTACACCTTTTGAAATCAGTCTTTCATAAAAAAATTAGAACTATGTTTAGGCTCGAAGCACTTGTCACAACTTTCGTAAATATTGGAAAAACTGAAGTTAAAATGATTTCAAAGTTTTGTGGAGCTTTCACAATCTCTGTCGGCCTCAACGAGGTTGTCAGAACCATGATTTTTCCAAAAGGAAAGTTAAATTTGAAGGATTTTGTTCCAAATAATGATTTTGAGAAGATTATGTTATAGATATGGCATTTCAAAACCATATAGCAGTTTTGAAACCTTTGTCGGTCCTCAATAAGGTTGTCAAAACCACTCATTTTGTTGAAATAATTTCTTCTAGCCGTTTCTTTTGAAATATTCAAAAAGTAGTTGGAGAAAAAGGGAATATTCAAAAGCTTACACATGCAAACCTTAATAAAGGTTCATTAACTACCCACCACTCCCCAACATTAGTTACAGGTGTTTTTAAGTGAATTCAGCTATTTGGGAGGTGCATTTTAGTAGCGACTAGAGGTAAAATCAAAGTGGAGTGAAAGAGGAAAAATTATGCACTTGGTAATTCTTGGAGATTTGAGCACATTCAAAGGTACTATTTTCCCTAGTTAAGCTATAATTTTCTCAAATATAGTATAATTATACCCTAAGGAGGATAATTGCAATGGCCTGGGTTTTTCTCATTCTTCTTTATAAAATTAAGTGTATGTTTTAGGGTTTCAACCACCTTGAAATATAAATAGCAAGATTATGAGTGTGTCTTTGGCTTAAGTAGCACAATTCAAAAGATAAGGGATACCAAGATAGGGCATGTAAGTTTGGATGAATTTTGGGACTGAATTGGGAGAGATAACCAATCACCCATTACCTAGAAATTTATTGAGAGTGGATTGTTAAAAGCTATCACATTTCCAATGGTCATTCAATGTCTTTACTTAATACTAGAATGAATTAATCATTATGATCCCAAAACACAAGAGGTTGGGTAAAATGATAACTATTTAGTGGTGAAGATTCAAAGGGCTACCTTCACTTCTTGCTTAAAATCTTTGGAGAGAGAGCAATATGTAAATTTTGATTTTACCTCTTCATACACTACTTTTTCAAAAAAGAAAGGCAGGTATAGGAATTTGATTTCCAAGGAGGGTTTTCCACACCTAAGAAGGGAAAATCTCAATTACCCAAAAATCTACACATAAATCACTTTGTGGATGAAATTTTGGGCATAATTGTGCTTCTGCATAGGCTAAGGGGTAGTGAGAGGGCTCATGAGTTTGAGGAGTGGATGTACTTTTTCATGCAAATTATTATTGAGGGTGTGCAGTTCTTGGATTGGGTGTAGCTCATCGGTGACCAAATACATCATATGATCATTCACTTCCCAATCAATAGATTCTTCCACATGTCCTCATATTTGATTTATGTTATTGCTAGTACTAGACCCTAGCCTGGATTGAAGTCGAGTACAACCTAATGCCAAGAGCTTCCAATTTTTTATTATTATGATAAGCTACAATTGGAAAAAAGCTATCATCACCATAGGAGAGTCAATGACACCTTTACCATGAGGATGGTTTGGGAGATACAAGGGGATATTAGTTTAAGGATTACTCTTGAAGCCATAGAGTTAATCGACAACTATAGGAGTCACTTTATATAGTTTCAAAGGATTTCATATATTAAAAATTCTAGAGCTCCCTAAGTATACGGAGGATAATTTTGTCTTGGTAGAAGTTTGTGGGCATGTGGCAAAGGTATATAAAAGGTTCCAAGAGAGGAAAAAGGTTGGTATACAGTTCCCTATTGGACTTGTCCATTTCTCTTGTAATTCTATGTCTAGTGCACTTAATATTGAAAGAGTCCTTGTTAAATATACTTTGAAATTATATGATGGAAGGTTTACTTTTGATAGTAAATATTTTGTGAAGAACAATCGGCAACTAGGTCCCAAATTCCATCGTGTTCCTGACTTTGAAGATTGTTGGGTTGATTGTGTTGATGAATATGAGATAAGGAGAATTTGGATGAGGTTAATTTTAATGTAGATAGTTGCATTCAATTTAAATTGGGATATCCAAGAAATTAAAGATAATGAGTTTGATTTAGTGGATCCCATCTTTATTAACCACATCCAAATTTAGCCTATTGTGTCTATGGATTGGAGAATCACAGAAAATGAGACCATTGAGGCTAAGACTAGAGTCGTATTAAGAAGAATGCAAGAATGGGTTGTTAGAAAGAATTCCAAAAAGAAATCTCCCCCACTAGATCATAAAATACATAGCCGCAGAGAGAAAGTAGCTAACACATGTGACCTTAGGAACACAAACTTCTACTTCACACCAAGTTCCATCAGAAGGACATGATGGTGGAGATGGTGAACCTTAGGAGAGGAAATTGCTAGAGAAAATATGTGGAGAAGATGCCCCTGAGCTCCCTTTGATGGAACCTTCAAAATTTGCAAATTTGAATTGCATATGCTCTTTTAGTTTGACAAAAGAGGCTAGGTTTGCATCTTGCTAAGTATGCCTCAGAGGCCCTCTTTGTCGATTGAAATGTTTCAAATTGAAGGTTATCTTGAAAATCCCTTTGGAAAAATGTTTTTTGGTACATATGGTAACACGCCTGCTTAGTTTCGTGCCCCTAGGATGAGTTTTGATATACCTTTTAATCTTTTTCTGACTGTGAGATGACCAAATTTGGTGTTTCAAAAAGTTTCAATTTTTCAAATTCTAAGGGCAACCCATTTATTTTTTTGGTCTAAAACATCTCCAATTCTGATTTTGTCAAAAATAGAGGTTATATGATACATTATTTTAATGTATTTTGGCTGGGGTGAACACGTCCAACATGCCAATTTACAAAGGAGGTACCTAGATTTTGATGGTTGGAAAAAAATTGATTTAAAACCCATGTTTTGAATAATTGATTATGGTTGCACGCAAAAAATCTTGGCTCTAGGGGTCACCGTTTGTGTACAAGGAAATTTCTCTGTTAAGCCTACAAGAGATATTAAAATTTGCATTTTTTCTAATGTTGCTAATGCTAATGTTTAAAATATTTTTGAATATTTTAAATATTATGGAAAGGTGAAAATACATTTAGGGACAATATAAATACACTTTCAAATTTTATTGTGGAAAAGCAAGTTTAATTCTTGCTTTTGATTGGTTAAGGCACCAACTCATGACACGCCAAGTCCATCACTGATCGCTAGTTTGAAGTGGAAAGGGAGAATCAAATCAGTGATGCATTGTGGTGTAGTGGATAGTTTTAGGGCAGAAATAAATCATTGACAAATGTTTTATTGATGACAATTTTAATTCTCAAATTCTATTGGCTGAAGAACTCCATGACAATCTCACAACAATCTCAAGCAGCAATTTTTTTTTAACTCCATCGCCAATTGCGGATTTGAAAAGGTTGCACATATAAAAATCAGTGATGGCTCAAATCCCATCACCCATCACTGATTGAGACTCCATTCAGATTCACAAGGCAGTGATAATGTAAATCAAGTGATGGTTGTGGACAAACATCAAAGGGAAAATTATTAAAATCATTTTCAAAAAGTTTATTGTTGAGCAAGGTTTAATTCTTCTTTCCCATGTTGGCCTTATCGTTGCACCAAAAGATCAACCTGTTAATGCCCAATACAAGCATCAGTTAAGATCCATGGGAGGCAGTTAAACCATGTCACGAACCCAAAGGGAGATGCTGGCAGTTAGTCCAACAATCCCCCCCCTCAGCGTCACTCGAGGGGTTCGAACCCGTGACTGGATCTGATACCAATTGTTGGCCTTGTCGCTGCACCAAAAGATCGACATGTCAATGCCCGATACAAGTGTCAGTTAAGATCCATGGGAGGTGGTTAAACCATGTTGTGAACCCAAAGGCAGATGCTGGCGGTTAGTCCAACATCCCATTGGCTGGTGCACTTCACGGAAAACTTTGAAAAACTTCAAATATTTCACCACAACACTCGTGCTAGTTTGAAGTGACAAAAAAATTTCAAACCAATGATGCAAGGGAAGGCAACGATTTTTTGAGCAAATATAATTAATATTTTATTGGAAAAAGAGTTTTAATTCTTATATTCTATTGGCCAAAGGAATTAGCGTGAAGTTTTGAAGTTTGAAGAGTTTCTCAGCCATTGCCCAACGCAATTTTAAATGAGAAAATCAAGTTGTAATCAGTGATGTTTGATGAAATCTCATTGGTGTTTTGAAGAGGTTGCATTCAAATATTTTCATGTGCATATTTTGAAACACTAAAATTGTTGCCTTCATAATTTTTACCGCTCATTGCCAGTTTTGGATGGCTGAGCAAATATAAAACCGTGATGCTTTCATGTACAGTGATGGATTCTCATTGGAAAATATTTGAGTGGCTGAAATGTGTTTAAAAGGAAGTGTGAATGCATGGGCATTGCAATTGATATTTTCCATATAAAGGGTCATTTTAAATGGACTTCATTGTGAATGACTGCAAACTAGAGGATTTAATCACGTTTTTTTGTCTTTGGACTGATTTTTAAATGCATCTGCAAGTTGTAAAATGCTCTTTCATGCTCCAGAAAGGGGCCTCAACTTTTTGTATTGCTCAGGAAAGAATTTTGACTATATTTTATGCATTTTTGGTTGCCTGTGAGCCAAAAAATGACCTGTATATGCATTTCATGATTTGTTATTTTTGTGTTTCCATTGTTGGGGCAATTAGATCTAGTTTTTTAACTTGCAAGTGAACTATAAGAAATGTAAATGAATGGTTGATGGGGTTGAAGTGATCAGGTGAAAGAAGATGGTTGCAAGAAGAGTACACAAATAAAGGGATTTCAAGCCAACTGTTTGACAAGGTGTCAAAATGTATGCAGTTTGAAATGAGGGCCTCAGATGGTATAAAATACATGATTAAAATCATGTATTTAAATGTGTGTAATACTTGAAAAATTACATATGGGTAAAATTTAAACTTACAGAGCAAAAGGGTTAAAATGCAAGATGAGAAAACATTTTTAACAGTCTAGTTAAATGTGTTTTGACCCATAAGAAATATTTTTCACTGTTAAGTGAAAATGGAGCTATAAAATGGTTCTTACATGCAGGTTGATTTTGTGCACGGGATTTTAAAGTGTAGACAAATTGAAGAGAGGGAAAATGAAGTAAAGAGGCATTCTCTAAATGCAAGTTTGTTATTGATCAATGAAGTTCAAATGTGCCATGTGTCAATGGTGGATTAATTTTAGGGTTTTTCTGCTTTCTTCTCATTTCTCTTAAAATGAGAAGTCAATTTCATTGTAAGGGGTTTTGATTTTTGAGAAGGTTCTTAGTTTTAGGCTTTGGCCATGAAAGAGGCTGTGTACTATGAGTGTAAAATGATGAAGGTAAAGGTCCATATACTGTAAGTCCATATGTTGTAATGTTCCTGAAGCTTGATTGCAAAGACATGAATATACACTCTCATGTAATTATCTCCATGTCCAAAATATAATATCTTTTTTGAATTAAAATAACAAGGTTATTGAGGTTTTTCAGAAACATTTGTTGTTTGAGTTATCTGTTTGTTTTCTTTCCATTCAAAGAGTGTTGTAAGCGCTTAGAAGTAGGTAATGAGGGTATTGTATTTCCAGATGGATTACTAAGTATGATTTCATGACAGGCTTAAGTAGACCTTTCTATCATAATGTGGTAGAATTTATTAGGTCATCAAGATTATGTTATAGCATTATGGTATTATGTGCATAAATATGTGACTCTGTAGTCCAAGGTAGGAAATGGTCTTGCACAGTTGTCTTTCCCCATCCTCATAAATAATCTTTAAATTCAAACAAATTTTAAATGCTTTTGTTCTATGTTTCATTTCTGGAAGTGCAATTTTCTTCCATATTCTCATGCTCTAAATGTTGTGTTGTGAAGGATTAGCCATCCTTTTGAAATATTTTGTTTATTGAGAAATTCTTTGAGAATTCATTTTCTATTTGCAATGTACAAGGTCATTTGGCTGCATAAATTAATAGGTAAATTATGTGGGATTACCCTTCTATGTTTTGTAGAGCCTGAAGAGCAGGGGAAAAAATAGTAGAATCCATATCCTATTCATTGCCACTAATCTTGATATTCTTAAGCATAAGGAATGCCTATCCTTTAGAGGATTTTCAAGGTTCAACTGGAAAAAAACATCAATAGATTGGTGAATCTGTTGGGGATAACTCCAGTATTATCCATTTGGAAAGATTCAATAAGATTGTTGATCTGCAGATTTGGTTCAAGTATTGAAGGATTTCACATCTGGAGAGAGAAATAGTTGTAGAAAACTTAAAATTTTCACGATCTACGGTGCTCTACTGGTGAAAAGAACCCAAAAAGAAATCTAATCATTGAAGATGTTTCAATTGTTGAGAATTTTTTCCTCTTAAGAGTGGTGGTGACTCTATTAATGAACCTGTTTAAATTATGGAGGAAGTGTCTATAGAAATTTTCATATGCTCACAAATTCTTCCAGTTAGAGAGAGAAGTCTTGAAGTCAACAATATTTTCCAAATATGAAAGTTTTGAGACTTGGAAAAAGTTTTGTTACAATAGATTTAAAAGAATTTAAGTAACTCTGTTGTTGGAGAAGACCCAGAATAAAATTAATCTTCGAAAGAATTTCATACTACTTGAAGTTAAGTCCTTTGTGAAGAGAGGTGGTGACTCTATCAAAAGAACCTGATGAAGATGTGAAGTTTCAGATCTATAATGATATCTAGTAAGGAAGAAAAATTCACAACAACTGCAACGTATCTAGGTATTTTTCATATTTTGGTGTTCAAGAAGGATAATCTTATGTATGAAAACCATGTTTGAAAGTCCTAGAAAAATTTATGTTCCCTTTTTTAGTGAGTGTTAGCACCAATTGAAAGGGAGTTGAGAAAATAGAGAGTTCATGGTTGTAAGTAGGAAAGGAATGAATCACATCAATATTTGTATAAGGATTGTTGTTATGACTTTATTTCTATATTTTTAAATCCTACAATACAACAACAACCACAATTTCAGCTGTCCTCAGAGAAGACTTTTCTCTGTGGAAAGATATAAACCATTGAATTTTAATGGTATTCAAGATTTCCCAAACCCTATTCCTAATGAGGTCAGCGAACACTTGCCAAAGTTCAAAGGAAAAAACTAATAATCAACATCTTAGCATCTACAAGAGTTTTCAGATTTGATGGGAGATTATGAGATAAGCCATGAAGATGTTGTCATGAAATTATTTGTTCAATCCCTAAAGGAAGATACCAAAGATTGGTTTTCATATTTACTAGTGTGTTCTATCTCTTTATGGAATGAGTTCATGGCAACATTCATAGAACAGTTTGGTGAAAAAATTGATCCAAGATTAGTGAGACAAAAATTCATGGACATTTAGAAAGATGGAGAAGAGTTAGTCCCAGCTTTCAACTTAATATTTTCAAAGGCAATAAGGGATATTCCAGAAAATCTAAGACCATTTGATGCAGTGTGTTTGGTTGTATACTTAGGTGAATTTGATGAAGAAATGAGCTATCTGTTAAGAGATAAAGACCCTACAACACTTCGTCATGCATATCAAATTGTCATGGATATTGAAAACAATTCAAAATATTTAATGATGAAGGGAAAAACGGTTGCAAGTGTTGGTTATCCTAGCACACCTTATGAAAATGGAATTCATGTATTAGAAAATAGAAATGATTGTCAAAATAATAATACATCTTTTTTATTGATTTTTCCATCATTACAACACATAAATCATAGTGAGATCTGAGTTGAACATCAAGAAAATGTGAGCAGCATTAATCCTATGTCTCTTGTTCAAGGATTGTATGACATGAAGAGACACAAGGGAGAATCACCATATGATTTGTTTGCAAGGTTTTTAGATACCTTGTTGGAAGTACCCAAAAAATTTAGACCTAAGGATTTAGCATGCATTGATTTGTTTTATGAAATATTTGAGTCAAGCCTGAGTACCTTGCCAAAAGATTTGAAGCCTCCTAGTTTTGATCAAGTACTTGATTGGATAAAGATTGTTGAAGGAGTCCAATGTGATTATGCACAAAATATAATGTCTCAAAATGTTGGTAGAAAATTTTGTGTTGGTGTGGAGCTTGATCAGTCTCCAATTGGGAGATTGTTGGTATGTGGCAAATGATCATGCTATATTATACACTCTTCATGTATTATCACCGAAAAATGAAAAAACCGACTATAGAACCCTAATTTTTGGAATCTTCTAAAATGCTTGTAATAAGCGGTTGGGATGAGACTTGCAGGGGGCATTATTTGTGATATTATAATATGTTTTGTACTAGATAATAAAATCATTGGATGGCTACGGTTTTATGGATGTAGCTAGGATTGGGTGAACCACGTTAAATTCTCTGTCTTTTCTTATTTCTACTATAATTTTTTGTGTTCTATTTCTCTATTTTATTGATCAAATATGCATGTAAATGTTAGATATCTACATTCTAACCCTAACATCTTTCATATTGTTAAATATGAGAAAAATCCGAACACAATGCACACAACTGAAAAAGGTATATAAGAAAATGAGCATCCATCTTGTTGTATGGATGAGGATAACGATTGTAATCAGCTCACAAGTAGCATATGTGCATATTCATATATCAATGATGCGGATAAAGATACACTTGCAAGTGTTCAATATATCTCATTGCAAATCGGTGGTCAAGATATTGAAGATGAAGATTTAAGCATTTATTCTAAAACTTTTGAGCATAGTTTGTGCAGTGATGAATTTTCTTATGATGAGAGTCATAATGACAGTGAACTTGATTTCTTTTATGAGGATTATGAATGCTCCTATGAGGATGATCTAGAGGTGTTTCCTTCATATAAAGGATGTGATGATATGAATGTTGATGAAGTCAGTTGTTCACAAGTGAATGACCAAATCTAGTTTGATGAATGCCAGAAATGTAATTCAGGTTTTCCATCAATAGAGCATACTAACTCTGTGAATGGTGATGATTTTTAAGATAAGAATGTGTGTGTTCAATACCTGGATCTTAAGCACAGTGCCAAATATGATGAATATGTTGGTGAGGTTGAGTATGATGCTAATGTACATGATTATGTCTCTACTATTGGTGACTCCATATGTGAAACAAAGGTAGAAATGTCTATGACACATGAAGAGGATGATGATGTGCAAAACATTGGGAAATGTGTTGATTAAAATCTATTTGTGAAGCCACAAAATCATGAAGTTAATGGTGAGATGGAATATGCTTGTTTCTTTGTAGAAATGGACATGTTTTCATCCAATGAGGAATGCATTGATGTGAAAGAGAAAAAAGATGCTTGTTCAATTTCTAACGAACAACATTCAGACTATAATGGATCTTCCACATTTAGGTCAACATGCCTATCAGGGATAGCTTTAAGAAACCCCCCCCTCAACAAAGGTGTAAAATCCTGGCGAATCTTTCCTTTTATTTGAAAAATATATTAATTTTCCTTGGCGAATCTTATGCACATTATTCAAAAATTTGTAAAATCCTGGCGAATCTTAATGGATAATTGGTAAAAAAAAAATAATCACATTGGCAAATCCTAGTGAATAATCACTAAAATGGTTCATTAAAATGGCGAATCTCTCCTTTAAAAATTTGCATACTTGGTCAATGCGATTCCCCCATATTTTTTTTTGTTTTTTTAAATATTGAAGTAGGGGCCCGGGGGCGACAACCACCAGTGGGGTCAAGGGGCAGTGCTCCTTATGGGGGTCAAGGGGGCAGAGCCCCCTTGTGGGGGTTGAGGGGGCAACGCCCCCTCTCGAGGTCCGAGGACAGTGGCCCCGGTGCACTCCTGTTGCGATACAAGCGAGGTCGAGGGGTAGAGCCCCTTGCCACCAAGCATAAATTCACTATTGAAAATGCATTGGAGCACACACGGATCAAGTGTTTTTAAAAAATTTGACTCGAAAATCGAACAACTGCAAGTTCATTCCGTGAGCGAATATCGACATGAGTGAACATCATCGGTGGGACACTTAGGGATGTCCTGCTGATACAATGATACAGGGCTTTGATCAGATGTCTTTCTGGGAGCTTCGCGTGAATATTGTAGATTCCCTTCATGATTCTCCGAAATTACACAAGTGGTGTACATGTGCCTTGGTGGACCCTAGGTGGAGTATGGAAGCCTTATTGGCGTGAGTGAACATCATCAGTGGGATAGTTAGGGATGTCTCGCCGATACAACGATTTAATATGCACTTAGTGAATTTCATGACTTAGTGAATTCTATCACTTTATATGCATGTGCCTTTTAAAAAGGTTGTTGATCTCAAAATTTGTTTTGGGCCACATGATCAAATCTGATTGTGTGGCCCAAAACAAATTTCAGGCCTCAACAACCTTTTTAAAAGGCACATGCAAATAAAGTCACGGAATTCACTTGCAGCCATTCGATTAAAAAGCTAATTGATGACAATAAATAATTAAACTATTAAAGGCTAAAATACCCCTAAAATTAAATGGTAAATTATTATTAGTGGAAAATATAGCATAAAAATTCATTGTAAGAATATAAAATTATTGGCGAATATAAGTAATATTTGTAATTATAGTATAAACTACTGGTGAATCAGATCCGACGATGTGTCGTTTAAAAAATAATACATTGGTGAATTAATCAAGACAAAAAAAAATTCTTGTAAAAACCTGGCGATTCAGCATCCTTTCTAGCTTGTATTATTCACCATTTTTGGAGGTCCCGATTTCAAATATTCACCAATTAGCGAAGATTCGCCACTAAAGTTATCCCTGATGCCTATCAACCGCTAGTGCACATGAAGTTACTAGTACACATGAAAGTGTTTTTGTTGACCCTATTAATTATGAAAATGTTAGCATTCAAAATGATTCAGGTATTCATATTGACATTGTGGAGGGTAATATTGAACATGTTATGAAAAATCAATGTGAATTTTTTTGGCTTAGGGTTAAATTCTGAATTATTTGAGCCTTTATTTGAAACATTTCATATGGAATTGCATAATGGTTTGAAGAATGACTTTGGAATCTTGTATGAACTTGAGATGGAAGTATTTGTTGATGCATGGGATGTTTTTAGTAATGATGTTTGTTGTGATAACCTTGATATGAATATGGGCAAGGATACTATGGATTTTTAAAAATCTCATTACCAAAGCAATGGAGCATGTGACACTATAACTGACTTGTAATACTTAGATGAGAGTGGGAATCAGTTTGAGAATATGCCTATGTATGAACATTTTTTGTTCATCACACAAAATGGATGCTTGTCTAGCATGGGAGAAAAATCAGAGGATGGATCCAAGGTTTTATATGAGTATATTCAATCTGATTTCTCAAACTTTGAGTTACAATTTGACTTCAACAAATCGGTGCATGTGCTTCTAGATGGGGATATTGAACAAACTGTTTATGAAAGCTTTATGTTTGATATACAAACTGAATATAATGCCAAATTTTATGATGTCAATGGTCAAGTGTACTATGAATGTTTCAATTTATCAATTCATTTGGATGAGAATTTAGTGCAGCATGAAAATGAGCTAGATATGGAAAATATTCATAATGATTATGGATTTTAGTTAATGTTTGATTTCCAATATTAGATTGGTAGGGTTAATGGAGGCATTGGAAAGTATAATTATGTGGTTAAGCATGCCAATGGCGATTGTGGTTTTTAGATATAAAATGGAAGTGTTATCGGAGTTGGCCTAGTGTAGATAACATAGAGAAATGTGTTTTATAGAGGTAAATATCGGTTCTCTATTTTTGGGGGCTTGGGGCCACCAAATAAATTTTGAAGAATAGTTTTCAATGCAGTGCAATGGAGAAGTTGCATAGACATCCAATGGATTTGGCACTTGGTCTACTCCCCAGAGATCTTGAATCTCACCATGCCTGCAAGGAGCATATGTCCCCAAACATGAGCCACTGATGGCACCTTCAAATTTTTGAAGTGCCTATGCCCTTTCAGTTTGATGATAGAGGCTAGGTTTGCATCTTGCTAAGTATGCCCCGAGGCCCTCTTTGCTGATTAAAATTTTTCAACTTGGAGGTCATCTTGCAAACCCTTTTTGTAGAATATTTTTTGGTACATATAGTAACACACCTGCTCAGTTATGTGTCCCTAGGATGAGTTTTGATATGCCTTTTAATCCTTTTTCTGACTACGACACGACCAAATTTGGTGTTCAGGAAAATTTTAAATTTTCAAATTCTAAGGGCAACCCATTTTTTTTGGTCTAAAACATCTATATTTTTTATTTCGTAAAAAAAGGTCATATGATACATTATTTTAATGTATTTTGGTTGTTGTGAATACGTCTAGCAAACTGGTTTACAAAGGAGGTACTTGAATTTTGATGGCCGAGAAAATTTTGATTTAAAAACCATGTTTTAAATAATTTATTATGGTTGCACAAAAAATCTTGGCTCTAGAGGTCAACGTTTGTGCGCAATGTAATTTCTCCGTTAGGCCTACAAGTGAAATTAAAATTTGCATTTTTTCTAATGTTGCTAATGCTAATGTTTAAAATATTTTTGAATATTTTAAATATTATGGAAAGGTGAAAATACATTTAGGGAAAATATAAATACACTTTCATATGTTTTTGAGGAAAAGAAAGTTTAATTATTGTTTCTGATTGGTCGAGGCACGGTGCACAACAAGTCCATGGTCAGTTTGAAGTGGAAAGGGAGAATCAAATCAGCAATGCATTTTCTTATGCAATGGTCTTTCATTTGGCAGGTCCATTAAATGTTCATTGGATAGGGGAAGTTGTAACACATTTTCTAAGGTTTCCAATGCAATTTTCACATACCATCGCAAACCAACGATGGATTATGGTGTAGCAATGAGTTTTAGGGCGATGACAATTTTAATTCTAAAATTCTATTGGCTAAGAAATCCACGACAGTCTCACCATTATCTCACAACAGAATTTTTTTTTAACTTCATCGTCTTTTGCAGATTTAAAAAGGTTGCACATATACAAATCAGTGGGCTCAAATTCCATTGCCCATCACTAATTGAAACTCCATTCAGCTTCACATGGCAGTGATAATATAAATCAAGTGATGTCTATGGGAAAACATCAAAGGGAAAATTATTAAATGCATTTTCAAAAAGTTTATTGTTGACCAAGGTTTAATTCTTCTTTCCCATTGGTTGGTTCACTTCACGAAAAACTTTAGAAAACTTCAAATCTTTCACAACTGTGCTCATCGCCAGTTTGAAGTGACAAAATTACTTCAAACCAGTGATGCAAGGGAAGGTAGTGATGAGATTTTTTGGGCAAATGTAACTAATATTTGATTAGCAAAAGAGTTTTAATTCTTATATTCTATTGGCCAAAGGAATTAGTATGAATTTTTTAAGTTTGAAGAGTTTCTCAACCATCGCCTAGCGTAATTTTAAATGAGCAGATCAAGTTGCAATCATTGATGTCCAATGAAATCTCATTGGTGTTTTGAAGAGGCTACATTCAAATATTTCCATGTACATATTTTCAAACACTAAAATTGTTGCCTTCATCATTTTTATCGCTCATCACCAGTTTTGGATGGTTGAGCTAATACAAAACCATGATGGCTTCATGTGCAACGATGAATTCTCATTGGTAAATATTTGAGTGGCTGAAAGGTGTTTAAAAGGTAGTGTGAATGCACATACATTACAATATGAAGGGGCATTTTAAATGGACTTCATTGTGAATGGCTGCAAACCAGAGGATGTAATCACATTTTTTGTCTTTAGGCTGATTTTTAAATGCATCTGCAAGCTACAAAATAATATTTCATGCTCCAGAAAGGTGCCTCAACCTTGTTTATTGCCCAGGAAATAAATTTAACTATATTTTATGCATTTTTGGTTTCCTGTGAGCCAAAAAATGACCTATAAATGCATTTCATGATTTTTTATTTTGTGCTTCCATTGTTGGATCAGTTGGATCTGGATTTTTAACTTGCAAGTGAGCTATAAGATATGTAAACAAATGGTTGATGGGGTTGAAGTGAGTAGGTAAAAGAAGATGGTTGCAAGAAGAGTACACAAATAAAAGGATTTCAAGCCAATTGTTTGACAAGGTGTCAAACTGTATGCAAATTGAAATGAGGGCCTTAGATGGTATAAAATGCATGATTAAAATCGTGTATTTAAATGTTTGTAATACTTGAAAATTACATATGGTTAAAATTTCAACTTATAGAGAAAAAGGGTTAAAATGCAAGATGGAAAAAAAAATTTAACAGCCTGGTTAAATGTGTTTTGACCCATAAGTGAAATATTTTTCATTGTTAAGTGAAAATGGAGCTAGAGAATGGTTTTTACATGCAGGGTAATTTTGTGCATGGGATTTTCAAGTGAAGACAAATTGAAGAGAGGGAAAATGAAGTAAAGAGGCATTCTCTAAATGCAAGTTTGTTGCTAATTAGTGGAGCTCAGATGTGTCATGTGTCAATGGTGGATTAATTTTAGGGATTTTCTTATTTCTTCTCATTTCTCTTAAAATGAGAAGTTGAATTCATTGTAAGGGGTTTTGATTTCTGGGAAGGTTCTTAGTTTTAGGCTTTGGCCATGAAAGAGGCTATGTATTGTGACTGTTAAATGATGAGGGTAAAGTTCCATATGTTGTAAGTGCATATGTTATAATTCTCCTGTAGCTTGATTGCAAAGACATGAATATACACTCTCATGTAATTTTCTCCATGTCTAGAATGTAATATCTTTTTTGAATTGAAATAACAAGATTATTGAGGTTTTTTCAAACACTTTTGTTGTTTGAGTTATTTGTTTGTTTGATTTTCGTTCAAGGAGTGGTGTAAATTCTTGCAAGTAGGTAATGAGGGTATTGTATTTTCATATGGATTACTAAGGATGATAAATCATTACATTCTTAAGTAGACCTTTCTATCATAATGTGGTAGAAGTTTTTAGGTCATCAAGATTATGTTATAGCATTAAGGTATTATGTGCATAAATATGTAACTTAGTAGCCCAAAGTAGGAAATGGTCTTGCACAGTTGTCTTTTCCCATCCTCAAAAATTATTTTGAAATTAAAACAACTTTTAAATGCTTTTGTTCTATGTTTGGTTTCTGGAAGTGCAATGTGCTTCCATATTCTCATGCTCTAAATGTTGAGTGTTGTGAAGGATTAGTCATCCTTTTGAAATATTCTATTTATTGAAAAAATATTTGAGAATTCATTTTCTATTTTCAATGTACAAGGTCATTTGGTTGCATAAAATCATGGGTATATTGTGTGGGATTACCCTTCTAGGTTTTGCAGAGCTTGAAGTGCAGGGGAGAAAATTGTAGAATCTATCTGTCGTTCATTGTCCACTAATATTGAATTTATTAAGCATAAGGAATGGCTATCCATTAGAGCATGTGTGGACAACCTTGTACCAATCTCAAACAATCAAAATTTTAAAGTTTCAAATATCAAAAGGCTAGTCTTCATTCATCCTAGTAGCCCGCCAAACAAGGTTTTCCAAGCATAATTTTCAAGGCAGGCATGAGGCAAAATGTTAGAACACTTTTGGATACCCTTTTGTCTCTTTGAAAATATATTCAAAACTTGGCTAGGGTTTCTTTGGTACAGAGGCTTCAAAATCTGACTATCCTATTTCTTGAGCCTAAAGCATTAGGGCAGAAAAACAACCTTTTTAACCATAAATTTAAGATAAAACATTTAATTCAAGATATAAAATAATATTTGAGTACCCATTTAAACAAAAATCAACATATAAAAAATTGGGGTAGGGTTGTTTTGGAACACAAGGCTCAATTTTTTGACTATCCTACTGTAAACTAGGCCTAAAGGACCAATTTAGGCTTGAAAACACTAGGGATTGCACACAAAAGGACTTATAGAGATCTTCCAACCACTCTCTTGCTCAGATATGGTCCTCATACACCCAATAACATGTTCCACTTACCATAAATTACTTTCTTTATCTCTTCAAACACAAAAATACAATTCCTCTTAGAGCTTCTTGGTTTGATACTCAGAGTTATTAGACCTTCAATTCAACCCAACACATGTCAGCCATCTCCCCTACTCTTTCAAATTTAAGAAAACAAAATATAACTTAATCCAAGCCATTCCACTGAGTTTGGGCTTTTCTCACCAGTGGAATGGAGAGAAAATTATTTTTTCACTCAAAGCCAACCCTACCTAGGGTTTCAGGTAGTTTTTAGTAAAATGGCTCTAACTTTCTTCAAACACAAT
>CM021101.1:25210466-25391467 GCA_007115665.2 Sequoiadendron giganteum | reverse complement strand
CTGCTTGTGCAAGATGATTTCTTCTTTCTCCTCCAAATGAAGTAGTGGACTGATTTTTAGTTCATTTCCAAGCTTGATGGCCTACAAATTTTTTGCATGCATAATATTTACCTGTGAATACACTTGAACGTCTTTGGCTTCCAAATATGCCCCTTGAATATGATCTACCTCCTCTAAATCCACTTCTTGAATCTGTAAGTTTTTCTTGGGTAATTATTGTCTCTCCTTGACTCTCATATGACTATCCTAAATCAGAAAATACCCCTCTTCCTTTAGAACTCTTTCATCTACCCTTGCTTTTATTTTATTTCCTTCTCCTCAATTTATCTTCAGCCTTGATGGACAATTGGTAACTCTCCTCTACCATTTTTGGATTTGTTAGGATTATTTCATCTTGGAGGTTGTATCTCAACCCATTGAGGTATCTTGCCACTTTCTCCTCATCATATTCTACATGACCCACCCTTATGCTCAATTTGTATAACTCCTCAGTATAAGCACTCACATCCATATACTTATGCTTAAGGTTTTGAAGCCTCTTGAACAACTGAATGGTGTAGTCAACGGGAAGGAATTTTCCCTTGAGTTTAGCAACCATCCTATCCCAAGAGGTAATTTTAGAATTCCCCTTCTCTCTCCTTTCACTTTTTACATAATCCCACGAAAGCAAGGTGTGGCCCTTCAATTTTGTCTTGGCCAACTTCACCCTTTGATCTTCTGGCACATCTTCATAGTCAAAGTAGTTATCTAATGCTCCTATCCAATCTAAGAGTTCTTTTTTATCCATATTTCCTCCATACATGGGTAAATCCATCTTGATCTTATGACCATCTCCCTTGACAGCCTTCAATAAATTTTCAAATCTCGAGTCTTCAGGATCCAACTCCTCTTGGACCTCTTCTTCTTCTCCTATTTCTTCCTCTTCTTCTTGGTCACTCACATCCCCTATGACCACTTATCTTTTCTAACTTGTCTCAACTGTAGCAAGCCTGGATTGAAGGGACTTTTTCAACTCTTTTAACTCCCTTATCTCTTTTGCATGCTTCTCTTTCAATTCACTCACCTCTCTGGCAACTATCTTTCCCTTGGGATGAATCTTGTCCCTTCTTCACTTCAACAAACCCTCTTCAGATCAAACCCACACTTTGATACCGATTTGATGCATATCAAGGGTGGACAACCTTTTACCAATCTCAAAAAATCAAACTTTTAAAGTTTCAAACATCAATATGTGGGTTTTGACCCACTAGTCTTCATTCATTATAGTAGCCCTCCAAACAAGGTTTTCCAAGAATAATTTCAAATGCAAGCACGACAACTACAATTTGAACACACTTTTGGATACTCTTTTGTCTCTTTGACAACATATCAAAAACTTGGTTAGGGTTTCTTTGGTACGGAGGCTTCAAAATGCAACTGTCCTATTTCTTGAGCCTAAAGCATGATGGAAGCAAAACAACCTTTTTAACCATAAATTTTGGAGTAGACACTTAATTCAAGATCCGAAAGAAAATTTTAGTACCCATTTGGACATTCTTCAACATATAAAAAATTGGGGTGGGGTTGTTTTGGAACACAAGGCTCAATTTTTTTACTGCCCTACTATAAACTAGGCCTAAAGGGTTGATTTATGCTTGAAAACACTAGGGCTTGCACACAAAGGGACTTCCAGAGATCTTCCAACCACTCCCTTGATCAGATAGGGTTCTCATACATCCAATAACATGCTCCACTTACTAGAAATGCCTTCCTTTATCTCTTCAAATACAAAAATACAATTCCTCTCATGGCTTCTTGGTCTGATACATGGAGTTATCATACCTTCAATGCAACCTAGCATATGCCAACCATCTCCCCTACTCTTGCAACTTTATGAAAACAAAATCTACCCTACTCCAATACATTCCACCGAGTTTGGGCCTTTTTTCACCAATGGAATGGAGAGAAAAACATTTTTCACTCATAGCCAACCCTACCTAGGGTTTCAGGCAAACTTTGGTAAAATGGCTCTTTCTCCAAACACAATGAAATTAGGTGCTACAAAAAGAAGAATTTAGAATATTCTCTCCTCTACAAGTTCCAGCAAGTTTTATACCATGAGAAGGTCGTGTGAATCCATACTATTCACCATATCAGAGAAAAACGTTGTGAAATTACAGAAGAAAAAAAAAAGAGAATTCTTTATTGCTTTCACTTCAAACTTCAGAAATTAAATCAAAAACCTTCAAGCTTGATGGAATAATGATTTTTAAATATTTTCCAACTTGCCCCATCTAATTTCAACCATTAAACTTCACCTACCAATGTTACATTGCCTTTTTAGAAGAAGATCAAAAGTTGCATGTAACATTTAGCAACTTGACAAGATTTTTGCATGTTTTGCATTTTGAAACCAACCAATGACCAAGACCACTAATTGGACCCCAAAATACATGAAATTGACTCAAGCACAACAAAATTTCACTTTTTGACCCCTCTTGGGGCATGAAAACCCGTGGTACCCCTGCATCACCACCCTAGTGACCTTTTAGTTGCTTTTATAAACTTTATGTTAGTTTAAAAGACTTCATTTAATTATTGGACAATTATTTTATAAATAAGCAATTATGTGTCTCCTTAATATATATGTGTGTGTATAATTAATACAAACCAAATCTCTCTTAGCACCTTTTTGAACTTATATACTTCAATTTCAATATAGCATTACATGATTGAAAGCCTCTATACATCTCCATGCATTTAGTTTATCATTTGGATGAAAGGAATATTTTTAATGTGTGTCTAAATTATTCTCTCAGTTATATTATTTTGTGTGGATGTATGACTATTTCATCTCAATTATTTGCTTCCTTCTTGAAGTTATATTGGGTTAAACTCTCTTTATTTGCATGTTATATTATTCCCATTGGTATTTGTACCAGTGGTTGTGATTGTTTCTATTCCATCGCATTCAATATCAAAAAATATTCTAGTGTTGGATTTATGAGTCTTTTCTACTTTCAAGTTAAAATCCTATTGTTATTTAAATTTATAGTTTCTTGGTTTTTATTGAAAATTTGAGAGGGAGTTGTACCTCTTTAAAATTAAGAGAGTAGTCATTTCATATAGAAATAATTATCTTAGTTGTTAGAAATTGATTGCATCTATTTTGGGCAAAGAGTTGAACTTATAAGATAAATCCTAAGGTGTCAATCTGCTAGCCAAAAAGTGAATAGTTTTTATTTCCCTAATTTGATGAAAAGAGGTATTTGTATGTTTGATCTTGATTTTAGGTCTTCAATCTATTCCAAATCCACTTTAGATTTGCAACCTGCAAGAAAGAGAAGAGAGGAAGGGTTTTGTTGTGTAAGGTTTTTCTTAAGTTAAACCCCATTTTTGTGTTTCCACGGATAAAGAGTGCTTTCCCTAGGCTAGGAAGAGGCAAATAGATACAAACAAATGATAAATCACAATGCCAAAACTTACCATTCAAATCTACATTCCTTTATGGACTAATGCCATTTATCACATCTCATACAAGAGCTTCATAGCTGATTGAAGGTCCTACAAATTTTAGCATTCACAATGATAATAAAAATGAAACATGAAACATGAAACAATATTACTTATGCTTAAACATGGATTTGATAATGTACTTAAAAAATGATCTTGACTAATGAAAGTGTTCACAAATATTGATTAATCTTCTCTTGAATTTCCTTATTTATCTTTTTTAATTTCTTGATTGATCCAAATTTTTATTAGGTGTACAAATTTTGAAAAATACTTATATTTATATGCATTTCAACATTTCTTGCAATATGTTGCAAGTATGAGTAGTTGGCGTTGTCATTGATGTCAACAAGCTTGTGTTGTTATTGGTGTCAACTGTATGAGAAGAAGATTATTGCAAGATTATGTGTATTTTTTGGTGTTGTATATGTTCTTACATTAATGATGATTTGATTAGTTACATTATGTTTTCATTAGTAAGCTATTTGTGTCAACCTCTAGTGTTGCTTTGATTAGTTGCATTATGTTTTCATTACTAGGCTATTGGTGTCAACCTCTAGTGTTGCTTTGATAAGATTTTTTATATGGATGTATGGTTGCATTGCTATGTTGTAGTTGGCTTGATGATGGGGAGGATGTCTCTATTTTTGGTTTCTAGGTGCTTTTGATAAAATTTGATAAAAAGAGGAAATAGTGAGTTATAGTGTGTTTTGGGTTGAAGAGTAGTGTTTTGGTTTTTCTCCACATTTCTTCTAGGTTGAAGATCTTCCTATGCATTTCATATATGTTTATTAGAGGTGTTTAGAGGTATTTTATTTATAATTTGGTGTGTTGGATCGATGTGTAGAGGAATTTTTGTTCACCAGTGTGTGAATTGTGTATTGCAAAGGTGTCTGGGAGAAATTATTTTGCTCCATGTTTCTTTGTAGTTTGGTTTTAGGTCTTGTAGATCTGAAGGCGTGTTGATAGTGTTGGTATCTTTCTTCAATCAAAGTTGTTTGAAGTTTTGGTGCTTCGAAAGTCGATTTCTTAAGTTATGTAGTGTATGAAATAATTTTTCGAGTGTATTGGGTGTGTACATTCTTTAGGTGAAAGTTTTTGTGAAGGAGACTGTTGGATTTTAGAGTGTTTTTCGAATATTCAAAGATTGTGTTCAAGTGACATTTGTTGTCCACAAGTTTTTTTTGGATCAAAGGAACCATGTACTTTAAATTTTAATGGTGTTTACATGGGTAACGACTGACCTGGGTGTTTATGGTACTTGAAAAATTTGTGGAAGTGTAGTGTGGCATGTATAAGTGGATTTAGGTCCTAGCTAAGATGTTTTGTGGTACGCCTTCATTCTTTTCCATGATGGGAATGTTTTGGTGCTGACCTAATTTGAATTTTCACGGTTGAGGTGCATATCCAACCTTGGATAATTCTTTCAAGGTTGAAGATGGTATAAATAAGATTTGATTTGTTGAGGGATGATAAGATAGCCAAGATAGATGAGTATGATGATAATTTCAGAGTGGTAGAGTGTGAATTTGTAAAGTGCAGTGTGATATTTCATATGTTAGATTGATGGATGTAGTGAGCTGAAGGTGTCTAAAATTCTTTATTCAAGTTGTGAAGGTGTTGGTGGTATTGTGGTGGATTTCTTTGTTGCATTGAGATGGATTTCTCTATGTAACACTCTTCTCTATCTTCTTTTCTATTTTGGCAGTGAGCCTTTAGCATTGAGCTCTTCTTTCTCTTGGGAAATGAGCCCTATTGTATTCAATGTTGATATTACTTTATATTGTGAGCTAATCATCATTGTGGTTATTACCATATTGGGTTTTCCATGTAAATCTAGTGTTCTTATGTTCATGGTGTTGATTGTGTTTTAGTTTTTGCTATTTTCTTTTCATGCTAAATCATTCTAACAGATTAAGGGTTAATTGAATAAATGTGGATCTGAATGTTTATGATGGTTTTGAAGGTTTAAGGTACAACTAATTCCCCACCTCTCAGCTGCCTTGTGAATTCAACACAATAATTCTTTTGAAAAGTTGACAAATGAATTTAAATATACTCTTCTCTTTGTGGAAACCCTTGGCTCTAAAAATGGTATAATTTAAACTTAGATGTTTGAAAAATTGGTAAATCACCATGAGGATTTTGAAAGATTCTGAAATAAAAATATTGTATGTGATAAACAAAAAATTATGATTTTACAACTTATGTATGTTACCTTTTGTGAGAAAAATAATCTTATTATGAAAATGGGATGGGAATTCAATTGATCTTGTGTATACCTTTTCTTAAACATCACTTTTGTGTGTCTATGGCCATGTGTCTAGGTATTGGTTGATGTTGCACACCCCTTATTTATTTCATTCTTGAAAATATTGCATTTTTTGGGTGCCACCATTATACATATGTAGGGGTTGAGGACTATGTTTCCTCTTAAGGATACTTTACTTTATTCACCCTCTCTTCTTCTCTTGTGCATTGAATTTGTATATTGAATGTGTGCATGTGATTTCATGATCTATTTATTTATGTGTCTTATTCACCTTGATTATGGTTATTATTAGATAATATGTTGATACTCCCTAGTTATCCATGGATGGTGTGGGTTAGGCCTTAAAGTGTACATGCTTGGTGACCCACGTATCAATATTATCTTATGTATTCTTAGAATAGGGATTTTATTCTCTTTCATGTCTATTGCTTGGAAACCCATATATGTCATGTGGAAAATGCATGCATGTTCAAACTCCCTTTCCATTTTTTCTTTTAAACACACATAGATGATGAGATATTTTCATATTTTTTCTTATGCGATATTAATATTATTTTCCCTAATTCTATTTTTGTATGTATCTTATATCTTGTATAAGATTTCCTATATAATATTGATGGTGTGTTTGATCTCCTCATTCATTCTTACTTGGTGTGACATTGTGGTAATACATTTGGCCTATGCATGTATTGTATAGTAAATATTTTTCTTATCGTATGCTAGATGATTCCTTTCTTTTGTGGTGGTTTTTTGTTCTTGTCCAAACCCATATGTGGATTGTGACTATGTTGGAGTACCTAATTTTTTTGTCACCCAATTCAAAGGGGTGGACCTAAAGCATCTGCATGGTTGGCTTCCATTGAACCACTATTGGGGAAGCTCATTAATTCTTGGAGCAACATGATGAGCATGCAAGGAATTAAATCATCCATCATTTTTTATTATGTTTTTTTCTTTATTTATAAAAAATATATAAAGTCAAGACCTTTATTATCCTATTTATAAAATTTATATGTTTTTATTGGATAATAGTGTGTTGTAGTAATTTCCACACTTAAATTAGATACAATTTAATATTTATTAAAGTGTAACCAAGCATGAAGTAAAAATTCTATATGGTTGAAAAAATGATCTTTATCATGTGTATTTATCTCAAAAAATATGGTTTCATAGGCATGTTTTATTATCTTGTATACTTAATATTGTCATGGTCTTATTTTTTATAAATACCACCTTTTGTTGTTGGGATATGGTGTTGTACACCATTGCATAAAATTTTATATTATAATATTGTAATTAAATAATTATTTAATTGTGATGCACCTAGGAGGTATGGTTAATCACACAAGGTAATTATTTGTGGACCATTTTATGTTGTATTGTAATATTGGGTTATTATTTAATGTGTGAGAGACATGAGATAATAATTTAATATTGGGGAAATATTTAATAAAGTGAAAATTTAGTACCAAATATTAAATGAGGGGTCAATGGTTTTGTATTCACATGGTTTTGTGGTACATGGTTTTATCATATCACTTGATTGTATCTGTGTGAGCTTGTATCTATAAAATCAAGCACATGTTTAGTGGTTAAGGTTGGTTGGATGAGTGGGCTGCCATTATTGAGTATTTTTAAGGAGTGCATATGTGAAGCATGGCATGGGATGTGTGGATTCATGCATGCATACATGGAGGATGCATTGGAGAGGTTTGATGCTTCAAAAGTATTCATGGTAACTCTTGTAAGTGCATGTATTATTTATTTGATGAATAATAGATGGAGTATGGATGATTTTAGAGGTTGGGTTCTTCCCTCTTGAGGGTTTTCCCAGGGTATATCTTGTGTAATTGTGTGGCTTGTCTATTTGATCTATGTAATATGGTTACTTGCTTGCATATTTTTCTCTCATGGGGTTATGTGGGAAATAGATTAAGAATGTGGGTATTATGAATTGTTTCCTAACAAGTGGTATTAGATATTTCATGGTTGTGGGAGGTGTGAGCTCCCAAGTTTTTTTATAACCCTTGTTTGAGTAGATTTGATGCAAAGTTGAATCCATGGAAATGTAGGTTAGATCTGAGGCATTACACGATATGAAATATATGTTGTAGGTGTTGTTATGTAGATTTGGGCTTTTAGGTTGTCAAGATTTATTGGGTTTATTACATATCTGAGGCATGCAAAATTTGGGTCAAAAGGGTTTCTTAGATTTTGCTTTCATATGAGGGTTTTATAGAGGAAAATTCATGGATGACCTCTTGAGACAAAACATACCTCACCATTGGATCTAGAATGGCCAAGAAATGAAATTCATATAAAATTTATCCTATTTTGACCACTTTGAAAAAAAGGAAGTATTTTACCCCATAGCCATACCCATACAGTTGTATAGTCGTAAATGTCGACTGTAGGGTTGATAATAAAAATAAAAAATAAAAATAATATTATCAGCCTTTTAAATTTGTTTATCTTGCAAAAAGTTATTTGAAGACTTTATAAAAAAAAATTGGTTTTTTTGTTTTTGGGGGGGGATCCGCAGACACCCCTGCCAGGTGTACATCGTGGCAGGGGCTATCAGCCCACCCCACAAGTGGCAGGTCCTATTTCGTATGGCATTGGGCCCCTGATCTCGTGGGTGCCCAACCCACAGGCCCCGCAAAGGGGCTAAAAATATAAACTGTCATTTAAAAAATTTAAACAGTTTCAAATATTCTATAAAATCCACTGTAGTTTTTTAAAAGTTGAAAATTAAAATGAATTTAAACAACTTTTTAGATCTACCACCCTCTATGACAATGTTTCCTAGTTGGGCTATTGGCCAGCTGCCAACCAGCCATCGGAGCACCACCTTTGTGGATTTTATAGGGTAGATTGGAGAAGTTTTTTTAAACGGGAATAAATTTCACCCAAGATGTTATATTTTTAACTTTTTATACTTGTTGGAAAGGTGGTTCCAAAGAATACACAATGGTACAAGTTTGGCTCCATCATTTATCTATTTTGATTAGTTTTTAGAGCCTGAAATTCATATATTCTCTTGTACACAATTTGAGCATAATTTTTGCATATAGAATCAAATTTTTTATTTTGAATAGGCATTGGAGAGCATGTGCATTGTACTACATAGTAAATTAGGTAGATTTTTAGTTTTTGGTGTTGAGTATGGATGGTACTTGGTTGATCACTTGTAGGATTTTGAGATTTGGAGTTTGATTGTGTGAGCATCTAGACGAGTCAAGAGGCAAAACCTTGATGGAATACATATTTTTTATGATATTTATGATGATATTGTTGATTATCAATTTGGTGCTTCTTGGTATAGGTTTATAGGTGTTTTTCAGAGTTGGCCTTTGATGGTGATAAGTACATATATTGTCTTTGGTTTTGAGGACATGGATGGACACAAGTGGAGACTTGGAGTCTTGTATGGGTGATAGTTGAGTGCAGGTACAATGTTGGTTATGATTATGGTGTCATGGATATCTAGGTACATTTATGCATTGGCACGACATGATAATGTATGTGGTTGTTTGGTGGTGATATGGTTTGGCGTTAGGAGGTTATTTTTATCTCCTTGATGCTTTATTAGTTCCTTGAATATGGTTACTTATTTTTTGACATGTTTGGTAAATCAGATCTATGATTGATTTGGTGTTTGAGTCTTGATGTCTACAAGATTATCTTCTTTGATATATCGGTTTACAGGTTACTAATGTGATGATGATTTTGCATGCTTCATTGTTTGGGATCTACGAGTTATGTAACTTGTAGGTGTGCTCAACTTATTGGGTTGTAATGGTATGACTTAGTGTGGAATTCCTATATCCACGATATTGATTCAGTGTTGATGTAGACTTTGTTAGTTGGCCTTGTTTATGGTCATTTGTGTATTGGTATGTTGCTTTGGGATGAGAGGGTGGATGGTTAGAGTACCTGATTAGTTGGTTGTTGGGACTTGTAGCATGTGGTTTATCATGATGTCATAAGAGGTTTTGTTACTTCATTGATTACACATTCCAGTGGGAGATTTTGACATTTATGATTTGGTGGTGCAGGATTGGTTCTTCATGGTTTGATGGTGGTTGTATCTTCTTGGATTGGATATCTTGGTTCTACTTGGTATGATTGGAATTTCAGTTGCATGTGTGGACCTGGGTGATCTTCATGAAGGAGATGGTTGTGACAATGTCATGGGTAGCTTTCTATCATAGTTCAATGGGAGTTGTTGGCAGTGACATGATTCATCATTGGTGATGGATGATCTTCCTTAGTATTTATGGATATCTTGGAGGAGCTCTTAGATCTTGTTGTTGTAGAAGAGTTATTTCAAATTTATAAGTACACTGGTAGGAGATGGTTATCTTCATATGATTGGAGATTTTGATTATTGGTTTAGAGTGTGATTGGTATTATGTCATGGTTTACTCTTGATGCTAGCTTAGATTTTTGGCATGATATGGGTTCTCTTGAGACCAAGATGTATGCATTGTTGCATGTGATCTCCTAGGAGGAGATGGTTAGATCATGATGTCATGTTCTGTTCCTAATTCTATGGTTGGAGCTTTGATATTGAACTTGATTGGTTCTCTTGGTATTGAGTATATATATCATTTTCTTGGGAGCTTCAAGGTAGTGCGGTGTGGCATTTGGAGCTTGGCATATATTGATTGATTGGAGGTGCTCAAGAATACTTGGAGATGTGAGTGAGGTTGGAGTTCTCTCTTGTGTTTGGAGACATTTTCTTGAGATAGTTAATATTTGGATATTTCAGTAGGAAGAATGAGGAGCCTTCACCTAGATATGGATGTGAGTTCATGATAGGCCTATAGAGGAGATTGTTCTTGGAGCGAGTCATGATGACTTGGTTATCTTGGAGGAGCATTCTCATTCCCCAATTTTTGTCTACTCGGTGGTTTATCATCTAATAGGTATTTCCCTTCCTATTTTTGATGTGTTTATATTTCATGCTTTGATTTCTCATGAGAATGAGTTGAGTCATAGTGATTGATTTTGGGAGACTCATTTGAGTATCTCTTATCATGAGTTTATATTGCTTTATCTTTCATAGATATGGATCTTGAGCTATGTATAGTTAGTACTGGAGGATTTATTTTGAGAGATTTTTGGCATGGTTATCTCATTGTGCATTTTTTATTTTATGTTATCATTCATTAATGACGAGTTTAGAAGACTTTTTATGGGCTCATTTCCTAATTTGGGAATGGATATTTTGTGTTTGATTTCCCTAGTTATAGAGGCTTACATCCATGTTGGCATTACATGATTCATATGTTTGTTCGATCTAAGATATTGAATAGTATATGTGTTATTGAGGCTTTTCATTTGGGGTTGTAAGGAGATCACACTTGACATAACAGAGCATTTTTGAGGTGTGGTAGTAGGACATGTTATGGTTTACAAGTTTTCTCTATTCATTCTATGGTTCCTTCTTGGAGGTTCATGTTCATAGAATTTGGGAGGATGGTGGTGACATGTTGTGAGAGAGTATGCAGCTATTGGTGTTGAATGAGTAGACCATTGTGATTATTTGTGATTATTTTTGGTACTTCATTATTGATAATTTAGCACACCTTTATATAATGTTGATTGGTATACTTGATATATTTTGACATTACCCATGCAATGGGAGTTCTTGCATATGTATTTTCTTCATTGACAAGTTTGATACAAGGATATTGATTGTGCTTTATGGGCTGCATATGTTGTTGGAATGAGTTGACTGATTTTATTGATACCTAGGAGGTATGAATGGTTGGATGTATTAGCATATTGTGTGGATGTCATTTCTGATGATGTGGATTTTTTCCTTTGATAATAACTTGGTTAGAGCATTTGTTATCACTTTGATTTAATTCTTGTGTTCTTGGATTGGTGCATCTTGACGTTGGCGTAATTCCTTTTCTTCCATAGGTGGCACTTTGGAGGATGAGAGGAGTTCTTGCTTGAGATGGTGGTCACTTTGGTTTTATTGCAAGTATCTTGATGGAGCATCGGAGCATGTTGGAGATTCCTGTGATTTCATGTATGGCTATGATGTTGTATTTCATTTATTGATCCCTTATGTAATGTATACAAGTGGGGGAATATTGGGATATGGTGTTTTACACCATTGCATAAAATTTTATATTATAATGTTATAATAAAATAATTATTTAGTTGTGATGCACCTAGGAGGTGTGGTTTATCACTAGGTAATTATTTGGGGACTACTTTATGTTGTATTGTAACATTGGGTTACTATTTTATGTGTGAGACATGAGTTAATAATTTAATGTTTGGGAAATATAAATAATAAAGTGGAAACTTAGTACCCAATATTAAATGAGGTGGTAGTGGTTTTGTGGTACATGGTTTTATTCTTACCACTTGGTTGTATTTGTGTGAGCTTGTATCTATAAAAGAAAGCACATGTTTAGTGCATATGTGAAGTATATGTGAAGCATGGCATGGGATGTGTGGATTTATGCTTGGACACATGGAGGATGCATTAGAGAGGCTTGATGCTTCAGAAGTATTCATGGTAACTCTTGTAAGTGCATGCATTTTTTATTTTTTGAATAGTAGATGGAGTATGGATGCTTTTGGAGGTTGGTTTTTTCCCTCTTAAGGGTTTTCCCAAGGTATATCTTGTGTTATCTTGTGACTTGTATATTTGATCTATGCCTCATGGTTACTTGCATGCATGTTTTTCTCTCATGGGGTTATATAGGAAATGGATTAATAATTTGGGTGTTATGTATTATTTCTAAACATTTGTGAGTTTGAAAATTTATATGTTTTTTGGTAGTTTTAAATGATCGTGATTGGTTGTTACATATAAACTTTACCATTTTCATGCATGGAATGGTCTTGAGAAATAAATGTTTCCTTGCAAGTGATTCAAACACTCTTCAAAGAAATTTGGGAACTTTGTGCCTAGACAATGTGGGACCCACTTATGATTGACTACTTGTCTAGATTATTTTTGAATAACACACAAAATGAGGGAGTTATGCCCCTTCAATCAATAGTTGAAGTATTATTGTCCCTAGATTATGAAAAATTTATATAATATTCTAAATACAAATTATGGATCAAACCCTAAATTACTGGTTGTAGTTGTATATGTTATTAAACTTGCTTAGATTTTGGGTGTGACCATATGCATTTTAGACCTTGAAAACTAAAATTTAATCCATAGATTGGACTCTAACTTGTTTTACTTTCTTTCATAAAGGAGTATAATCTTGCATTTGCAAATTTTTTGTTATCAATTATATTTTATAATATAATGTTTAAAATGCACTTAATCAATGAAGGTTGATATGGCTATTAACCAACTTCTTGATTCTCTTTATGATTTTTATAAATTATAAAGTATTTCCCAAAGTTCAAATTCTATGTGGTATCTCTTGGTTTTAAACATGTGACATTCACAAATGGCTTATCTTATGCAATATGTAAACTTGTTGAACAAGTCCAAAGCTTGAGATACTTAGTGTAGGTTGGAAAAGGATTTTTTAGTGTATTTTTTATGGTTTGGGCTCTAAATTATAAATTATATTTTAAAAATTATAATTTGAAGTATAAAATCCTATAATCTCAGCTTGGAAGTCCAAGAAGACTAGAAATATAATTAATTATTCCCATAAGATACAATCTAATATTTTATGAGAGCATATGACTCAAAATATCAATCCCAAATCTTGTAGAAAGGACTCTAAGGTATAGAATTATGTAAGCTTATCTTTTAATTTTCAATTAGTGTAAAGAGGCCTCCATATTTATGGACTTTATGATGCCTAAGGGCTGACTCATTAATCAAGGTTCCATATATTTTTTATTAGGATAGGGATCTTGACCTTCTTCCAGATTTAATTACCTAAATCAATCACAATGGTTGCAAGGTAATGGTGTATTAAGTATTCCACTTGTGTTTCCATGTTTAGTACATTAGTAAGAATGGAAAGTGTGTTTTCACATTGTGCCATGATACCTTGTACATGTATAAGTATAATGGGATATGCTTTGTATCACACTTGTATCACAAAAAGTTATTTATTTAAATTATATCTATTAATACCTTAGGAAAAAATTTAGGGCATTACATTCAAATACACCATTTAATAAATGTAGATCCCATAAATGTCTCATGCCCCATATTCCCATGGTGACCTATTTAAATCTCTATTTGAACCTCTAGTTCTCTCTACGTGACTAGTATTGCAAATTTCAAACTGTTTGGTTAGCTATTCTTGAACGCGAGCTTGATTGTTTTGCTTGGTGTATTATTTATCAAGGTCTTTTTCTTGGATGTTTCTTATCTCATATATGAATTATTAATCTATATTTTCCATTATTTGGATAGCCTGACACTCTCAAGATCCTATTTTAGTTATGTAATTAAGCCCAAGAAGCCCATTCTTGAACTTATGACTTCTTCAAGCCATTCAATCCAAACATATTTTGATGGAATCTATTTTTCTTAAGAGATTGGCCTTGCCTACCTTTCAAATTTAGCCTGATTTAGAATCCCTAAAGGGTGTATTTTTTTAAATCATTGGGAAAGATATAAATTATGTTATTTTTACTAGTTGTGTAGTTGGTATTAATTTTTCCTTTACACTACAAGTTATAATTTTATCCAATGTTTTTTGGGTAGACTTACATGCAAGTGAACAAAGATGTACTTGAATTTTCTCATATGTAGGTTCTTTTACACCACTAGGGTGGTGCCTCTTTTACGGTTGCTAGAGTTTCATATCCTTTTTCCTCCCACTAGGATCACTCCTCTCCATGTGGGTGCATGCATGGATGTAGCCAGCCCACCAAAACTGATCATGGATCTCAATCACATGATACTAAAATGCCTTCTAGAAGATCCATGAAAAAAATCATTCTAGAAGAGCCACATATCATGTTCTTGTAGATGCTCTTAGATTTCTTAGCCACCATTGGCCTCCTCATGTGAACACCATAATCATGGTTGGCTATATTTTAGAAAGTTTCCTCAACTGATTCTAACTTAATTTATCCTAATTGTGCTAAACAACCTAGAGATGAAGGTTAAGGAGAAAATATTTCTCTTAATATTTGGTAGCTAATCATTGATGGTTCCATCCCCACTATGTATGGGTTAAATTAAATAATTGGCATCACATAATAGTGTAAATATTACTACCTAGTATATTTTTGGTTATGTTGTTTGGGCTTGGCTCTACTAAACTTAATTTTATTATTTTGTCTTATTTTTTGGGCTTGACCCCACATAGACTTGGATAAGGATCTTGATTTATCTCCAATTATTATTTTTGATATAGAAACATGTGTTTTGGAGGCACTATATTTAATCTCAATGTCTCCTTTATTGATTAACTTTTAGATATAGCTCTTTAACTTTCTACATAAATGGTTAAATTATATTTTTATTTTATGAGGCTTATGGATCTTGGAAATTATTGATTTTATGGATTACAAAAATGAGTTGGATTTCATTTTTATAATTTTACTTGTGGGATGATAATTCTAAGAGGATTTTAGATTATTGTAAATGTGTTTATAAATGTGAAAGAATGATTTTGATTAAGAAGAGGCATGGGAAAAAACCTTGAATTTATACTTTTAATTATGGTTCCTTAGTAGTATCCCTTGAATAACATCATTCATTAATAAATTAAGTTGGTTTGTTGGATTAAATTGATTATATTTTACTTAGGCTTTGAAAGGTTGGGTGATGAATGAATTGTGTAGGAGGAAAAAGTGGTTAATTTCTTATTTAAGGTGTGGATTAAGCATGTATTGGTTTTATTTTTTGTTTTGGCACAATGGATCCTCTTATGCTAAAATGGTTTATTCTTGGTAATGGTTAACACATCACTCATTTTCATAAGGAGCTCCATTGGTTGATGTATTATAATCCACATGGATTGATGGGTTAGGATTTATATGATTGAATAGATGGTTTTTTGGATGTGGATCTATATGGATGTAGGTATATTTTGATGGGCAAGGATCGAAAGGAATTAATGGATGTTCTAATGGAATCTGATTTATGTAGATTGATGGATGGTTTGATGGATGAGGATTTATATGGATGGAGGGATATTTTTATGGCTTAGGATCTATGTAAGTTAAAAAAAATAAAAATGGATTATGATTTATATGGGTTGATTAGGTTCATATAGATGGGAATTTATATAGATTGATGGATGGTGGGATGGATATAGATTTTATAAATAGATTGATGGATGGTTAGATGGGTGGTTAGATGGATGAAGATTTATATAGATTGATGGATGTTTTTATGGGTGGTTATATGGATAATGATTTACATATATTTATGGATAGTTGTATGTATGATGATTTACATAGATTGATAGTTATTTTGGTGGATTATAATTGATATTGAGGGGTGGATGGTTTTATGGATAAGGGAATATATATATATATATTTATGGATTGAGATTTATACAAGTTAAGGGATTTGTTGGATGGATGAGGTACTATAAGGATTGATAGATTGGGATTAATATGGATGGATGAATTATAATTGATATGGATATATTTGGGGTTTTATGGATTAGGATTTATATGGGTTGATGGGGTATGTATGGATGAAGATTGAAATGAGAATGGATTAGGATCTCTAGAGTTTTATGGGTTAGGATTTATCTGGATGGATGGATTGGGATTAAATTTCCTTGAGTTTTGGTTTGAAGGATGTCCTTTACCTAAGAATTCAAGTTTATATTTTGGGGGAAGCTTGGATCCTATACTTATGATGTACCTAATGATGGCATATTTGTTTCAACATAGCAATCAATCTAGTTGGGTCTAGCCTTGTTTAGTGTTGGGAAACCATTATGGCTAGTAAAATATTCATCTTGATCTACAAGGCCATCATCATCATGATATTCATCTTTATCTACAAGGCCATCATCATCATCATGATATTCATCTTGATCTACAAGGCTCTCATATTATTTGGAAGTTATTTTTTAGATGGGTTAATGAACTCTTCAAGAAAGGGTTCATGATTCATGATTTGATCAATCTAGTTTTTATAAAGGTTTTATTTAAGTTTTGCATAGGTTTAGCATAATGGAACGATAGATAAAATATATCAACAAGCTATGATATTCAAGCGGGATTTTTTATCTTGAGCTCAAAATATACTTGATTTGGTCATAAATTATATTTACCTAATATCTTAGAGTGATAAATATGGATGATTAAGAACATGCACATTTCCTACTATTCTATTTCCAAAAGTAAAATGTAAGTAACTTCCCTAGATTAACCACTTACTATGCATCACAACTAAAAAATTGACCAAATTTTTTTCTATTCAATGTTTACACAAGGATCACTAGGAACTCCTTGACAAAATTGAAGGTATGTGAGGTTCAAGTTTGTGCGACAAGGGTGTTGTCTAATATCTTGGACCAAGAGGGTAACTCCTCTCCTAATTCACTTGGAAAAATATAATGTGGATTCCATCTTAGACCAAAATGGTAGCTCCTCCTTGAGATTTATATACCCCATTGGCATGTAGGTTTTGGGATTTAACACTTGGTGATAAAATCCATGTAATTAAAAATCCCCCTATGAAAGGAAAAAATAAAGTGGGAATATTTATTTTGATTCCAAATATCACATAAGTGTGCAAGGTAATTCCATACACACATATCCTTGAGTAACACAAGTGAAGAGACCAATTTTGATCTTTAATATTTCCCTAGGGAACAAGAAGAAAAAATATGTAGCATTCTATATACACACATGAGAAATAAGAGATTTTTTTAATCCTTAATATCACCCTAAGGTACAAGATGAGAGCATACACAAATTTGTTGAACTAATAAAAAAATAAAAATAAAATCATTAATTTCTCTCAAGAAGAGTAAATATGCGGTTGATTTTAAGAAATTAAATTTTAATAAATAATCCTACAAGAACACGGGTTAGTGGTATATACCATTTAAGGATTTGACAAATGGAATTATAGGAAATAAAGTTAAGACAATAGAAAATCCCAATAAAACAAAAAAAGAATAATGACTAGTGGGTTAGGTTAAAAAATATGAAAACAATAAAATAACACTAAAATACAAGGTAAAAACACTAAATATTAAGAAAAAATGCTTCTTCACAATGACAAATAATAACCTACAAAATATATAGTTAAATAAAAATAATAATTGATCAAGTACAGGGTGTATAGAAATGTCTTTGGAGAAAGAATAGACATCAAGCTACAAGACATATGGGTTAGATTGAATGAAAATGTTTTTTAAAATGTCAAAGGAGGTGGAAATTCCAAACAATGAGACACAAAAGGTAAAATGATAAATAAGTTAGATAGTGTGAAAATTTTGATATGTTTAGCCAAAAATTATAATGGATAGATAGAAACATCACATAATTAAGTGTTAAATATTGATTTTTCCAAAAAATAAGAATGAGTGAGAAAATTAAAATAAAACCCATGAAACAAGGTTAAAAAACTAACATGTAGAAAAGTGGTTAGTATAAAACTACCTGCAAAAGACTAGTTAGTCAAAGGCCAAGGTAAGAAACATGCAAAATCTTGAAACTCCAATTTGTAAAAGGTTCCTATGAAGCATTAGCTAGTTGCAAATCCATACAAAATCTAAAGTTAGGATCAAAATACCTATTGATGGTAACCCAACAAAGAAGAGATACATGAAAAATATTAGAAAATCCCTACAAGAAAAGAATACAAAAACACCCAAGTATGGATGCAAATGTTGAAAGATAATAAAAAAAGTTAAGAGCTAGTGTGGAAATAGTGTAGTTTAAAATTTTAAAATTTGAAGCAAAAATGTTGAGATATCAGCAAAAACATCATGACATATGATGGAAATAATCAACTAAAATCCATACTCAAGATGAAAAAAAAACCTAAAAAACATGCTAAAAATACCTATAAATGTAAATACTAGATAAGGACAAGGGTCACTTTAGGCATGCCAAAATATGAACATCAAAATCTAGAGGACAAACAAGAAATATGAATGCAAAAAAAATCCTTTAAAATTGACACTACACCTCCAATAGAGAAAATAAGGAATAACAACAATAAAATATAGTAATAAATACTATCCATATTATAGATCCATGACTGTTGGATGAGCTCTATGATGTGGATGAAAGGTCGATAATTATAAAATATTTGTTTCTCGTATAGAGATTCCCAATATGGAAACATGTACCTATGGTATCTCAAGAACTTTCATAGATGGTAAGTATCGTTGAGACTAGGATATATATATGACTAGGTTTAGGTTAAACTACACTAGATGGATATAATTTATTTGCATGTGAAGAGGGATGAGAAGAATGCAAGTGTGGGGATATGATTGAATCAAGTTGATGGAAGGCTATAATTTTCTTATCTTGTATTTGGAAATGAGATGCAATCAAGTTGAAACTTGAGGAGCATGGTAATGGATATTAAAATTGAACTTTAATGGAGGGATCGGATACACACATGTGGATGCTTAAGGGGAGTTAAGTTAATTTTCAAGATTGGATTTGAATGGAGAGTGGAGATGTAAAGGGTTGATTTTGGATTTTAGTGGAAATGATTTATTATTTAATTTTTGAATGAAGAGATTAATATGTACTAGCCTAATTTTATCTAATTAATTAGTGATGGAAAAATATTAAGGTAATTAACTATTGAAGGAGATCAATTCAAATGATTAATAAAATAAATATTATTTATTTAATTAATCATTGGCAGAAAGATGGCCTAATTAATTAAATAATTTTATTTAATTTATTAATGAAGTGTGATGCAATATTAATGATCTAGGGAATGATGAAAATGTGATGATGTTAATTTAAAATATAAAAGAAAATTTTAAGTGTCTATAATTCTAAATAGTAAACCAATAAAGTTGTCTTATCTACCACCTGATCAACGGGGCACCCTAAAGTCTATCCCAAGAGAAAAACATCATCTTGTAAAAAACATACATGACACACAAGATCAACCTCAATCATACAATGGAATCAAGTATGGTTTCTATTCATAAATTGGTTTAACACAAGAATATCAATTATATAAGAGGGTGAGAAAGAGAAGCCTAGAATTATATAAGAGGGTGAGAAAGAGAAGCTTAGGAAAATGATTATTTTCACCTTGGTCCTCTAAGGCATAAATTTGTGTTAAAGATACATTTCTATCTTAAATAAAAACCATACAAATGGATTTAGTTATTTATAAATTTGCATCGAGCAATATATTTCATCCCATAAAGTTTAGAAGATATTATTTTCTTACCTACAATATATACATCAAGCTCTAGATATAATCTCATAAGGTATGAAATATATTTAGTTATCTCATATTCTATTAAATTGATGAGTCCATCTCATCCCAACCCTAGATGTAATATAATGAAGTTAGATAAAAAAATGTCACTCCAAGGCCTTGCTTATTTATCAATTCCTACTACAATATAAAATAAAATCTCATACAAATATCCCTTAGTATGGGATCATTGGTTTTTTGCACACATGCACACCCCAAATTCCCACATACGTCATTTAAATAGTCTTAATCATTCATCAAGAAAAAAAATAAAGCACCCAATAGAAAAATAAAAGTAATATTTTTTAAATTTCTTCCAAAAACCATACAAAAGTTGGGTCCACCATTAATAGACCTCAAATATTTTCACCCAAAAATGAAACTCACCTAATTAAAATATAAACATACCCTTTTCATTTGAAACCAAATTACATCACAAAAACACATTTGATTTATTCTAAACTTGGTATTTTAACACTCATTTGATCAAAACAACAATAAATCTGTATTTTCCTTATAGTATACACAAATAAAAGGAATTAATTTTTCTTTGCCACAAAATAAGAATACATCATCCATCTCATTTCATTCCCAATATATAAAGAATGCACCCTCCCATTTTTAAAAGCAATGATGCATAACATATATTTTCCTTAATATATAGATTGTAAAGAAAAAGGAAAATACCTTGAGAATAATTTTACAAAGTAGACAAGTAAAGTGAACAAACCTGTAACGTTGAAAAAGGGTCCTTAGCCTTTTTCATGCTTATTTAGATCCTTCTTGCATATTTTGGCTCAATTTGGCCTTAATTTAGTGTTGTAATGTGGATAATACATTCACATTAGTTCTTGAGCCCTTGTGAACTAATTTACTTTAATGATGCTTTGTAAAGGTGTTGTAAAGTGTTGTAACACACTTTCACATCTTTCTAGGATTTCGAAGCATAATTAACTTTATTTCAATCATAATTTCTCTTAGCCTTGCCTTATTTGGTGTGTTGTAAAGTGTTGTAACACACTTTCACATTCCTCTAGGCTTGTCATTGATAATTGGGCTCTCTTATGCTTTAATTGGCCCCCTTTTGCATCCACAAGCCTTATTTTGGTGTATTTTTGAGGATGATCCTGACAAATGGCATTTAAAACATCAAATCCTTGAAAACCTACCTCAAATTCCTAAGGTGGGACTCATTCGCCATTTTGGGCAAATGAGTCTCCTTAGGTGGGACCCATTCACCCAAGGTGGAAAACGAGTCCCCCTTAACTCAAAAATCAAATTAAATATAAATATTTGGCAAGATTTTATTCTCCAAGGTCCAATGTCAGCTTGTAGTGTTGTAATTTCAGTAATTCTTGCATAATTGGGTATAAATACAAGGTTCTTTCACTCATTTCAATCCTAGCAATTCTATCATCCTAGCACTCCTAAAGAATTCAAGCATTCATTTGAGCAAGATAATTCAAGGATTTCAAGGGTATATTATCAAGTATTCAAGATCATTCTTCAAGCATCAATCATCATGTCAAAGATCACCTTCTTCATGTTTGTTATTGTGCTTATAATTGTGGTGTAGAGTTCATGATCCAAGCAAGCTTTGCATTCAAGATCTATCTCCTTCAAGTAAGAATCAAGAACCACATCCATTGTGGTCACATCAAGTATATCTACAACACTTTATTGTAAGGGTTTGGTGAGTTGCAACATCACCTCTTGTTCATTCATCACTCTCCTTTATATTTGCTTTCTATTTCAATATTTAATTACCAACAAGGGGTTTGACCAAGGAAAAACCCCATTCTCTAACCCCACAACCATTTCCCCCTCTCTTTGCATGTGATTTGCAGGTCTAGATTGCAGATTTATCGAAGAGAAAGATTGGAAAAGTTGTCAAGATTGTGAACAAACCTTGGAGGAGCTTGGAGAAGACCTATAGGTTGAATTTAGCAATTTTCAGACCCGAATTTGAATCAGGAACAACAAAGCAGATCAAGGGCTACAAAATTCAACTTTGAATTTCCAAAAATATGTAAGTGGACTGATTCGCCACTATTGGCCAATGAGTCCCACTGTACCTATTTTTTAGAGTTTTTTGTAGATCAGAGTACTCTTTTGTTTGAAACCTATTTCGACACACTTTTCCTAACATTGGACTGATTCACCCAACTTGGTGAATAATTACCAGTTGGCTTCAACAATGAATTTTCTATGGTTTCAGACCTTCATTCTGCCTTCTCCAGTTTCCCAGGTGCACATTTCCAGCTTTACAATTTTTTGGTTGTTTTCTTGCATTTCTAGATCATTTTTTGAAGCATTGCATCAAAATATGGTTTTTGCATTTCATCATTCATTTCATTGTCTTTCCAAGTTTACACTTGGTGGTGAACCCCTCATTTACATTATTCCATCCCCTAGAACACATCCTTTGTCATATTTCAATCTCTTTTGCATTGGAATCTCAAGGGTTATTCTTGAGTAAAATAAAGAAAATAACCTCTCTTGTTAGATCCAAAACCCTAGAAGTGAAAAGAGAGGACCCCACACTATTTTATTCATTTCATTTTGGTGAACCTACATTTAGAGCATCATAATTTTGATTTGGAGTGCATTTACATCCTAGATTTAGCTTGCATTAGGTTTTGCATTGGTTAGTTTGCATTCTAGGGTTTCAATTTTTGTATTAGTGAAAAGCTCATTTAGCTTGCATTATTGCACTTAATCTCATTAAAACTCAACAAAATTCTACATTTGCATCTTATATTTGCATTAGAAAACATAAAAATCATAAAATTTCATTCAAAAATTATACCGGGACTCATTCACCACCTTGGGCGAATCAGTCCCTTCGCATATTTTGCATTGCATTTTCTGGCATTTGCAGTTCATTTTCTGAGTTTATGCTTGTTGTTGTTTCCTTTCTATTTCAGGTTTACAAAATTTTTGTTTCATTCAATTCATTGCATTTCACTTACATTCATTCATCTTATGCATAGATCAAAATTGCAATTATAACATTATTGCATATTCTAGAATCTGAAATTTGCATCATGGATATGTGCTTTTGAAAACTCTGGATGTCCTTAAAATCCTTAGTAGATGTGTCAAGTTGTGCCTTTGGAAATGACCCTAATGACCTTGAACTCACTCATGCTCACTCAACTCCTAATGTATGTCCTCCTCATGATGTTGACATCATTGGATAAGATGATGGCAACATGAACAGGTTCTTAAATGATTGTCTTAACAACCTTGAGGCTAACACATCCTTTTATCCATCCATGAATGAACCAAAACTGCCTACCATACCACCTCTTGAGATTTTTGGTTATTTTCATCCTAAAACAAAAGCTAAACCTAAGTTCCCTACAATAGGTGAACCTGGTTCCTCTAATAAAATAAATGCTCAACCCTTTTATAATAACAAGGTCACCAACACTCCCATCAATCTTCAAGAAACATATGGAAAAGGTTTCACAATCTTGAGCAAACAAGGGTGTGATACAAGTGAGGACAAAATTCATCAAATCTTAGAACAAATACCAGCTGAGGAAAATACAAGGGGAATAGGATACCAAGATCCCCCTCGCAATGAACATGTTCCTAAAGAATATCTAAGACTTCGTAGTGATGGTATGGTTATCTTAGACCATCATCCTGATATAAATGTTCTTCTCCCTACAAAACACCCAATAATTCCTAATACTAATAAGGATGAAAGGATCTCCTCAGGTCGTCCTCCTCAACCTTCAACTAGAGCAGTTGATGAAATTCACAACAACAAAACCCTATTAAAAATTGAACAACTGAAACATCTTCTAGACATGGGTCGGCTTAAAATTCCACCTCGAACTAGAAGCGGACTCCCTAAAGATAATTCAAAGTATTGTGTGTATCATAGGATTCTTGGGCATTCTAGTGATGAGTGTCGAACTGTCATAAGGATCCTTCAACACTTTTATATTTTAGAAATAATCCCTTAAAGTAGGATCCCTTTCTTTCCTCTCTCCCCTTGTCATGTAATGGTTGTAGAACATCCCTTTCTCACTGTTACATGACCCCTTTCCCATCACCTACCTTGACTCATTCTTGTCTCGCACTCAGTGGGGGAAAGAAGTTGTTAGCCTTGTCCTAGTAATGCATTTGTCCTTGTCCCTTAGGTTTTTCATTTCCCTTCCGCTTATATAGACTGAGATTGGAAGACGAATGACTTGCTCATAGGTTGACTCGCATTTTCCTTACTAGTCTCTTGCATTATTTCTTTTTCATTTTTATTTTGTGTGATTGCATGTGCATGATGTGATCCCTTGTAACGTTATTTTTTCTCTCTCTTTGTGACATTCCTCTATTTGTACCTTCATTCTTCTCTATGTCATGAATCACTTTCGCTTCTTTATTCTTTTTCTTGCGTTTTTCTTTTGGGGAAGATGCAAGGCATTGAGACATTCATGTCTCCTTCATGTTGACCCAAAAGGATTTCTTTTCTTTTCTTTTGCTTTTTCATTTCATCTTTCTCTTTTTCTTGTGTTTTCATTTTGGGGATGATGCAAGGCATTGATGCACCCTATGTCTCTTCCATGTTGACCCAAGAGGTTTTTCTTTGTTTCTCCTCTCTTTGTGTCATTCTTCCAGTTCTATGTGTATTTAGGGGATGATGAAAATTTCGAGCTCTCCTTACAAAACATTGCAGCAAAGAACATATTGACCCCAAATCTATAGATCCCTTATGTGTTTGGTGTTTTCTTTTTGAGGGCAACCCCTCTCTTTTCTTTTCTCTTGCATGACATATCCTTACTCGAAAACATATGACTTGGCATGGGGATTTCCAAGTTGGCTCTCATGTCTTTCTTCTTCTAGCATTTTTCATTTTCTACTTTAAAATAATTTCTCACAACATGGTGTTTAGAAATTTCTTTAAAGTGAGGGCATACATTGGTATTATTTATCTTGCATTTTTTTCCTTTTCATGGTTCTTAGTGCAACCTTCTTACTTCATACGATGAATTTTTTTCTTTGTGGATGACATTAGGTGTGATATCTTTCATGAGTGTGATCTCTCTTAGCATATTACATTCCTCTTAGTGGCTTGATGCAACATATTGCATCCCCTAAGTTGTGAATCTTCTATTCTTTGATTGGTCCTCTTGGAGACATTAGACACGATGTTCCCTAACTTAAAGACCTCGCATGAACTAAACAAGACTCTGAACATTTCTACATGTTGCATTTATGGCCACCTATCATAACACATCTTGCATGTCTCTAGATCCATCCTATTTGTTCATGAGCTCCAAGCATACAAAGTTTTTCTTATATCATGAAGCTTGAAAACCAAATCACTTCTTTTTGTGTGGCGTGTTATTAAATTTATCAAGAGGTATAACTTTGGTATGGTTGAGCGGGAAGCCCAACTAGCGGCATGAATTTCTCCATAACCACCTATGTGTGTTTGTGAGTACACACCAACCATGAGCATATGTTTCTCACTCTTTTAGGACTTCTCACCTGACGGACAACCATGAGTTCCATCACCTCAGAGTGAGTATGCATTTTTCTCAGACAAAAATCCTAGATCTTATCCACATCGCATTGGAAAAATGGTCGAAGCTTGTTCCGACTTTCTCCTTTATTTCTTTCTCGTCTTTGGTATTGTATGATTGGCCTTGTCGGTGCTCTTTATATCATTTTCATGTGTGTTTCTTTGTGTTTATGTTATTTTTCCATGGGATCTCAATCCTGGGGGCTTGATCATCCCTCTTGATCATTTTCATATCATCTTACTAGCATGAGTACATTAGAACCTCCCTTGATACGTGTTTGTCTACTTTAGCGTGAGTTTGAAGTGGGTTCATCCTCTCACTAAAGTGGGGGATAAATGTAATGTCGAAAAAAAGGTCCTTAGCCTTTTTCATGCTTGTTTAGCTCCTTCTTAAGGATTTTGGCTCAATTTGGCCTTGATTTAGTGTTGTAATGTGGATAACACATTCCCATTAGGTCTTGGGCCCTTGTGAACTAATGTACTTTATTCATGCCTTGTAAAGGTTTTGTAAAGTGTTGTAACATACTTTCACATCTTTCTAGGATTTCTAAGCATAATTAACTTTATTTCAATCATAATTTCTCTTAGCCTTGCCTTATTTGGTTTGTTGTAAAGTTTTGTAACACACTTTCACATTCCTCTAGGCTTTTCATTGATAATTGGCTCTCTTATGCTTTAATTGGCCCTCTTTTTCATCCATAAGTCCTATTTTGGTGTATTTTTTAGGATAATCCCAACAAATGGAATTTAAACATCAAATCCCTGAAAACACACCTTAAATTCCTAAGGTGGGACTCATTTGCCATTATGGGTGAATGATTCCCCTTAGGTGGGAACCATTCGCCCAAGGTGGTGAATGAGTCCCCCTTAACTCAAAAATCAAATTCAATTTAAATATTTGGCGAGATTTTATTCTCCAAGATCCAATGTTGACTTGTAGTATTGTAATTTTCTTTGTTTCACAACCAAGGTGCAACACAACCTTTCATTTACAATCCAAGAATGATTTCATTATTTTCACAAAAAAAAAATACATTAGATTCTACAATAATTTAAATTAATAATACCTCTAATGCAATCCATAAGATGATGTTTTCTCCTTCAATAATATAAATTTTAAGCAATAATCCTCAATTTACCTCCAAATATCTCTAAATCCCTTTTAATCAATAATGGCAAGCTAGGGTTCTAAAATATATCTCTCTCTCTAAGATGAATAAAGAAGAATAGATGGAGTAGAATACATTAAGAAAATGGTTTTCTTTCACATACTCAGAAAGTCCTAATTCCAAATGGTTAATATTTTATTTTTATATTTATAAAATAACTAACTATTTTGTCAAAGAGTTACTACCATAACTAAAATATCTATAATGACTTTCTGACTTGCTACAAAAAATTATTTCTCCTTTTTAACAAGTCACAACTTACCTTTAAAGAATATATATGCACATAAACCCTTCTATTATTGCAGTAATAATGTAATTATGATTTATTTTTTAACATGCTACATTTCACCCAAAATAATCCAAAAGAAACCCCCATTATTTCAAGTAAATTTTATCATTCCCTAATTAATTAATTAATTTCCAACTCATAGAAAGCATTAATGCATGATGAGAATTGAAATAAAATCACATTGGAACCTAAATTATGAAAATTCAAATAGGGCTAACTAGTTGAACATATCTCATGGTGTATTATTCCACACAAAGAAAGATAGGTTTACAAAACTAAATAGATCACTTGTGTCACTCTAAATTAATCATTTTTGGATTTAACCCTATAGATACACACTTCATCAATGCATGTGTAATTATACACTACGAATAGAAAAAACACCAACATAAATATAGATCAAAAAGGTATATCCATCTTATAGTCACATCATATACGTCTCAATAATAAACTTATCATTTGTATTATTTTTCTGATTTTATGTAGGAGTATATATTTTAATGCTTCCATCTAATAGTCAAACTATGTGTCAATTGCCTAATATAACAATATTTAAATTGTTATCTCTTTTCAACATCTTGATACTTATAATATAACACTTTTGAATTCAAAATTAAAAAAAATCTATGACATTCCACTATATATATATAATATATATATTATTCAACACAAAATTTTCTTATCTACAACCATACCACACAATGTAATCATAGTATATTGTATTTTATCCAACATTTTATGGAATAAACAATTAAACATCAATAGAACTATAGCTATTAAAATTAGTAGAGTATCATATATCAACTCCAAGCTACTTGGATTCCACACCAAAGGTAAAAAGTAATTTCATAGAAAAAGACAAAGGTATTGTGTCAAAATATCTTAATGAACTCATATTTGTTAAAATAATGAGTTCATCTCATCTTAACCCTAGATGTAATCTAATGGAGTTAGATAAAGCATGTCACTTGAAGGATTTACTTATTTATCAATTTCTACCACAATTTAAATAAATTTCTCATACAAATAGTTCTTAAGATGGGACCATCAAGGTTCTACACATACACACACCCCAAATTCACACCTACACCATTTAACTAGCCTTAATCATTTATCAAGACAAAAAAAATAAAACACCCTATTTTTATTTTTTTTAAATTTCTTCCAAACACCATACAAAATTTAAGTTCACCATTTATGGACCTCAAAGGTTTTTACCTAGAAATGAAACTTTTCCAGTAAAAATATGAACATTCTCTTTTCATCCTAAACCACCCTACATAAAAACACACTTAATTTATTCTCAACTTGATATTTTTAACATACATTTGATCAAAACAACAAATTTGTATTTTCCTTATATCATACACAAATAAAAGGAATTACATTATTATTTTTACACAAAACAAGAATACAATGCCTCTCTAATTTTATTCCCAAAATATAAATAATATTCCCTCCCGTTTTACAAAGAAAGGATGCATGACATATTTTCCTTAATCTATATATTTCAAATAAAAAGGAAAATACTTGGAGAACAAGGTTTCCAAAGTAGACATATAAAGTGAACCAACCAAGATGCAACACAATATTTCTTTCCAATCCAAGTAAGATTTCATTATTTTCACAAAAATGCATATTAGATTCTATCATGAAATAAATTGTGAATACTTCTAATGCAATCCATAAGATATTTCTTTCTCCCTCAATAATGTAAGGTTTAAGAAATAATCTTCAATTTACCTCCAAATATCCCAAAATCCCTTTTAATCATTAATGGCAAGCTAAGGTTCTAACAAAATACAATATTCTCTCTCCCTCTTTCTCTTTTCTGTTACTAAGAAAAATGCATATTAAAGAAGAATAGATAGAGTAGAATACATTAATAAAACACTTTTCTTTGACATATTCACAAAGTCCTAATTCTAAAATATATATAATGACCTTATAACTTGTCACAACAAGTCATTTCTCCCTTTTAACAAGTCACAACTTACCTTTAAGACATATATATGCACATAAACCTTCTACTTTTATAGAAATAGTGTAAAAAAGAAAAAAATTAACATGTTAAATTTTAGATCCAAAAAAATCCAAATGGAGTTGTCATTATTTCAAGTACATGTTATCATTCACTAAGGTATTAAAATTTTGAACTCATAGCAAGCATAGATGCATGATAAAAATTAATTAAAATCATATAGGAGCCTAAATTATGAACAATTCAAATAGGGCTATCTAGTTGAACATACCTCATGTTTTATTAAACCATGCACATAGAAAGATAGGTTAACAAAACTAAATAGACCATTTGTATGGCTCTAAATTAATCATTGTTGGTTTTAACCCTATACCTATACACTTAATTAATACATGTGTAGTTATACAATATGAATAACCAAAACACATAATATAACAACCATCATGAATAATAAATTAAAAAGGCATATCCATCTTATAGCCACATCATATATGTCTCATTCCTAATATTTTTTAATTTAAACATAATAAGATTAATATCATATACACCACTATATTGCACAATCAAAGCACTAAATCAATAATATTACAATTAATCAATTAACATTACATGAATATTATAAAAATAGTGAAGCTAAGATAATCATAAGTTGTAATTACTCCCCGCCAATAGTGACATGATGTGATGGTGAAGCTGTTGTGTTGTTATATAACACATTATTCATGTAATGCCCCGCCAAGTAACCCTAAAAGAAGTTGCAATTAACATCTTAAGCGAACCAATTTTTTTTTTTAAAGTGCATTTAACATACACATTCACTTACTAATTAACAACAACCTCTAAAGCTACAAGGTTAGGATTACTTTAACCCACACATACATATTACATATAACCATAGCAGTATGAAACTATATGAAATAAACATCATACATCATAAGAATACCACATAACATAATAAGATAATCAACCAAGATACAATCTCATAAATATTATCTTAATCCAATAGTTACATCACTCATTCCCAGAATGAGACACTAGTACAAATGTATTACAATTACATAACTCCACCTCTTACAAAAGAGGGATAAAGTATCATATACAAACTGAAATATTACAATGCAAGACATTACAACAAGAACCGCGAGCTGTCCATCTGGATGTCTCGCCACCAAGTACTGAAGATCAATGGGGACCCAACGATTTTGGTGCATGTTCCACCCTACCAATGTGGTACCCAAAGGCCCACCCCCCATGCTAGGAGATAGTAACAAAGTAACATGGACAAAGATTCTACTACCTCTAACCAAAGGCAAACTCAAACTGACTCATACTGTTATAACCAACCAAATGAATTAACAAGTACAACTCAATTACCATACAAGTACAAATCAAATACAACTCAATTACCATACAAGTACGAATCAAGTACAACTCCAACATCACTGACATAGGTCACATTGCTTCCAGACATAAAGTAGATCAAGTATGTTCACAGAACTATACATATAAAATAATTAACAATAGTTGTCCTAGATAGAGTGTCATCGCAAGGTTTGTCATGAGATCTCCTCTGGGCATTCTTCATAGGCTCCGGTACAAGTAATCCTGATGGCCTCAATCGAATCCCGGCACTCATACTCACTCATGCGGAATCAACTACCTCTCGTAAGGACAAGATAGTTGATCTTGCCATTCCAGGCCTTCTCACTCACCCCAAGTCTAAACAAGCCCTTGCGTCTGTGAGTGAGGTTAATTTATCTTGATTAATGTGAATGCATCCTAATCATCTAAGTACATTAATTTAATTATCACTTGATTAACTCACTTCTGAAGGTTACCCGATTTACCACTTTGGGCTCCGACCCCTATCAAAAACCACTCTTCTAATGGACAACGCACTCACAACCAATCACCAAGGGAAACACAAGTGCATATAAACTAGGCATCATAACCACTCCAACTCAAGGAGGATACAAATAATAGAAACTCACTCCAAACATCTTGGAGGCAATAATCACATAGACCACTCTTTTCACAGGAGGTACAAAAGATCTCACTCCAAACATCTTGGAGGCAACAACACATAGTCCACTCCTTCCACAGGAGGCAACAAGATGAAACCACATAACAAGGTCACTCCATACAAGGAGACATGGATCCCATAATCCGCTCCTAAACCAAGGAGGTGCAAACATCCCCGTTCATGAAAACTGGGTAAAACTGAAAAAACGCCATGCACTACCCAAGGGAAAACAACTGGATGGCATAAAGATTCAACAACCCTTATCCTCTGAAATCTTCTGGAAGACTTATAATTTAGGACTAACACTAAATCCCAAAACCAACAATGCCACTTGACGAGATAGCAACAAAAGCATTCAAGTCATCAATCAAATCTAATATTTGGATTTCCTAAATCCATACTCATTCAATAGGTGGTGTTGACAAAATCATAGGTACGATAACTAGATCATATGAAATAATCATAACCCCTATTTCCCTTTTCATTATTGGAAATCTAAAACAATTAAACTTACTTCCCTTTACTGAATACAGAGAATTAAATTCTTTAAGATAATCATGAGGAAGATACTACTTTTGGATATACTAAATCCATGTCTCTTTCATAATCCAATCACAATGATTCAATTAATCTAAATAGAAATTAATTAAATAACATAATTGATTGCCTCATCAATAAAACAACTTCTGAATTTACTTTTAAATCGACACAAATCCATGCAAGTAAACTCTTTCCATTTCTTAACCAAATCTTACATCTCATTCAATTTTCTATTTAAAACATTCAATCACTTTAATATAATAACATATTGTTTCTCTATCCATTTTTAAATCTCTATTCAATAATATATTGCATGCATCTCATTAAAATAAAATACGATAATGAATTTTACACTTAATATATATATATGTTCCATATTATATAGACACCAAATATATATATTAATAAATTTAATTACATATATTCTTTAATATTCCATTCACAATGACTAGATTACTCTATGGAACTAAATAAAACATAATAATTATTTGCCTTTTTCAATATAGATAGTTCCTAAATTTACTTCTAATGCAACCTAACACTATTGCAAACAATCTTTTCAATTTTCTATCTGGAGTCTATGTCTCTTCAACTATCCATTAAAAAACATGCAATTTCATCAATGTATAAAAATATCTTTTGGCTTATCTATTTGACCACGCATTCATATTGTTTCTAATTAAATCTCATTAATTAAAACAAACATTTAAATATAAATATTTATATAATTCTTCAATATATTTAAATATCTTTTTATTTATCAATTTTGACTATACATTCAAAACTTATATTTTAAACTCTTCATGCAAAACTAAATTACACGCACTTAAATAAAACAAGGTAAATACTGATTGGAAATACTCATTGATATATATATACATCTCAATATATTTTTTTCAATCATATTAACAAAATAAATATTTCTTTTTAAATCAAATAATTACTTCTATTAAAAAATATCTTTCTCTATACATTTTCTACACATACTAATCATTTCTTTTAAAACACTAATAATACCCAATTTGCAAACAACAAAATAAAATAAGATAAAATATTATTTATTCTCTTAAATGGATATATACCTTCAATATATATATACTAAATATAAATTAATATATTTAAATATATTTAATCATTAACATATCTTCTATTCTCTAATGAATATCAAATTGTTTAATTCAAAATAAAATATCATTTATCATCAATTTTTCAAAATATATGTATATTTTTTCAATTAAATCAAATTAATAATTGGACCTTTTGCACATGAATTTAAATTCCACAATTAAATTTTAAATTATGCATTCTTTAAATCAAATATTTAACTCCTTCAATTAAACTTTAACATGCCATTTTAAAATAAACAATAATTTTCCCATACTTTTATAATTTTAATTCCACTAATCTAATATACAAATTTTATTTAAAATAATATAAATAAATATAATACTTTAATATTATATATTATAATATAAAATATTATTAAATAATATTTTAATATTATAATAACAATACATAAAATATTAATATTTATAAATATCAATTTATTATTATTTTATTTTCAGAACAGCCATGGGAAAATAATTTAACAGCAATCCCATGTTTCAACCATAACTCAAAAACTACGATCTGGGTATTTGCGATTTTTTGACAAGGATAAGAAAATTTCAAAATGCAAAAACCCTTTAAATTTCCTGACAACCCAGTTTGTGAAAGTGAAGTTATAGGCGACGCAACCAAAACATTTTACTATGAAAAATATAACTATACTGTAGATTTTAAAATCCGTTTTTTAATAATAAACAGAAGGTTTCATTTTCTAAAAACATTCTAAATGCATTGTTCAATCTCTATGTTTGATTTCAATAACAACATTATCGATTTCCCCAAATAATTTAAATTCAACTGAGGTTTTCACAATTTTCACTCAAGAATTTTCACAAGCAAAGGCTGTAAATTTGTTTAATTCTTTTCTTCTAATATCAAATTTATTTTCTAAAATAGATTTAACAAACAAATCTTTAATCATTGCTATTTTAAAGAAAAACAATTAAGAACAATAAAACACAAAGAAGAAAACCTGGTACAAAAAGCTACAGGAAGAGATGAATTTCTGATGCAAGCCTCCTCCAAAGATTTCCTGAATTTTCTTCAATCCTCCAATGAATCCAATTCAAAACCCAACAAATGCAAACAATCTTTCCTTCAATCAATTATACAATCAAACTTCCTTCAAACCCTTGTGCAAATTTTTCAAAACTTCTTCCTTGCTGTAAAAATGTATTTTCCTAAAGACTTTTCTGCCCTAAAATTAAAACATGTATTCTTTATAAATCAAAACACCTAATACAACCCTAATTCACATTACATGCAAATTAGATATTTCAATTTCAATTTCAATTTTTACAACCCTAATTCACATTGCATGCAAATTAGATATTTCAATTTCAATTTCAAAAACTCACTTTCAATTTAAAATGCAATTTCAAATAATAAATTAATTTCCAAAGTTGCAACTAATTTCTCAAATAAACATTTAATTACAATTTCCAATTTAATTCCCACATGTTGAAATTAAATTCCAAAATTAATTCTAATTCTTTTATTTCCTTTCATTCTCTTGCATCACGTTTAATTAATTAATTAAATTATTTAATAACTAAACTCAACCCCCTTGGATTAAATTTAATTAATTAAATAATTATAATTAATTAATTTAAATATAAACTTTTATCCACATTGCATTATTTAAATTAAATAACCATCAACATGATTTAAATGCAATTATTCTAAATATTTATTTCCAAATCAAGAATGCTTCAGAATTAAATAACATCAAAGCAAGACAGACAATGACTCGACACACACAACTGACGACACACTAAGGCTAGAGTGTAAACTTGACACATGTTACCTAGCTACTATCTCCCGTTCAACTTAACTGTTGGATCGACACGCTCAAACCTGTGAAACCAGGTGGAGTCGATGTCATGTACCTGCAATCCTGCAACCAAGTAAACAACATCATATAATATATCCAGCATATAATACACACCGTGAAGAAGAAATCACGGATTCGCAGGGCGCTTGCAAGTGAATGATGCGAAACCATCCTCTTCACCAATACACTCATTGAAACTAACACTTCCATCATAATCCAGTAATCTCATAATAACATCTCATGTTAACTCTACAACATCATTAATCCATAATGCATGTGAAACAAAATCAGATAACTACATCTCACAATAATAGTTGTCACTCAATAGTAACGATCAAAACATCATAACAAAATGTATCCAGTATCAAAGTAATTGCAACCAAACATAGCATAAAGCAACTTGAACAAGAAGCAAAACGGAGGGGTATTACAATTCAACTCAAAATTTTCTTCTCTACAATCATATAGATAAAATAAATTATTCAACACAAAATTTTCTTCTCTACAATCATAACATACCATGCAATCATAATATCTTGTGTTCCATCTAATATTTAATAAAATAAACAAAAAAACACCACTAGACCCATAGATATTAAAATTATTAGAGTATCATATGTATCAAATCCAAGCTACTTGGCTTCCACGTCGTAGTTAAAAAGTCATTTTATAGAACAAGACAAAAATATTGTGTTAAAATATCTTATCCTTCATAAAAGATGAGTACAACTTGGATGCTTTACTTACCTAGCAAAATTTTATGGAAAAAACAATTAAACATCACTAGAATCATAGTTATTAAAATTATTAGAGTATCGTATATCAAATCCAAGCTACTTTCTTCCACACCGGAAGTAAAAAGTCATTTCATAGAAAAATACAAAGGCATTCTATCAAAATATCTTAATGAACTCATATTTGTTAAATTAATGAGTTCATCTCATCTTAACCCTAGATGTAATCTAATGGAGTTAGATCAAGCATGTCACTCCAAGGCTTTACTTATTTCTCAATTCCTACCACAATCTAAATAAATTTCTCATACAAATAGTTAGGATGGGACAATCAAGGTTCCCCACACACACACCCCAAATTCCCACCTACACCATTTAACTAGCCTTAATCATTTATCGAGACAAAAAATAAAATACCCAATTTTTTTATTTTTTTTTAATTTCTTCCAAGCACTATACAAATTTTTAGTCCACCATTAGTGGACCTCAAAGGTTTTCACCTAGAAATGAAACTTTCCTAGTAAAAATCTAAACATGCTCTTTTCATCGTAAACCACCCTACATCACAAATACACATTTAATTTATTCTCAACTTGATATTTCATGCATTTTTCTTATAACATACACAAATAAAAAAAATTACATTATTATTTTTACACAAAACAAGAATACAACATCTCTCTCATTTTATTCCCAAAATATAAATAATATTCTCCCCCTTTTACAAAGAAGAAAGGATGCATGAAATCTATACATTGTAAATAAAAAGAAGAATAATTGAAGAACAAGGTTTTCAAAGTAATATATAAAGTGAACCAACCAAGATGCAACACAATCTTTCTTTCCAATCCAAGTAAGATTTTATTATTTTCACAAAAATACATATTAGATTCTACCATGAAATAAATTAAGAATACTACTAATGCAATCCATAAGATGTTTCTTTCTCCCTCAATAATATAAAGTTTAAGCAATAATCCTCAATTTACCTCCAAATATCTTAAAATCCCTTTTAATCATTAATGACGAGCTAAGGTTCTAACAAAATACAATATTCTCTCTCCCTCTTTCTCTTTTCTCTTACTAAGAAAAATACATAAAAAAGAATAGATAGAGTAGAATACATTAAGAAAACACTTTTCTTTTACATATTCACAAAGTCCTAATTCTAAAAGGATAATATTTTGTTTAATTCATATTTATAAAATAACTAATTATTTTTCAAAAACCTACTATCTTAACTAAAATATCTAAAATGACCTTATAACTTGTTACAACAGGTCATTTCTCCCTTTTAACAAGTCACAACTTACCTTTAAGACATATATGCACATAAACCCTTCTATTTTTGTAGAAATAATATAAAAATGAAAAAAAATAACATTTAAATTTTATCCAAAAAAATCCAAATGAAGTCATTATTTCAAGTACATGTTATCATTCACTAAGGTATTAAAATTTCAAACTCACAGCAAGCATAGATGAATGAAAAATATTAATTAAAATCATATAGGAGCCTAAATTATGAACAATTCAAATAGGGCTAACTAGTTGAACATATCTCGTGTTTTATTACCCTACACAGAGAAAGATAGGTTAAATAAACCATTTGTGTGGCTCTAAATTAATCATTGTTGGTTCTAACCCTATACCTATACACGTAATTAATACATGTGTGGTTATACAATATGAATAACCAAAACACATAATATAACAACCATCATGAATAATAAATTAAAAAGGCATATCCATCTTATAGTCAAATCATATATGTCTCAATCCTAATATTTTTAATTTAAACATAAAAAGTTTAATATCATATGAATTAATCAATTAACATTGCATGAAGATTATAAAAATATTGAAGCTAAAACAATCATAAGTTGTAATTACTCCCCTCCACACAAAAAATAAAAATAAACATCCTAGTAGAACTTAAAAGACATTATTGAATGGGGTGGGGGGCCTAGCTCGATTGACTAAAGCATCATGTTGCAAGCAAGAGGTCATGAGGTCTAGTCTCCCCGCAAACCTGTGGTACCAAAGGGCATTTCATGCCAGCGTCGTCGGTCACGTGAAAATAGTTTACCAAACGCATTGCAGTTTATAAGGGGACGGATACTCGACCGATTGCTATAGTCTAAAAAAAAAAGACATTATTGAATATTATGTAAAATATACAATGAGATGTATGTTATTGCATATACAACTCATATGCATGTTGGTAGAAATATTGAACACACATAAACACACACAAATTAGACATCCTAGTAGAAATAAAAAGACACAATTGAATATTATGTAAAATATGTAATGAAATGTAAGTTATTGCATATACAACTCATATGGATGTTGGTAGTGAGATTGATATGTTAAAGTGTGGCGATATATTGATTTGTGTAAGGCATGGTTCATTTTAGTGTGGTGTAATAAAGTGAATGTTATATGCACAAGGCCATGCATAGTGTGTGTTGGTAAGTTAGTTATGAGTGTTCTTAGCTACATTGGTTGGTCCTTAGGGTTTCATCTTGGAATGACGAGAAAAAATGAGGAACAATAGATTCTAATGCATGAAGATGGTTGAATGAGGTAAGCATTCAATGAGCATAATATGAAAATGATGGAAAAGTTCTAGCAAGCTCACATGGCCATCACCATATAAGGTGTGTTGCACAGACGGTTGTCATTGCACCAAAAGTTTGATCTGTTAATGCTCGATACAATAAAAAAATTTAATGAATCCACAAGAGGCGGTTTTAATCCATGTCACGAACCCGAGCGCTACAGTGCACAACACAAGGAGATCAAGGGTGAACACCTTGCAACAATCCCCCTAATGCAAGGGAGGGGTGCGAACCCATGACCTAGGCTTTGATACCAATTGTCGCACAAACGGTTGTTGTTGCACCAAAAGATCGGCATATTAATGCCCAATACAATCAATAGAGTTAATGAATCCACAAGAAGTGGTTAAGCCATGTCACAAACCTGGCGTCGCACTGCACAACACAAGGAGACCAAGGGCGCACACCTTGCAACAAGGTGGCTAGAATTAGGGAATGATGACACCATATAACATTTTTGTGGTCCTTGTTTGCATATATCTCGTAACATGTGGGAGATTTTTTACAACAACAAATTCTTGTTATTAGTAGGTAACAAAAGGGAAAGGGTTGCTATGAAGGATCACAAGACCTCCATTGAGGAAGTAGTGGATATAGGGCATGCAATGTCGGGTTCTTGTGATCATGGAGAGTGATGCAAGATGTTTGTGGTCATTGATACAAAGTAGTCTTTTTGTGTAAGCTTTTGCTAAAGATTTTTTACTTATCTTTGTATTAAAATTTCATTCTTATGATGTCATCTTTTGTTTTATTTTTTATTATTTATGATGTTTTGTTAGTTTTATGTAAAAATATATTTCAATGCTTCCAACTCACAGTGAAACTATATGTCAATTGACTAACATAACATCTTAATTGTTATCTATTCTCAACATCTTAAAACTTCTAATATAACATTTCTAATTTAAAAACAGTATTATATATACAAAATATTATGATTGCATTGTATGATATAATTGTATTCAACACAAAATTTTCTTATCTACAATCATACCATGTAATGCAATCAAAATATCTTATATTCCATCTAATATTCAATAAAATAAACAAATAAACACCACTAGACCCATAGGCATCAAAATTATTAGAATATCATATGTATCAAATCCAAGCTACTTGGCTTCCACACCACAGGTAAAAAGTCAAGTGATTTCATAGAGCAAGACAAAACCATTGTGTTAAAATATCTTATCCTTCATGCAACTTGGATGCTTTACTTACCTAGCAAAACAAATTTCGTACAATTGACCGTAAACCCACCAATGGAGAAGGAAGAATATAAATAAATACATTGTAATAATAGAAGAAGAAAGAAAAAAGTGATGTTGGTATTCTTTTTTAATTAAAGATGTATGCAATCAAATATTGCGTGTGAGCTTTTTGGTAGCTTACTTCTCACGCAATATTTATTCCACAACCAGACAAAAGCAGAGTGGGAGTTCATTATTGATGTCTCTTTCTTTTCTTTATCTTATCTAGTGGGAATCACATGTTGTGATAAAAGTCATCAAACCATACAAAAATTATTATATTTAGTTTTGGGAGACAATGTGTACAAATACAAAATTTCATCACATATTTTATTCTAACCACTATTTTTGTATTATTAAGTGGTGTAGCATGCGTAGAAAAGGACTCCCAACAAAAGAATCAATATATTTCTAGTCACTTCCCTAATTTTTCAAAAGTGGTTATAATAGCAATCAATATAGTGCACCTAATATGAAGGATTTTTCTTTTCTTAATTACTTGTCTTTGTTATTGTCGGTTCATTTACTTGCTACTTCATTTTCTTCTTCCATTTGGTTTGGGATCTTTAACTTAGGTTTGAATAAATGAAAAATTACTCAAGTCGTTTGTTGGATATTTATGTCTTTTCCAATAATACAACTGTAATTTGGGTGCTTTAGTTAATAAACAAGGTTAGTTGAAGAAGACATAAATCAATCTCTTCCTCACATGGGGTTTTTAAATGGTTGGCAAAATATTTAAAAAGTGTTGGGTGAAGTCATATAAAGAAAAAAGTAAATGGATCAAACAAATTTCTTGTGAATTGTCGTCTTAATCTCAAAAACAAGAGAGCAAGAATACAAGTAATGGGCAATTCAGTATTTAACAAATATATATTTCTATTATCTTTTTAAAATTTAAGATGATAGATTTATAGATTGCATAAATTTGATGTTAATGGTTGTAGCATAGAAAATTGTATCCCCTTGTAGGTGATAGTACAATTTCACACTTAGTTTGGACCTATTTTAGTGACCCTTGCATTCATGCATTTTCAACCCCTCCTAAATAGGCCCTAGTTCCCTTTATTATGCATTCTGAGGCCTATTTTATGATTTTCCAACAAATTACAAGCATTGAATAAATGCAAACAAATAATGTTTTGCCCACAATACACTTTGTCTTGGAAAATAGGGCCAAGACCCATTTGCCCATGGGTGAATGGGTCCCCCTATCTTGTCGAGGACCAATTTTTAAATGTATTGTTGGCGACATTTTAACATTCAAAATTTAAATCTCAAATGTCAGCTTTCGGGATCTAATCTTCAAGAAATTAGAGAAATGCTTATAAATACCTAGTCTTTTCACCATTTCAAAACTAGAACATAAGAGATAACATTCAAGCAAGCATAATTTGAAGTCTTGGAGCAACATTACTTGAAATTGTAGGTCTTTAAGCCCATTTGCAGATTTGATCAAGCTTTATCACATGATTGAAGGTTGATGTCTATGGAAGAACATTATGGATTCTAGGTTTGGGAGATGCATTTGGCCACTTCCCTCAACCTAATGACTTGTTTCCTAAGTGTTCTCATCTTCACGCTTCCTTCCTCTTGCAACCTAAAGTAATGTATCACTGTATTTCAGATTTACTTAGGGTGTTTGACTTCTCCCTAATTGGATCTTATCATTTTCATATAGGAGTCTCTCTCTAATACACTTGAATATGGCTTCCTTGCATTTGTAGCTCATAACAACCTTAGACACACATAAGGTTAGGGATCATGCACTATTTTCTATCAGATCTTTTTTTTTTTTTTTTTGAGGTTTAATTACCAAAATATAGGTTTAATTGAGGCAAACCCCCATATAGCCACCCAACCAATTTCTTTTGTAGATTTATTATAGGTTCATATCTAAAAATGGAGACTTGCAAGTACAAAAACAAAGAGTAGATATAGGGCTACAAGATCACATCTTGAAGTTTTAGCAAGGTTTACAAAGACCCATTCACCCATGGGCGACTACGTCCCTTTGCACATTCCAGATCCAACTTTTAGTGATAGGTACACATCACTCTACCTCCCCTAGATCCACCTGCAAATTACTGTTTCCATTTGTTCATCTTTGAGATATTGCATTTTTCATATTAGGTCATATAGTCCAATTAGGTTAATCATTCCAAAGCATTTACAATTCATTTCTAAGACCTAGAAGGATTAGATCCAGGTCTGATTGGCTCCTTTGAGGTTGAAATTCAATCTTTGTACCTTGTTGATTTGCATCCTAATGAAACCCTTGGAAAAGTGGAATTGATCCTAGTTTCTTTTCATTTAGGACTTAGAATCCCTTTCCCTATGTTTCACTTTGGTGAACCTGAAATTTGACATCATAGATTTTTGATTCAGTAGTCTTTCAAACCCTAGATCTAGGTCTTGCATCATTTTTTCATGCATTTCTTAATCAGGGTTTCATATTTGCATCATAAAAATCCAAAAATATTGCATCATAGCTTGCATTAGGGTGTGTTTCAATCATTTATACTAAATTTCCAAATTCAAAATATTGCATTCAAAAAAGTGTCATTTTCTTCCAAAATTCTCATACATGCATTTGCATTACATTGTAAAATTTTGGAAAAATAGTCATTGTAGAACCACTTTGCAAACAGAAACAATAAACTTAAGCAGTGATATAAACATTCATTTTTTGTGTTTTTTGAACCCCTGTTAGGGACTCAGACACCCTTGGGAATCCATGTCCTACTGTAAGTGGCTTAGTGAATTTTTGCACACATTTCTATCTTTGTGTTTGGATTTTGTTTCTACTTGTAAATCTTTGTTTTAAAATTATGGAACAATATTGTTGCATTTTAAGCAAAGTTGACATTTTACTTAGATTGGTCAAAATTTTGAAAGAATTTTACTTTTCAGTATTTAGCATTTTCAAATGTGTAGGATAATTGATCATTAAGCATTGACTGACCATTTAGCTAAGGCTCCCTCACCTTTAGCATTGTCAAATGTTGACTCATTTCCTAATGAGAATGTGTTGAACGTTGATAATAATGAAACATGGGAATTATACTTTGATGGCTCTAAGTGTTGAACTGGCTTTGGTGCTAGAGTGATATTAATACGTCCTTCATGGAAGCCAATTCCCTTATCCTATCGTTTAAACTTCTTATGTACAAACAACATCATTGAGTATGAGGCCCTTATTGTTGGGATATGTGTGCCATTGTCTTTATGTGTTCAACGCATTTGTATATTCAGTGATTCTCAATTGATCATTAAACAAACCAATGGGTATTATCAAGAAAATCATGATAAGTTATGACCTAGCTCCTTAAGAAAGAATCAAAATTTAAATGGGGTGAGGATTGTCAAAAGGTTTTTAAGAGATTGAAACAATATCTAACTAATCCCCATGTTTTGCAACTGGCTACTCAAGGAAAAACTTTTATCCTTTACATATCAGCATCAACCCATGCTCTTATTACATTATTAGCTCAATGATGAGAATGAAACTCAGTACACAACTATAGAAAAATAATATTTAGCTCTTATCATCTTTGCAAACAAATCAAGACATTATTTGTTAAATGTGGAAGTGTATGTCATGATGAAATATGATCCTTTAAAACGTCTCTTTGCTAAAACAAATTTGTCAGGATGCTTGGTTGAGTGGGTTATGTTATAAAATGAGATTGACCTTAAGTTTGTTCCTCAAAAAGCGATCAAGGGTCAAGCATTAACTGACCATTTAGCTGAGGCTCCCTCACCTTTAGCATTACCAAATGTTGACTCATTTCTTGATGAGAATGTGTTGAACGTTGATAATAATGAAACATGGGAATTATACTTTGATGGCTCTAAGTGTCGAACTGGCTCTAGTGTTGGAGTGATATTAATACCTCCTTCAGGGAAGCCAATTCCATTATCCTATTGGGTTTCAAATTCCTATGTGCATACAACACCACTGAGTATGAGGCCCTTATTGTTGTGATACGTGTGGCCTTGTCTTTAGGTGTTCAACACATTTATATATTTGATGATTCTCAATTGATCATTAAACAAACCAATGTGTCTTATCAAGAAAAAACGATAAATCACAATATAAAGATCTTATGATGACATTATTATAATGTTTTAAATTGTACACTATTGACAATGTTTCATGAAAGGACAATTTTACTTTTCAGTATTCAACATTTCAAAATCTGGAGGACAATTGATTGCATTTTTTGAATTAGTGCATAATCTAAGTAAATTAGTCTTAATTTTACAAACATTAAAAACCCTATATTGTTACAATATATTTCACAAATTAGAAACTCACAAAACAATAGAGGAACCAATCTTAAGCCTATGTTTTTAAACAAAATACAGTTAATCTCTATTACTAAGGCCTCTAAAACTGACACTTTTGAAAAAGCCTTACTATGACCTAGACACCCTTGGACATCCCAATCCTCCAAAACTAGCTTCAAAACTCAAAAATAGACTGATATTTACTGCTAGTTTGTAGTTCTGCAATCTAATTTTTAGATCTGTAGCAAGTCTATAAACCTGTTTTCAACCCTAGTTAGCTTAAACATGCATAGGGAATTAATGATTAATCTTGGAGAAAGTATAGTTATTTGATCATGTCAAATCTCTTTCTGCAAGTGCATTGTATAACTATCAAGCCCTTTAGTCATGATGGCTTTGATATGTTAGATGAAGACCTTGATGACTTTAGCTCACCTAGATCATCCACTAAGGCTTGTAACATTATTAACCAACAACGAACAATCAATTCAATCACACCTCAACTCATTATTTACCCACCTTCACAACAACCTCAAGTTTAAACCAAACTTGTTCTTATCATAGGACCACCTCAAAATAAACCAAAACCTCCAAGGGCTATCTTAAATTTTGTAAGACAACTCACTAGTGGTAATGTGTCGTAGCAACCAAGTTACCGCACATTTTCTTATACATATAACACAAGGATGATAGGAAACCAAGACAAACACAAACCATTCCCACATTGATACCGCTTTCACAACCTATTATGCCTAGTGCCCCTCATTTACTTCAAAAGTGGAACCTTTGCAAGAAGGAGAGAAAGATGAGTGTCTTCCATCTATGACAAAGTTGTTGGATGATGATTGGGGATCATTAGATTTCACACCTACATTCATGGGGGAATACAAGATAGCAGAAAAACCAAAAATAAAAAGAGAAAGAAGCGATGGTGGTATCAACACAATCCAATATTGAAACATCTAAGACACAAGAGTCGACAATTTCTAGTAATGAGAGCAACATGGATTATACATCTACCTATGATGAAGCTGACTATGAAAAACCACCTTCCTCGAAAGAAATAGAAAAAAATTCAAGCCATCTATCTTTTTGTTGCATCATTGGTGGATAAGACTCTTCTCTTTACCCAACTCCTTAAGAAAGAATTATAATTCAAATGGGGTGAGGATTATCAAAAGATTTTTAAGAGCTTGAAACAATATCTAGCTAATCCCTTTGTTTTGCAATCAGCTACTCAAGGAAAACCTTTTATCCTTTACATATCAACATCAACCCATGCTCTTGTTGTGTTATTAGCTCAACAAGATGAGAATGGTAAGGATAATTTTGTTTACTACATTAGTCGAACATTGATTGATTATGAAACTTGATACACAACTATAGAAAAACAATATTTGGATCTTGTCTTTGCTACAAACAAATTGAGACATTATTTGTTAAATGTGGAAGTGCATTTCATGATGAAATATGATCCTTTAAAGCATCTCTTTGCTAAAACAGATTTGTTGGGACACTTGGCTAAGTGGGTTATGTTATTATCTAAGTTTGACCTTAATTTTTTTCCTCAAAAAGTTCTCAAAGATCAAGCATTGACCGACCATTTAGTTGAGGCTCCCTCACCTTTAGTATTACCAAATGTTTACTCATTTCCCAATGAGAATATGTTAAACATTGATAGTAATGAAACTTGGGAATTATACTCTGATGGCTCTAAGTGTTGAACTGGATCTGGTGTTGGAGTGATATTAATACCTCCTTCAAGGAAGCCAATTCCCTTATCCTACCATTTAAACTTCCTATGTACAAACAACACCGTTGAGTATGAGACCCTTATTGTTGGGATATGTATGGCCTTGTCTTTAGGTGTGTTGAATACATAAGACAATTGAGAGGGGGGTGAATCAGTTGTACCTTAAAACTTCAAAACCCTCATAAACATTCAAATCCACATTCATTCAATTAAACCCTTAATCTATTATGATGATTTAGCATGAAAAGAAAACAACATAAACTAAAACACAATCAACACCATACACAGGAGAGCACCAAATTTACATGGAAAACCCAAGATGGGAAAAACCACGATGAGGATTAGCTCACAATATGAAATAATATCAACACCAAATACAATAAGGCTCACTGCCCAAGAGAAAGAAAGGCTCACTACCAAAGGTTCACTACTAGAATAGAAAAGAAGATAGAGAAGAGTATTACAATGAGAAATCCATCTCAAAGCAATATAAATATCTACCACAACATCACCAACACCTTTGTAGTCTGACTGAATAATTATATACACCTTCTGCTCACTGCACTCAATAATCTAACATATGAAAGCTCACACTTCACTTTTCAAATTCACACCTCATAACTCTATAATTCACATCATAATCATCTATCTTATCTATCTTATCATCCCTCAACAACTCAACTCATATATATATATATATATCATCTTCAACCTTGAAAACATTCTCCATGGTCAACTATGCACCTCAACCATGCAAATTCAAAATAGGTTAGAACCAAAACACTGCTATGATGGAAAGGAATGAAGGTAGACCACAACACATCTTATTTAGGACCTAAATCCATTCATACACACCACACCACCCACAAATTTTGCAAGTAGTGTAAACACCCAAGGTCGGTCGTTACCTGTGTTAACACCATTGACACTTAAGTACACACTTCCTCAAATCCAAAGATGACTCACGGACACCACGTAGCACTTGAAAATGATTTAGAATATTCCAAAAAAATCTTAAAATTCAAAAAACTCCTTCACAACAACTTTCACCTTAAGAATGTACATATTGGTACATTCAAACAACTTTTCCATACACTGTAACTTAAGAAACTGACTTCCAAAGCACAAAACCTTGAACAAATTTAACTGAATATTTAGATACCAACACTATCAACATGCCTTCAGATCTGCAAGCCCTGAAACCAAACTGTGGAGAAACATGGAGCAAAAACATTTCTCCCAAATACCTCTGTAATACACAATTGACACACTAATGAACACACCATCTTTTGTACAATGATATAGCACACACAATTTTGGATACAACACCTCTGAACACCTCTAATTAACATATCTAAACTACACAAGAAAATATTCAACCTAGAAGAACTACAGAGCAAAACCAGAACACTACTCTTCAACCCAAAACACACTGCAACTCATTATTTCCTCTTTTTATCAAATTTTCTCAAAAGCACTTGGAAACCAAGCACCAGAGACACATCCTCATCATCTTCAATACTTCTAGAACCAACTAAAGCCTAGTAACTCAACCATACATCCATAGATAGAAGCTTATCAAAACAACACTAGAGGTTGACACCAATGGCTTACTAATGACAACATAATGCAACTAATCAAAGCATCATTAATGAAACAACATAGGAACCACCAACAACTACACATAATCTTGCAACAATATTCTACTCATCAATGACAACCCAATCTTGTTGACATCAATGACAACACCAATTGCTCATATTTGCAACAATCTCTCCCTTTGTCACTGATGTCAACACATGATATGAAAAAACATCAACAACAAACACAACAACTCTACTCCATACCTATTTCCTTTTCTCTTTTCTCTCACATGACTTGCTCTTTTTCTCTTTCACATTATTCACTCTCCCCCCTTTCAACTTATCTTTTTCACATGCTTCATTCTCCCCCTTTCTTTTTCACATTATTCTCTCCCCCTTTGACATCAATGACAAAGGACAAAAGATTTGTATTACTTGATTTTATCCTTTGACATCAATCAACCTTCTCACAATTTCTCTGCAACTATCTTTCCTTTACTATTCAGTATACTCCCCCTTAGGAGCACACACCATATTGCACTAATCAACAACCACTGCATACTGACAACACTCACTCTTTCTGACTGCAATAACCAATAATGTCACTACCTACCCCCTCTGAGATGTAGCCACAAATAATTAGTCCAGACCAAGGAATGAGTTTTGAAATCAACTAGACTGATGCATCTCCTTATGCATCTAGTTCAAAGAAGGAGGGATAATAACCCCTAACTTCTCTCGTGTAGATAAAATATCTTCATTTGAGTTGGAAGCATGTTATGGTATTGGATACAAATTTATATCTAAACATGGATAAATGAAAACATGAAACAAAATTATAGGGATCAAGAGAAGTCTATACTGTACTTTTCCAAGCAGGGTCTAGGTTTCCAACATTCCCCCCATCTTTAGCTAATGATTTATCATCTATTGTATGTATGACATATTATGATAAGAAAACAAGATTTTATTTAGAAGGGAAATAAACTACCCCTACAATTGATCAAGAGAATATCTTGTCGAGGCTTCTCAAAGCTCACCTGATTACTCTTCCTCCAAGAACACAAGAAATTTTACAATAAAAAACTCATTTTGTGGCTCTTTATGTGTTTTTCTCATTGTCATTCATGGTGGTACAATCTTGAGTGCAACCATATTTTTTGGCAGCAACGTGATAGTCCTTGGTGTGTTTGTCCTTGTATCTACACTTGGGGGACAAGGATAACTAGTTTTGAGAGGCGTGCATTCTTTTCAAGGATCCCCTCTTCCTCTCTTTCTCCTTAAAATACCAACATAGCAAGTATGTTGATATTTTAAGGGGGGGCATACATTGGCATTATTTGCTTCACTTTTTACACACACGTTGGACTTAGTGGTGCATTAACATTGGAATTTTTTCTTCACTTTGTTCATACACATTGAACTTAGAGTTGCATTGGCATAGCCTCTTGACCATTTTTGTATCATCTTATCAGCGTTATCAAGGAGTATAACTTTTGGTATGGTTGACATGGGTGCACACCTAGTGAATAGTAGACTTCACTAGACCTAGTGTGTTTCTCATTTTGCTACTTTGTCATGGGTACACACCTAGTGAATATCAGACTTCACTAGACCTAGTGTGTTTCTTATTTTACCTTATCTTGGGGGCTCACCTAGTGAATATCATACTTCACTAGCTCATGTTGCTTTCGGTTTTTGATTCACCTAGAAAATATCAAACTTTTCTATTGTGTGAGTCATGAATGCCTTTGGTGTGGATCCTAGCATAACACAACTTGCTAGCCCATGATTATCCGTACCCTCCTTTTTTTATTTTGACATCATGTATGTTTGTGTATGTTGTCTTGTTGCGTATCATAAATGTGTGTGTTCCCTTTTTCCTAATGTTGGTTTTCCATGGGATATTAGATCTTTGGGGCTTGCACACTCTCCCTAGATCCTTAGTCATTCTATCTCTTCAATATTTGGACAATCAAACGTCTCTTGACACAAATTTTCTACTAGTGCGAGTCTGAACGTAAGTTCATACCCCCACTAAAGTGGGGGCTAAATGTAGCATCATAAATTATCACCCTTGATAATTGCACACTATGTTTTTTCCCCCTAAATTATTGAGCCTAATTGACCCCATAATTTCCCAAATTATGCATTCTATAGCCCATTTTTAATCGTCTTCTAAGAAATTGCAAGCATTAAACAAATGCATATATTTAATGTTTTCCCTTGACACCTAAAATCCTAGAAAATAGGGCTAGGATTGGGACACCCTTGGGCGTTTGGGTCTGTCTGTTTTGTTGGATTCAAATTTGAATATGTTAGTGTCAACATTTTAATATTTGAAATTCAAGTTACAAATGTCGACTATCGAGATTTAATTTGTGGGAATTGAATAAGTGCCTATAAATACCTAGTTATTGCATCATTTGAAATCTAACAAGAGGCAAGAGGTGGTAATTATTATCAAGAGCACTATCAAGCAAGTCAAGAGTAGCATCTTAGAGCTTTATTGCAGCAATTGAAGATCTGGGCATCATGTCAAATACTATGTGAGTTTATATGTGTTTATGTTATCAATGCTTGTGAAGGCTAACTCTTGTTGTAGGTCTCTATGCAATTCAAACAAATCAAGAAAGTAAGATCCTAGACCTTGAGATGATGTGTATGACTTTAGTCCTTCAAGGAAGAAAATTGAAGGGTGGTGAGTTGCAACACTTTGTTGATTCATAATTCCTTCCTATCATTTATCATTTCATCATTGACATTGCCATTGTGGAAGTGGAAACACTAACATGGGGTTTGACTAAGGCAAGCCCCTAAATGGCACAACCCTTTCCATATCTTTGAATGTGAATGTTTTAGGCTTGGATAGGATTGAAGGAAGCTTGAAGATCATTTTTCCATTGTTACATTCAAAACCCTACACCTTGTCAACTCATGGAAGCTCACCTAAAAAAATATTCGATAGTGTTCCGACAATTTTGCAAGCAAAAACATGAGTCTTAGATCTGCAGAGGATTGCTAAAGTAGAGCATGACACCCCTACAAGGATAGAGATTCCCTTGGGAACCTATGTCCTCCTATAGTGATTGAATCCAAATTTTTAAGACAGGTACACAATGTTCTACCCTTCTCAAATCTGTCTACAAATCTCTATTTTAGCTTGCTAGTTATCGAGATCTTACAATTTTCATACTAGGGCACATAGTCTAACTATATTAATCAAATAAAATCAATTCTTATCCATTTCCAAGACCCTAAAAGATGTAGATCCATGCCTAATTGGCTCACCTTCATGGTTGAAAGTCAATCTAAAAACCTTGTTGATTTGCATCCTAATGTACCTTTGAAAAATGAGCAAAATTAATCCCAGGTTTATACATTAAAATCAGGGTTCCCTTTTTCTATGATACAATTACATACAACGATCAAAGAAATCAAAACCAAGAAATTAGAAGTAATAAAAACCATCCCTTTGAGGGATTTGACTAGGTCTTCCAAGTCGTTGAGGATCACATTGCTACCACATGTAGATACTAAAGGGCCATTTGAAGAGGACAAGTTGATTCACATTACTAAAGTTGTAATGATAACATAACACTAACCAAGTATCCTAACATGGAGGAGATCAAATTATTATGGAGAATAGTTATAATGTATGTACATGGGAACTAAAGCATTCATTGATCTAGAAGTTTGCAGTGACTAAATTTTTTTCGCTAATGAAGAGGCCATGAAAATTTTAGGGAACTCTCATGGGGAGTTCAATTAAGGCCACAATTTGTAGCATTGGAGACTCCACATCCATCACCACAAAGTGGGAGACTCAAGTGGTTTCATTGTGAGTGTAGGCCACCATGTACCTGCCATCCTCCACCGCATTCAAGTCAGAAGTTCATGACATGAAAAAGGGATCACTGCCAAAGCACCCATCATCATACACTTACGATGCAACCTAACAATCTCTTTGATGCTTCCCTCTCTCCAAGTTGAGCTTAACAACTCTGGATATCTTTGGAAATGGTGCACCCAAATACATGTAGGCGTATCTATTCTTCTTAGCTATAAATCAAGGATTCACCACCTCAAATTTGAGAGGCTTGGAAGACAAATGCTTTCATGTCACTTTCTTAGTGGTCAAATTTATTAGGATTTTGATGTTGAGCTCCTTCTCCTTCCTAGGCACCACCCTGAAGTAGTTGAGAAACAACGACACTAGACCACAACAAAAGGTAAATAGTTCCCCCTATCTCGAGATTGATCTTGGGGTGCATTGTCATCCCCATGATCAGTCTCTTCAAAGTCGTAATGCCCCATGATCTCCAAGCAAGCTATGCCAACTATCAATGGTGGCCTGTCATAATGGATTGAACCTATTCCATGTCAAGTTTGTGATTTGTTACAAAACATCTCAAAAGTTTGAGCTAGCTAATGAACCAAAAGAAGATTTGATACCATGTAGGTGTAAGAGGATCAAATTGGACGAAAGCAAGCACCGAACCTACAAGAATAAAACACAAAGCAAGCATAGGAAGCTAAAAGCAATTTACAACTAGATTGATGGTAAAAAATGAAATGATATCCTTAATTAAGAAAATGTGCATATAACATAAAGAGTTTGAGTCACTATAGGAGTGTTCAACTCAAGGTGGCAAGAATGCTCCACCAAGTGGCAAATGAGAAGTGCCACATATCTTCAAGAAGATCTCAACTAACTCTCCAAATGACACATTGCCACCTAAGGTGACTTAATACAAAAAGTAGAATATTAAAAACATAAAGTAAAATATTAAAATAAATAAAGAATAATTCTACTCTAACAAGAATACCCTTGGAGGAATCTAAAATTAGATTGGGGGGATGGGAAAGGACTTGACCCATGTGAGATGGTACCAAGGCCATGTCACATGTACAAAGGTCCATGCCTTGTGTATAAAAGGCCCATATCTTTGTACACTTGAAGGATGTGGAGGATTTGACCAAGGTTAGGGATGTGCATGTGGGGCATTAAGGGGTTAATTGGATTAGTCCACTTAATGGAATGTTGAGGAAAATAGGTAAACTAAACAAATAATATATTTACTTAATTTTGGGGGGAGGATGAGGGACATAGGTAAATAAATAATATGATTTATTTACCTAAGGTGGACTATAAAAGAAGGGCGATTAAGTGATTTAAGCTAGAAATAGGGTGTAGGTGAATAGTGATTGTATTAATTAAATAATAAAATATTATATAATTAATAAAGGACGCAACATTGGATAATTAATTGAATAATTAGGGTTGTATTCAGTCAATTATAGAAGAAATAGTGAGAATGGTTAATTTTAGTTGTCTACAATTTCATTTTTAGCTTTAATATTCTTTGATGTTGTACTAATTTTATTCTAAACTTTAATATTCCTTAAAATATTAAATGAGATTATTTTAATTTCTATTGTCAATTTATGGCATTGGGATTAAAATACTATTTTTTCTCTATATTTATTTTATTTACCCATTTCATATTATGTTTCAATCACAATACAAACATAGTATACTGTGTAGAGAGGTTTTGTGTACAAGGTTCCATCTATATACACTCTACTTAAACATCACATTCTTCAATGGTAAAAAATAGTCATTTGAAGTTTTACAATTCATCCCCTACCAAAAAGTGATAATTAGTGAAGTTTATTTCTTTCCTAAATATTACATGAACCAACCTTCATGGAAGGGGCTCAAGTTAATGAACAATATAAAGGTGTAGGTTCATTCCCAAGAGCTTGGAGTGTATGTACACTATCACATACCCATTTTAGACATTTTTACATAGATTTTAATTTTAATTATTTTTCACATGGGAGAAGATTATTCCTATATTAAGGATACATGTTCAATGATTAGTTGAGATTGATTTATTTGCAAAGTTATCCTATCATTTATATGTTATTTAATTGATATATGAACTATTTAAATTAATTTTTATTTTCTCAATTTTGAATACTAAACATTATTAATTACTAGTAAGAAGAGTATTTCAATTCCCACATCCTCTAAGATACATTTATGTTGAGATCAACTATAATATATGATTTTTAGTTCTAAATATTTTTTGACTGTTTTGTAATAAGCTATATATCTAATAAGCTACATACTTTTTATATCATTATGCATAAACTAAAAATTTGATTATAAAATAATATTAATCTCTCACAAAATCTTTTGTAATAAAAAAGTTATGAACATGCCCATTATCATTTTTTTTTCTTTACAACAGGGGTGTCCCCGTGGCCTAGCTCAACGACCCAACAACCCATATCTTGGGTACCTGGGGCGAGACTAGTCCCTTGCGGGTGAGATCTGTCGCCCACAAGAAGTCTCACCTCTTAAACCCGGGAGCAGAGTCGAACCCGAGACCAATGGTGAGCAAACCCACTGCCCAAGCCAACTCTACTACTCGTACAGGCTTAACTTTGAAAGGGGTTGGAGTCGAACCACTGATCTCCCCTGTCTTCTTACAATTTTATATACAAATATTTTTAAGGAACTTAATTACAAATAATAAGAAGAAAAAAAAAATCATTTGTGCTCATCTCTTTCTTGCCCCAACCAAACTAGATAAGAAGAAGAGTTGGAACACATGGAAATTGATCCTTTAGCAAAGTACCAACCCTAGTTGTTGTATTTTACAAGGAACCCTACTTTCAATCTGATTTAGTCAAGCTTAGCACATGTGAGACTTTATTCCTTTACCACTAAAATAATCTTTCTGTAATTTTAATAAACATAAATTTTCATTATAATATTTGCGTTCAAGATTGAATTTTTCGACAGTCCTGACGAATATGCCCATCCGATTAGACAACGACGTGGACATCACGATCCATCAATGGCCGCACGACACGTGGCCAGAATGGGACAGGCACCAGACAGTACCGTGAAAGGCAGGTGTGCGTGCAGGGACAGCTAAACTGCGTGGCAGGCAAGCATTGGCAGATCGTCAGAGTGGGAACCACGATGCGTCAGATGACGTCATCCACCGGAAGGTTATTGCGGCCTTGGTGAACAACGCCGGTCGTTTTGCACTGCAAGATTTCGGCTGAACGCGGTAACGCGTTCCGCCGCCGAACGGGAAAGGATGTATATACATATAATGTTTTTTTACGGATATATATACACATTATGTATATGTCTATGATGTCAGGCGTACTTCATCGACGGCATATATCTCGTTCCTGCGAGTGAGGGTTCAATCTTTGACGTCCACGTGGTTGAATGAATCAGCCGTTTAGGAATGTTAAACGAGTTTTTAATTAGTGGGGGATTAATGTTTGATTTGGTATCGCCGTGTATGATATAAAAGGGATGGAGGGGCAGGCATGAAATCCAGAGTGGTGAGGTTAGAGTGAGTTTTTTCTGGTTTATGCGCCTTGGAGCAAATCCCCTTTCTGTAAATCCCGCTTCTTTGCATCCCATTCTGTATTCATTCATCATCTTCAGAGGGTCCCAATTTTTGTTTTGAGAGTCTCGGAGCTTTTCTGTTATTTTTTAAATACCTGAAAGCTTCAGAAGTAGTGGGTGTTTCAGATCCGGATCCAATTCTTATTTATCTCCTTGTTTTTTCTTGTTTTATACCCATCAGATGCAATTCTGCTCTGTATAATAAATAGGTAGTTTGTTATATTTATTGTGGGTTTTTTCCTTTTCCCTGGTTGTGGGCTTGATTCATCATCCAGGTAGTTTAGGAATAGATTAGGCATATAAGGATTTAGAGGAGCATCTTATTGTTCCACCAGAGGTGTCGTTTCAGAGCCTCTGCAAGGGAGGAGGGGTATTTTTTAAGACCTTGTCCCTTTTTTTTTCTGAAACTCAGGCAAGATTGTTTTTTGACCTTGCTCTGAATTGTGTCTTCTTGTTTGTATTTTGTTGGGTCATTTTATTATAGGCTTTAGTTTTATTTTTATAGGCATATAATTCTGGTAATCACAGGTGCTTGTCTGATTTCTAATTTTGACATAAATCAGCAACACCTGAGGTGTGGAACTCCTTTGGAGAATTTTCCAAATTTTGCCAGAGATTTGATCATAGTACTAAACATGGCAACAGGTAGGGTAGACTTTAGCAGCAGTAGCAGCACAGATTTGTTCATGGGTGAGGAGTTGCTGAAAGCACTCGCTCAGAGTGCTTTTGCAGCTTCGAGCTCAGAGCCGTTTGAAGAATCTGCATCTAGCTCATCTTCTCCTTCCAATGAAGATGTGGGTTTAGGTAGTTCACAGAGTCTAGGAGCCACAGAGAGATATGTGCCCTTTTCTGGACCTGGTTTTTCATATGGGTCTTGCTCATTTCTCCCTAATGGAGATGGATGCAACCAACCTGATGGTCTGGTGTGGTGCCCAAATTTTCAAGGGCTAGAAGCCACTACCAGCCAGGCTGGGGATTCCATTTACGGGTCTAGTCTACAGCAGCCTCTGGCTCTGTATCAGTTGTTCCCAATGCACCAGATTCAAGCTCAGCTGCAGATCATACAAGAGAAACATCAACAGCAACAGCAGCAGCTTCAGTGGAAGCAACAGCAGGAGCAGGCAATGGCTTATCAGCAACAATCACAATTGAGGCAGTGGAGCGAAGTGCCAGTGAGCCACTACCTTGCCCCTAGAATCCAACCCATGAAACATGTGGGTAAGTCACACAATGGTGGTACTGGTGTATCTAAGCCCACCAAACTTTACAGAGGAGTAAGACAAAGGCACTGGGGCAAGTGGGTGGCAGAGATTAGGTTACCCAGGAACAGAACAAGGCTATGGCTTGGGACCTTCGATACAGCAGAGGAAGCAGCCATGGCTTATGACAAGGCAGCTTACAAACTGAGGGGTGAACATGCTAGGCTTAATTTCCCAACCCTGAAGCATCTTTTGCAGGGAGATTCAAGCGCATCTTGGTTGGGGAATTCACTCTTTTCTCCTGCCAAACCAGTGCTCCAATCTTCGGTTGATGCCAAACTGCAGGCAATTTGTGAAAGCTTGAAACAACAACAACAACAACCATCGGTGGTTCTCAGTGTTAATGAAAACAGTACCAGGACAACATCATGTGTTTCTGAGGAAGAACCAACATGTGCAGATGAGAGTTTGAGCTCTGTGGGATTGGGTGGTGATGTGAAGAAGAACGATTTTGTATCTGTGAAGTCTGAGACTCCGTCATCTTCTGATAGTAGTAATGACTCCACCATCACTGTAACAAGTACAGCTGGTGGGTCGGACACTCCATCACGAGGATGTAATTCAGGGCCCGAGGCAGAGACAGAGACAGAATCAGATACTTTGTGTAGCACGCCATCCTTCTCCCCATCCATGTGGGCAGAGCTTGATGATTATTTGCTAACTATTCCTTCCCTTGAGGCAGACATGAACATGAACTGGGATTTGTTGTCGTCTATAGCTTAAACTTGACATGTTCTTTGCTGTTACTGTTAGGATAAATCCATGAACTCTAGATGACAGGCTTCTGCAATTTATTAGATTTGTTTATGTAATTATGCATGAATCAATATATGTACTGTGTAGTAGGCTAGTATGCCTCATAAATAAAAAAATATTTTGTGAAAGGAAAGGCTTGTTTGTTTCCTTTTTAGTGCTCGCATGATTTTGGGTTCTTTGTAATCATTCTGTCATTAAAAAAAATGTTGGAAAATTAAATAAGAGAGTGATATATTATATCTAAATTTAAATGGAAAATAGGATAAGGATTGCGTGAATTGTTTATAATAAAAAAGAGTTGGAGAAGTCATGTAAGTTTGTGAAGAGGTACAAGAATTGTGTTCTAATTTTAGATAGGAGAGAATCTAAAAACAAAATGATTTTTAAGTTTTATCTGTCAAATATAATTATTAAAATGTATATAAAAGCAAGAATATTGGTCATAAGAATAGGTTGGATGTCTGAGCCCAACAACAGCAGTAAAAATTAGTTGCTACAATTCTTTTATAAATGTTCGTTGTAGTTTTTTTCTTGTCTTAATTCAATTTAAAAATAAGATTATTGTACATTATAAAAGAGGGTGTGAACAAATTATGTTTTGAGTCACAAGTAAAATTGAATGTAATTTGAAGGTTGGAAGATCCCATCTTCAAAATGAAGATATTTATTGGAGGAGTGCTGAAATTTTGAGAGATACACAAGATTTTTAATTAAAAATTTAGATATAATCAATTAAATTTAAAAAAAAAAAATTAAATTAAGTGAGATTAATTTAATATGGATTAACTTTCATACAATTTCAAATTAAGTTGGATTAATTCTATATAAGATTAGATTTCCTAAAATAAAGCTACCAAATTTCGATTTCATTCCCAAAATAACATTAAAAGTGGCCAATTGCAAACCATAGTCGAAATATAAAATTGATCCGAGGACAAACATTTTTTTGTTCAGAATAGAGTGAGAATTGGAAAACAAGTATGAATAGTTTTGTTAGAAATAGAAGGAATTAAAGTGGGTAAAGTACATTGAATTTTGTCAGCATAGTTGAGTAAATTTATGGATTAGCTTATAGTTCTGCTAAGAGATTGCTGAAACAAGTTACTTGATCAAAATACACAGTAGAAGAAATAAAATCAGCAAATAGTTAGAGGGCTACAACAAGTAGTTGGTGGGGGCTGCCACTGGTTGGTTTCGTGGACATAATTAAAAGGATTCATTCATTCTCTTTCCCTCTTTTTTTTTTCCTCTAGTAAGCTTTTATGGGATCTCATGTAGAGTGGAATCAGGAGCGGTGACAGCCACACAAACCACTAGATACCAAGGAGAGGAGAAGATATTCGAGGTATTGTATGCATCAATTGTCAATACTTAAAAATTCATTTTTAGTTAATTTTTTTTTGCTAGTTAAACCGCTGTAGAGGGGAAGCACCCTATATTGATTATCAAAACAAAATACACGATTGTAGTTTGTGAGTTTGTGACAGTTATCCATTGAGGCCAATTTGAAAATGGCAAAAGGCTTCATGACTACTAAAGCAACTAACTATATGAAGGTACCTAATTGCATAAACAAAGAGCCTAAAAACTTACAGAATATATTGGTAATCACCCGGGATTGACTATACTATACTAGAAACAAAGAAGAAGGCTGCTTCAATCTTCCTCTAACTCCTCAGGAGCATCTTCCTCGGATTCCTCCAACGCCACTCGTTTTTTGTAGGCTAGGTAGTTTGCGACCACCGGGCAGTCGGCTTTGCACTTCTGGTGTGCTGGTCGAAGAGCCTTTTCCTCTGGGTCTCTGTCATCCATCGAAATCCATTCTTCTCCAGTGTCGAAACCCCAATCGGTGTCATCCCCAAATGGAAGGACTGCGTCAAAACCCTCATTCTTTACATACCTCAGGGCACAACCATGTGGTAAGTTAGTGGTGAACTTTGCCGCCTTGAGAAGAAAAGTGATGCTCCAATCACATACGTCCCACATTCTTTCAAAACCTATTGGGTCGACAGTCCTGATCAATGGGAATTTCGTCACCTCACAACCCCAAATGCTTAGCACGTTGTAGTAATGGGGCGAGATTGTTTTCATCAACATTGTCGAGGGCCCCATTGATGTCACCCAACCAAGTGTGGATAAACACCATTTGGGTCAGCTTCTTTGCTAAAGATTTCAGGACTCCCATGTGAAGGTTGACCGTAAGAAACATGGTTGGGATTTCCACGTTTGTCCTGAACCTGTGGTATGCTTTGAGGAATTCAGGGCCTGACACCTTCTTGGTTGCCCAGAGCACAACTGGATGAGAGCAGGACATTATTCCACTGATTCTTTTGTCAGTTATTTCCCCTCGGAATGCCTGTTGTTGCTTCTCGGTATCCAGAGCCAGTGGTGTCTCCATTTCTTACCAGACAATTTCTTAACTCTTCTGGCGAAACCAAGCTTGCTTTTTTGAGAATGCTTAACATTGGGTGTTATATTAAATGACTAACGATCTTAAATCTTCATGATTTTTTAACTTGAACACGCATCAAAAGACTCGTGTGAGCTTGTTGGAAAAATGTTGGGGTACTGATCGTAGTTTAAAGTTTCAGCAAGTTTTAGATCCGCACAATCTGCCTGAAGCCTTGGGTCTTGCTTGGGTAGCCTACACTATGCTAGCCACTTGATGGATCAGTCACATTTGAAAGGACTCGTTTCTCGTCCTTATGCCTATGTGTGTTTTTGGTTACCTTCCTTTGGATTTTGCGACACCAGACTTTTTTCCCGACACCATGTCTTGATGGAGCCTATGTGGTTGACTCAGCTGCCAATTTTGCCAACTCATTTGTCATGTTGTTCCCTTCTCTGTAGACATGGCTGATTTTCAAGGCTTCGAATTTGGCGGTTAATTCTTTAATGTGTTGAAGGAGGTGATTTAATTTCTAGTTTGGAGTGGTGCCACAACTGATTGCATTGATTGTTATTAATGAATCCCCTTCCAAATGTACTTTTTGCACCCCCAGATCGATTCCCAATTGAAGACCTTGAGATGTTGCCCTGAACTCCGCTTCATTATTGGTGCAAAAACCTAGTTGTATGGATGATTCTGCTAGATGATTGCCTTGGGAGTCCCTTTCAACACAACCCGCACCTCCTGGACCTAGGTTACCATGAGCCACCCCATCGAAATTCATTTTGATCCATTCTGGCTCTAGTGCCTGCCAAGTTACTTCCGCCCTCTTGATTTTTGTTGTCTTGATTGGCCTGTTCCCGGTCAAAAGTGGTGGTTTTAAGCCACTAAACTTTTTGATTAGACAGTCGTCCCAGTTTGTGAAGATTCTTTGGTTAGATTTGTTGGCCCAAGCATCTTCATTTACTACTTCTACTATTGCCTTTTTGATTTTGTCCCAAAGCCTTTCTTTGTTTAGTTCCTTGTTTTGAAATATTCTCCTGTTTCTCTCCTTCCAAATTTCCCAGATTACCAATGATGGGATGGCCTACCAAATTCCTCCAAACACTGATTTGCCGATTTTTTGTGGCCACATTTTGAACCATGAGGACAAATCTGCAGGAATGGGGGAATGAGAGGCAAGTTTGTTCTTTACTATGTTCCAATATTCATATGGCATAGGGCAATGTAGGAGGAGATGGTTTGTTGTTTCCTCACCGGATTTGCATAAAATGCATCTGCCCAGGCCTTGGATGCTGAAGGTGGTTAGCCTGCCCGCTATGAAGATTCTCCCTTAGACTGCCAGTCAAGAAAAAACCCCTGCCTTAAGTAGGCATTTACTGCCCCAAAATAATTTATAGAGCCATTCTTGGTTTTTATTGCTAACTCCTTCACCTTGTAGCCAAGTTTAACCTTGTATGATCCAGTAGGAGATCCACACCAACAGATCGTGTCTGGACCTGTAGAAGGGATGAAAAATCTGTCTTTAATGATTTTTAGTAGGCAATCCTTTTGAACCTCTGGGGCATTAAGGGTTTGAAATTCCTTCCAGCACCATGTGCCGGCACCTTGATTATATATTTTTTTGCCAAAATCTGCCACTTTGTTCCCTCATAGTCTAGTAGTTTCCTCCTTTATTGCCTCTAGATTGGGGGAGTTGCTTATGGGGGGTTTCCCACCCCAGGAGTCATTCTAGAAGGATGCACTTTCGCTACTTTTAATTTCCCAGGTCACATGTTGAAAGATTATGTCTCTGCTATCTAGGATGAAGTTCCAGATAGATGAACCTCTTGGAGGGTTGGGTGTAGTGAGAATTCTGGTCGGGGCATCAGTTTCTGGGTACTTTCTCCTTAGAATTTTGACCCATTTTTTATTCCCTTTAGCATGGATATCCCAAGCCAGTTTGGCTTCCATGGCCAGGTTCATTATAGCCAACTGCCTTAGTCTTGCTTCCCCAACATCTTGAGGTCTACAGAACTTGTCCCAGGCCAATAGGGGAAATTTATTGTGATCTCATGTCCTCGACCAGAGCAATCTCCTAAAGATCTGGTTGAGGTCACCTTCCATTGCTTTGGGTATCTTTAGGCAGGACATTGAGTATACTGGGATGGCTGAGAGAACTGTTTTGACCATTAGCAATCTTCCTGTCGAGGACAACCATTTGCCTTTCCAGGTTCCCATTCTGGCTTTGCAGTTATTGATTAGGTTTTCCTAGTAGCAGTTTTTATTGACTCCTGCAAATAGTGGCATTCCCAAAAATCGCCCAGGGAGGTAGGCCACTTTTAGATTCAAGATTCTGGCTAGAATTCTTTGCATGCTTGGTTGAGTGTTCAAAAAGAAGAACTATGATTTTCCCCAATTGATGCTTTGTCTTGAAGCCTTGCAGTATTCATCTAAGAAGGTTTTGATAGTCCTTTCCTCTCTTCTGCTTGCCTCCCCCATTAGGATTGTGTTATCTGCAAATTGGAGATGAGATACTGGCTCCAAACCATTTGCTACTTGGATGCCTTTCCACTTGTCTTCCCCGACTAGATTTTGAATTCCCCTTCCCAAAACTTCTGCCATTATTATAAACAGGAAAGAGGAGAGGGGATCTCCTTGCCTCAAACCTCTTGAGGAAGAGAAAAAACCATGGGCTGAGCCATTCACCAAAGCTGAGAATTTAGCTATGGAGATACAACTTTTGACCCACGTGATCCAATTTGATCCAAACCCAAATTTCTTCATGAATTCTAGTAAAAATTGTCTGTTTACCATGTCATATGCTTTAAGGATATCCAGTTTCAATAACATGTAGACCTTTCTGGTTTTCCTTGTAGAGTGGATGGTTTCATGAGCTATGATTATTCCTTCCACAATTGACCTACCTGGAGTGAAACTACTTTGTTCTTCTGAAATTATTTTGTCCAGAATGACTTTGAGTCGGTTCGCAATTATTTTGGTGACCACTTTGCACACTGTATTACAGAGGGCTATTGGTCTGAAATCACTCATAGATTGTGGGTCCTTTTTTTTTGGGATTAGGGCTAGGAGGGTGTGGTTCATGGCTCCCAGCATTGACATTTTTTTTCTTGATTCCTCTATTGTTGCTCCTAAATCCTCTCCCACTATGTGCCAAAAATTCTGGAAGAAGCTGGCTGGGAAACCATCCAGACCAAGGGCTTTGTCTGGGTTCATCTGAAAGATTGTTTTTTTGACTTCTTCTAAGGGGATCTTTTGGAATAGAAGACAATTTTGTTCATCATTGATTAGAGATGGTATAGACGTTAGTAGCTTGTCTCTAATAGCCCTGTTTTCAGGGTAGTCTTTATTTAGCAATTCTGCAAAGAAGTTGGTCGCTTCCTTATTAACTTCTGCAGTGGTTTGAGCCACTTTGCCATTTGCCTTTTTGATTTATGAGATTTTATTACTATTTCTGTTTGCAATAGCTGATTTGTGGAGGAATTTGGTATTTTTGTCTCCTTCTTTCAGCCAAGATTCCCTTGATTTTTGTCGCCAGTAGAATTCTTTTTTTTTTAGTATTTCTGAAAGTTCCTCCTTCAGGGATTTTTCATTTTCAAAGTCCTTTGCATCCATTCCATTTTCTATGACATGTTCATTCAACATTCTGATTTCCTGCCCCACTCTTACCTTCTCTTGGAATATGTTTTTGAAATGAGAAATGTTCCATTATTTGAGTTTAGTTCTGATGTGGGCTAATTTTTTCCTGATTTTGAAAAGGTTGGTACTGTCACCAAATCTTATTTCACTCCACCACTATTCAATTAGTTTTGGAAGCTGCTCATCTCTTAGCCACATATTTTCAAATTTGAAGGGGCTCCCCAAGGGTGGTTCGTCATGACCAAGGGTGAGAGTGGTGGGGAAGTGATCTGAACCTATCAGCGGCAAGATTTGGGCTTCTAGAGTGGTTGCCAAGTCACCCCAGTCTCCCCATAGGATGAATCTGTCAAGCCTTTCTACAATGTTGGTAAATCCTTTCCTTCTATTGGACCATGTGAATGTACCATTTTTGGTGATTATATCTTTTAAGTGGTTGGAATCTATGAACTCCTAAAAATCTCTTTATGACTGTGATTCTCCCCAAGCCACCCTAATTCTCCTCACTGTTCAAGGTTTCATTGAAGTCTCCAGCTAGAATTCCTAGTTCTCCATTTCTATTTTCCACTTCGCTTGTTATTTTGTCCCAGACTTGTTTATTTTTTACTATGGGGATTGGTCCATATATGTTGACACAAAAGAAAGGGAAGTTTTTCTTTATTTCTTTAAACTTGAGAAGTTGCCAGTTACTTTCCTCTTTCTCCACTAAACCTTCTATTGACAGGGGGTTCCAATGGATTCCAAGTCCACCTGAGGCACCTATCGCTTCCTTGAAATGACCTTTCCATTGTCTCCAGAAGTCCAGTCTCTTCTGGCTTTCTTCTTTGCTCCATTTTGTTTCATGTATGAGCACAATTTCTGCTTTTGACTGGTCTATTTGGTGCTTTACCATGCACCATGTGTTAGGGGCATTAATGCCCCTGACGTTCCATGAAATAATCCTCATTCTACTCTGGGAAGGATGTTTTCCTTCCCAGCTAGAATTTTCTGTTGTCCCGATGCATTATCTGCTATTAATAGCTTGGCTTTGTTTGACATCCTGCCTTTGTTGGATTTGTTCTTAAATTTTGGAGCTTTTATCCAGGATTCTGATTGTTCTAGTTGCCTTATTTCTAGTAATTCTCCTTCCTCTGATTCTTCCCATGGATCCAATTCTTCCTCTGAATGGAGGTAGCTACCCTCATCTTCTGAATGAGCATTTACCCCTTCAGTGTCCCGAGGAGATAAGATAAGTGGGTTTGGGTCAGTTTGTTCTGGTTCTTTTTGTGACACTTGAGGTGATTAGGGATTAGGTTCTTGTGACCCTGTTTCTTTGGTCAATATACCTAATTGGATTTTTATGTCTTTTTGAAGATCCTGGGCCCCTTCCATTAGGGAATTTAGAGTTAGCTCTGTATTACTGGGTTTCTCAACCAGGGGTTCCATGAGAGGAGTTTCCAGATCGTAGGGTATCGACCTTATTTCACTTGATGGTTGAAGCTTCGAGCTCAAGATGGATTTTTTAGGAAGAGCTTCTGCTGAAGAGGAGCTTGGGACATGGGAGTTTAGATTTGTGGTTGTGCTTCCTTTTTTTACGGTATAGAACTTTCCAACATTTGAGGGGCCCTCTGAGCAAGATTCTCTGAAAAAGTATTTTCTGTGCTCATATCCTACCCAAATTTCAATTTCCTGTTGCCAACTTCCATATTTTGTCAGTATTTCCAAATTTTTGTAGATCCCAACTCCTTCATCAATTTCAACCAGAATGCCTACTATGGCTCCTTCTACTCCATTGATGAGTTCCTCATTTACACCTAGGCACACCCTTAGGGCATCACCAATGCGAATTAGGGCATCTAAGTTCCATAATTCTGAAGGTAGGTCAATTAGCTTGAGCCAAATGAGAATTTGATTTATTTTATAGTTCCAGGGGTCAAAATTAGCCTTCCAATTCTGACAATGGAAGCTATGGCCGTTCATGAACAAGGGTTTCCCATTAACTATTTCAAATTTTAAATTTTGATCACTAAATTCTGAGGAAAAAAGAGTTTGGAAGTTGGCTTATGCTTACCTGGTTTTGAAAATTATTTTTCCACCAAGATTTGATCTCCTCACTTGGGAATACATGACCCGTCCATTTGGAAAACATCGCTAGCTCCATTAGGCGATCTACTCTTCGTTCAATTGTATCTGGAGGCAATTGGAAGAGTTTACTTCCCCGGGGGCATAGCTCGTTGTTTAAAGTTGGTTTATGTTGCATTACCCTCCTGTTAGCTTTTCAGGTGAGCAGATCACTATCTCTCTGGTTTAGCTTTCTTCGATGATCCCTAGACTGTTGATGCGTTTTTCCATTGTTAGGGTTTCCTGGGTTTTTGTTTCTCCAAAATTTACTTGTTCGTACCGGGATGAAATTACCTTTGTTGCGCCAATCCAGATCCGAGGGTTTTTCCTAATGACCATTTTCCTGGAACCACCCATGCCTTTGAGCCTTTGAGGATTTCTCTTGCTTGTTGTTTTGAAGCGGAATCCGATTGTGATTGTCGAAAAAAATTCTTCTCTAGTTGTAGCTCGATGAGTTTCTCAGATGGAGATGGGATGGGTTACACTTGTCTACCCAGACACCATTTTCAAATACCCACTGAGGGATGTGTCCTGTGATTTGGGGGAGAGCTTCGACCTTTTCCTTCTTCTCATTCTCTTCCTGCAAAACCCAGTCTCCCCAAGATTTCCTTGTGCTTGTTACTGATTTTCGCTCCTGCGCTTTTTCGCCCGCGAGCTCCATTTTTATTTTTTATTTCCTTTTTACTTAGTTTTAGTTATTTATTTCATACTATTAATTTATTTATTTGATTAATTAATTAGGATTTTCGTGTGAGTTGTGGTGTTTATTGAGGTCACTCATGTATGAGATATCAAAGAAGATTACATGTGTTCTCTCCTTTATATTTGTGTATATTTTTTGCAATTTGATCCTGTTACAACCAAAATAAATTATTGCTACAAAGTTGGCTCTAATTATTTAAATGCATTGAGCATATGTATGATATCCCACTACCCTTTCTATGGCTAAATTTTATTACATATTTGCTTAAAATACTAAAAAGTATTACATAATAGTGTATTTCAAGAACTAGTCACCCACTCCCCCTTCTGCGCCATCCTCTTGCTTGTTGCCCACCAACACGAACACCTAGTTAGCTTCCCCTGCCGCAACCCCATCCACACAACTCTTGAGAAAATTGATCCCTATCCACTTGGATTCTCCTTCCTTCAAAGCTCATTCCCATCCCCCATACCACGAATGACACCATTGAGACACTCTGCCTTACACCAACTTGTGGCCAACCTCTCCCATCTAGCCTGAATCCTCTCCTTGGAATTGCATGGTCCAGGTAGCTCTTCAGACCACCACACCAACCATTTCATTAACTTCTTTGTATTTTCCTTGTCCACACCCGCATCAAGTAGTATGGATAAAAACATTGATGCAATATCTAGGTTAACTTGGTATTTTCCTTTCCCCCCATGTAGACATCCCCAAACACCATCCACAGTGCATGCAGGATAATGCTTGCGTGAGTTTTAAAAACCTCCATCAATCGTCGATTGAAAATTTCTCCATAAAATGCATCTTCCTCTTCCTCACCACCATGAAAATTATGGTATCCATTTTCTCCTTACATCTGTTTGCAACCTATCGATGATGTTTTAAGGAGTCGTCATCATTAAACTTCTTGCTTTCATCCTTCCCCACATGTCGCTTACGTTTATATGATTTGCATGTGCCTTATGTACAAATACGCCGCCTCTAAAAATCCTCTTACATCACTTCTTTTTTGCATAGCTCGTGCCAAGATGATAATGCATCTACCTCATATTCCTTCACATTAATTTTCATCGCCACCTTCCCTACTTCATCCTTTAGCGCGTTCCCTTCCTTATAAAATGTAAGCCACAGTATTGTAATGTCTTGTAAATTGCATCCTATGCAATTTCACATTACATGCGCCTTCACCTTTAGTTAAAATTAAGATAATTATGTTCTTTAATCCCAACTTCAACCCAAACCATCCTTCAACACCTTGCATGTCCAATTTTGTGATTATTAAGTTTGATTTTCATTCGGATAGGTGCATGTCGTGTAGATGTCTATGCACCATGCTATCATCTTGAAAAAATCTGATTGAGTTAGCTATTGGGATGTTACACTTGTCGTGTTTCGATAGTGTAACGCCTCTACCAACCTACACTTTTGTTAAGAATTAGTCGAGCATGTTAATTTGAACCACAAATATTCCTTCTTGGCATCCCATCTCGATCTTTTAAACTTCATACACAACTCTTTGGCATTCTACAACACTCTCTAGCTCTCTTTCTCACTCACAACTCTTTAAAAATCTACTGTTCCACCATTGCTACGATTATAGTGATAACTTGCAAAGCTTTGTTGCTATCATTTAAAGAGGTCACACACTACTTTGATTTTGTGTTTGGGGGTGGTAACTCTTTGAGATTTTCTATTGAGCATATTGTCTTTATTTTGTTATCATATTGTTCTTTCCATTGTTTTATGTCCATTTTTATCATCTTGTCTAAATTTGTTTGTGGAGGTGGGAACACCAAAACGAGGGTTTAACTGAGGCAAACTCCTATACAACCACCCAAACCCTCTCTTTGTTCTATGTGTGCAGGTACAGGTGAAGGAGTTAATTGAAGGGAGTCTTTGATCTTATTGGATGTCTTCAATGATATTTTGAACTCCCTTTTGTTATTTAAATGATTGAAGTTCATTTAAAATCTCCATTTTAGTTATTCCATACTCGTTGTATAGTTGTACTTCATAGTCTTTAATATCCAAAATATTGTACAAAATGTTTAGTGTTTCTTTGTGATTTTTTTTGTAATATGTTTGTACAAGATGCTAGCATGGCACATTTTCATTCGATAGCCACGTGTTCATCTTGGAAAAAGAGCTTGTTAAGCTACTTGAGAAACCTCTATGCTCTGTACTTTTAGTTTCTAAAGTCTAAAGAGTTCAGAAAATTTCTATGCTTTATTAAAACACACATTTAGTTAATTAGTGGGTAAACTTGAAGGCCGTAGTTACCCGAAGGGTTACTTGAGTGGAGGGTTGAAATTTGAATCCGTGAAGGATTTGATTATTCTTCGTAGTGGTTCATTTTTCATACTACAGATGTTTCCACATACTCCTTTAGTCCTTTTTTTCACTTCACTTGCTAATTTGTTTAGCTTCCGATTTGGAGTTGTGTTGTTAGAATAAGTGGAATAATTAGAAAGTAAACTAACACACAAATGAAACATTAGATTGAAAGAAACTAATTTAGGAAAGACAAATTCAAACTCTAAATAACAACAGTTCCTTCAAATTCGTCCCATTGTTCTCTCTCCAAGGATTCGATTCAAGATACTGGCTCTAAGTTAGTTTAAGCAGCAGATTGTAGAATGACAACTTAGGAGAACAATATTGATGTAAAATGCATGTCCATTGCTAATGATTTAAGCTATGAAATTGAAGAACTAAAATGCTATGATATGGCTAAAATGCTGATATACTGATTCAAATGCAACTATAGTAACTATGCATGAAATCTAGGATTAAATCTACTTACGAGAAGGCTGTATTTATAGATTTTCGAAAGACAAGAATCTAGTTGGCGAAGATCAACAGTTGAGTTTCAAACCTGTCAAAATGAACGGTGTGAGATTCTAGAAGTTGAGAGAAAGATGGAAGGTTGAGAGAAATATAGAGAATGTTTTCAACCCATGAAACTATCTTTATTAAAAAATGGAGACAAACATGGCATTTGTCTTCTTATTAATTGAAAAGTTCGTTGAAAATTGAGGATAAATGCCAATTAAATAAATAAATTTATTTAATTATATGTGACATGTATTTTGGAAACTTCCATAATTAAATAATTAATTTTTAATTATGTGAGGTGAAAAAGATGAGTAATCAATATTTAATTAAGTGAGGTGAAAAAATATTAAATATAAAATATTTAATTTAAATGTGAAGTGAAGAATAAATATTCCATTGTTTGAATTTAAATGTTCAAACTTAGAAATAAAATGATAATTAAATAAATAAATTATGTAATTTATTTAATTTAATTAAGAGGAAAATAACAATAATTAAATAAACTTATTTATTTAATTAAACTAGAAGAATTAGAAAAATGAACGATATAAATAAATAATTAAATTTATTTATATGTAGATGACTTAGAATACTAATTAAATAATTCATATTTAATTAATTAACAGGTTTGATTTACCGTGACTATTTTTAGATGTGTACATTTTGCCCCTCTTTGAAGTGATGTGTTTTACGCACTTCTTTAAAGAATTTTGCCCCTGAATTAAAAAATTTACCAATGCTATATGCCCCCTCGAGAGATAAATCACGTGATGTGAATGATGAGGATAATTCAAAAGAATTTAAATGATTTTTGGAGAGATTTGGCGATTTAGCTCTTGAAATAACACTTTGCATAGTAAAAATAATAATAATTTCCCACTTTTACCGCCTTAAAAGGTGGAAAAGGTGAAAAGTCATTGTCATTTGAATAGTAACTTGTGGTAAATTTCAGAGCTTTGAGAGATAAAAACGAGATGTCGATTCATTATGAGCGTCACCGATTCGAGCGAGCCTGCCATTATCAGAGACCAACTATGCATGGACCTCCTATAAGTTGACTTGATCCTCCTTGTGAATTTTTTGATTGATTTTTAAGAATTTTTCAATTTTTTTAATTTTTTGAAACACTGCTTTAGCGAATGCGAGCCATAGTTTAGCGCATAGGATAGATAGAGTCACACATACAAAGTAGCGTATAGATGTAGAACAGTAGCGCATAGATGTGTAGAATAGCGCATAGGATACCTCAAGTAGTGCATCCAAGAATTCTACCCACGTAGGATGCTAGATTAGCGCATAGGCTAGATTTGCGCATTGATGAGATAATGTAGCACACCCGCAGGATAGAATAGCGTATAGGTGCTTTAGCACATACAAGGTTTGTTTTAGCGCATAGATGAGATAAAATCGTGCATTGATGAAGTTACACATTGCAGCTCTGTTTTAGTGCATCCATGGATTAAAGTTGCGCATACATGATTTAGCGCATTGACTGACTGTTTTAGCACATCCATGAATTTTTCCAATTGCTGAATTCTTTGAAGTGAAATTGACATGTGCTTGATGATTTTTGCTAGATTAGCCAACTGATTATATGCTTTTGAATAACATGAAGATAGATTAGCCTGATTTGATAAATTTGTCTTCATGCTTGGAGAACAAATAGTAATAAGTATGATAAATTTGCTTTCTTGATTGAAAGACAAATAGTAGAAATGATAAATTTTCTTTCCCGATTGAAAGACAAATAGGAATGATAGATGTTGAGTCGATTGACTATTTGTAAATCTGTTTCCATGCGATATGAAAAACAAATATATTAAGATTTATCTGCCTTCCTGCTTGAAGAAAAAACAAGATTTGATTTGATTGAGCTGATTGCCCATTGTAAATTTATTTCCATGCGATATGAAAAACAAATAGTAGATAAATTTGCTTTTCCGATTGAAAGACAAATGATAGATATGCTGATAAATTTCCTTTCCCGCGTGAAAAACAATAGATTGATAATTTGCTGATGTTGATTGATTGATTGATTGATGTATTTGCTTTCATGCCTGCTAAAAAGAAAAATAGATTGATAATTTGATGATTGATGTATGGATCTGATTGGATAGTGTTAAATATTCCCTATTGATTGATTTGCATGATTGCTTGTAATGTTATAAAGGAGGAATTTGACCTCCTCCAGATCAGAGAGAGATTTATCCGCACGTGGGATATGGTTCCTCGACTGTCCCAAGCTGATCTAGAGGTGATATATCAGTGTGGGTTGAGTCCACTGTTGAGGATCCCGTAGTATAAGATCAACAAGACACTGTTGATGACAATAGCTGAAAGGTGGCATAGTGAGCATAACACCTTTCATCTACCTACAGGAGAGATTACTATGACACCCGAGAATGTATATAGGATTTTGGGTATCCTTGTAGTTGGTGAGCTTGTGATCTATGATCACAAGGAGATTGGAGGGACTGATGCACTAACATGAGTCTTTTAGGATCCTCATGTCGACGGGTATGAGATTACTTGGAAGGATATGGTGGAGAGTTATGCCCCACTTCCTTCGATGTTATTAGGGTACATCGGTGGTTTCCTTTGTCCTGATCGCAGGTCAAAGGGACTATCTGTTGGCTGGGGTAGGATTCTAGAGGACATGCTTCTCCATCGGACTAGATATGCATGGGGATCATGCATACTTGCCCATTTGTATCATGATCTTCATCAGTTTGTGTACACAAATGGGAAGAGTCTCTCTTGTGGAGTTACTCTTTTATAGATATGGGCATGGGAGCATTTTGTGATTACTCACCCCATTGTTCGGAGAGATCGCCCACTTGACCATCCATACATTTATGCCTACATAGGTCCCCTTGTCTAGCCGATGTTGGGCAAGTTAGAGTACTGGCGACGCGTGTTAGATGACATGGATACAATCATCTAGATTCCATATCTGGAGTGTGATCCCTGGGAGGTTGATGATGTAGAGCTGCCCTACTGCACGAGATCAAGGTACTTGATTGGTTGTACCCCATTTATTATTGAGTGGTTCCTGGTTATGAGGGTATTGAGACAGTACATGTTAGTACAAATGATGCCACAGGGTGTGGAACACTATGCTAGGCATTGAGAGGATGTGCCAGAGTGGGGTCCATTTGTGACGATAGAGGCTGCTAGAGCCGAGTACATAGATTTGCAGCCAGATTATTGGGCGATACATCCAAAGGTTACAGATGCAGGGATGAAAAATGAGTATGCAACTTACTTCTATACACATCCCTTTCCGAGATTTACCAGCCCCATTATTGGGAGGACCAGTTATACAGCGGGCATGATGGTAGCCACAGGCATAGGCAAAGGTAGGGCAGCCATAGGCACAGGTACTAGCAAAGGTAGAGGGTGTGGAGTTCATGTATGTTGATGATGAGGAGGATGATGTGGAGGATTCATGTAGCTTGGAGGATAGTGATGATGATAGTGGGGATGACGAAGATTATGAGAGTAGTGGTCAGAGGTTCTTCTTTGATGTACCATTCAGGATGAGGCCTCAGACAATGAGAGTGGTGGATCAATCGAGTACTTCGGCCCCACAGATCACTATCAGGGCTCCTTCACAGGAAAAGATGGATACCTTGCAGACAGAGGTTCAGACTCTTCAAAGTCAGTTAGTACAGGCCTAGGTAACTATTAGCCAATTACAGGTATAGGTTGCACAACCACCATCTCCTAACCCACAGGTAGCTCAGCTTATAGCAGAGTGAGATAGATTTTGAGAGAGATGCATACAGGCCGAGGGGGTAGGTGAGAGATTCCTGAGATCAGTCGAGAGTACCTCTATTAGAAAGGTTATAGCAAAGGGATTGAAGACCACTCAGGAGGTTGAGTATTATAGGATGAGATATTTTGAGGCAGTGCCACCCGAGAGGAGGATTGCCTACACACAATCAGGTACTCGGTCTTGGACCCATTCTTGCAGCCATACCAGGAGTGCCACTACGAGTGTGGGTCAGCCAGTTAGACGAGAGATCAAATCTTTTGGGAGAAGAGATCTAGCGAGACCTACTACCTCGAGAGACAATAGTAGCTATGTGCCACAACCAGATGCCCTGCAGTGATGATTTGATTGATACATTTATTTCATTGTATTTGATATATCTTGTTGAAACATTTGATATCCTTGTACCCCTGGACATTTTTTTTGATGAGATCTATGATTTGCAGTGGTGATTTGATATGCATGTGTTATGGATTCATGTATGCATTTTATTTCTATATGCCATGTCATGTATGATTTTTATGATGATGATGCAAATGATGATGAAATGTAAATGATGATTCTTTTATTTTATGTATGATGATGCAATGATGATGAAATGTAACAAGATGTAATGAGAGAATGTGATGAGATATAAATGAGATGAATATTTAATGAATGATATGCACATGATATGAAAATGGGATATATATGAACTAAATAAATAATGATCATAATGATGATAATGATAATGATATGAATTGGTGAATAATGATAAATAATGATAATATGAAAATGAATGAAATGGATGCAATATTTTTATCAATGTAGATTTAAGTAAAATGATGTGAAACGAATACAAATGCAAATGTTGTGAAATGATATAATATGAGATGAATGATCAGTGCATAATATGATGAAAATGCTATAATATTTAAAGATGGATAATGATCATGATGAACTAAATGAGATTGAGTAATGATGATAATCATAATAATGATAATGAAATGATACGAAAAATGGAAAATAATGCAATGAATGATAAGGATACCCTAAATGAATAGTCATGATGAGATGATATGTAATGAATGATAATGCGATGTGATGCAATAAATATCCAAGTGTACTCAATTATTGTCTAAAAAGATATACAAGAATTCTACCAACCTTGAAAAATCTACTTAGACAACCTCCAAAATGCAAATCTAAATGAATCATGTAGTCCTAGAATGTAGTAATGAACCATTCTCTTATTTGTCATTCCATGTTGCGCTTGATTTTCATCATTGAGCCTTTTGATATGTTGAAAGTTAGGACAAGAATCAAAGGGTATGTTAGCACCAATGATGACCTGAGTACTACTTTCATGATTTTTGATATAGAAAATTAATACAAGCATCGAGGTATAATTCAACCAAGATGACTCGAGTATTGTTTGCATAAATAGACAAAAGTTAACCATTTTCTTATGCAAATTCCCAGATGTCATCAATGATACGTTGTAGAGCGTGTCTCGTGAAAAATTTGCACACTACTAGTGATTAGCTTACAAACAACAAGCAAATAAAAATCATACTCCTTCCTTGTGATTCTAGTTCAGTACATCATTGAAACATTCCAAAGATATGATGTCATCAAATGTTAAAACAACAATTCAACTTATGCTTTACGCTTGTCATTCATTTTATTCAGATTAAGATCATCCAATTTGTTTCAATTGTCTGTTGAACAGTCGTGTAGACTCAGTTTAATTGGACAATTTTGTTGTTTATGATATTCTGATTCCTGACACATGTTGCTATTTGTTTGCCAAAAATCTCCAAGAAGCGAATTGCCCCATAATGACCATGCACTCTGACTTCTGCTAGACACAACTACTGCTAAAGATAACCCTAATCATCAAGCCATGATGAGATCCTTGTCGTTTCAAGGAGATGTTGTGATGCACGATGCAGATGTGATGGCTAGGCATGTATGTGATGCCAATGAAAGATCGATATGCAAAATGTATCCCAATAGATTAGAGAGCCAAACAAAATTGCAAACAATGCCTATTTGCCAAGTTTTCACCATTTGTTTTTATTGCACTTTTTCTTGATTTTTTGATTTTTTTTTTCATTGTTGCCAAGACGCATGTTTACTAGGTTTTCATCAAGGCAACGATTTTTCCCTTTTAATTTTTTTGTATTTTTGCTCTTTTTGATTTTTTTTTGTATTTTTTCAGAAATTTTTAGAATGTTTTTGACACTTTTCAGGCATAAAATTTCTTCAAGTGAATGTTGTTGGTCGGATCTTCAAACAGGTCCCCTTTTGATGTTGATAACTGATATGCCCCTGATCCATATGCTGAAATGATAACGAACGGGCCCAACCAATTAGGTTCGAACTTGCCTTTCTTTTCCCAATCTTGCTGATTACGAGGGTTTTTTTTGAGAGCCAAGTCACCCACTTGAAAATTTCATGGTTTGACTCTGTGATTGTAGCTGTGGGACATAATTTGTTGATATCCCTTTAAATGATTAACTGCAGTTTGACGTCATTCATCAAGAAGTTCCAGCTCTTGCAACCTTGATACCCTGTAGTCTTCATCATTGATTAGCCCCTTTAGTGATACTTGAAGTGAGGGAATCTCACCTTCTAGTGTTAGAATAGATTCTGCTCCATAGACCAAAGCATAGGGAGTAGCACTTGTTGGTGTGCAAATACTTGTTCTGTATGCCCATAATGCTAGATTTAATTGGACATGCCAATCACGACCTGCCTCATTCACCGTTTTCTTCAAAATCTTCAAAATTGTTTTGTTTGAAGCTTCAACTTGACCATTCCCTTGTGGATAATAAGGTGTAGAGAACTTGTGTTGGAAGCGAAATCTTTCACATAGTTCATCAACATCTTGATTTTTAAAGGGTCTTCCATTGTCCGTGATAATGGAGTTGGGAATACCATATCGAAAAATGATATAGTTCAAAATGAATGAAGATATTTTTTTACCAGTAACAGTTGTTAGAGGAACAACTTTAATCCACTTAGTAAAATACTTTGAGGCTGTGATAATGAATTTGTGTCCATTTGAAGATGATGGATGTATCTTACCAACCAGATCCAATCCCCACTGAGTGAAAGGCCATGTTGTGGTGAAAGGTTGTAATTCTTGAGTAGGAGCATGAATAAGATTCCCATGAATTTGAAATTTTGCACATTTCTTAACAAAGATGAATGATTCCTTCTCCATGGTTGGCCAATAGTAACCCAATCTAACAAGTTTCTTTGCTAAGGTGAGTCCACTTGAGTGTGTCCCACAAATGCCACCATGTACCTATTGTAAGGCCTTTTTCGATTCATCGTGTTTGAGACATCTAAGGAGAGTACCATCCAGACCATGCCAGTATAAGATGTCAACAATTAAGGTGTAATGGGAGGACTGGCGGATGAAATTCATTTTCTGATTTCTAGACAAGTCTAAAGGTAAAATAGTATCCTTTAGGTAAGTGTAAATTTGACCATACAAGGGAGAATCAGAATTGGTTAAGTGGCAAATGATTTGAGTTTCTGGATTGTCATAAGCAGGAGAAAACAATTGTTCCACCAGGAAATCATACTGTGCTTGATTCACTGACAACTGGAGTAGAGATGTGATTGTAGCCATAACATCTGCTGCTTTATTATCAATACGTGGAATTTGTATGAACTTGATATCAACAAATTATTTCTTGAAATCATCCACCATCCTTTTGTAAGGTATTAAATTGTCATCCTTGGTGTGATATTCGTCATTGATTTGATTTATAACAAGTTGTGAATCACCAAAAACTTGAAGTTATGTGATGTTCTAGTCTACTGCAATTCACATGCCAATTAATAGTGCCTCATACTCAGCTATGTTGTTTGTGCAAGGGAACATTAGCCGATAAGATTTTGGAATTGTATGTCCTTGAGGTGTAATAAAAAGAATACCGGCCCTTGAACCATGTTGAGTGTAGGAACCATCAAAGTAGAGTGCCCATGACTGCTTAATAGCTGTTGTGAATACATCAACATCAGGAAAATCAATGTGTATGGGGTGTTTTGCTGGAATTGGTGCATCTGCTAACTGATCTGCAATTACCTATCCCTTTATGGCTTTGTGATCCACATAATGAATGTCAAATTCACTCAGAATCATGACCCATTTAGCCAACCTGCCAGTTAAGGTCGCCTTACTTAGAAGATATTTGAGTGGATCAATTTTAGCCACAAGATTTATTGTATGAGCTAGCATGTAGTGTCATAAATTTTGAGAAGTGAACACTACTGCTAAGACAAATTTTTCAATAAAGGTGTAATTTAGCTCATGACTTGTCAAAGTTCGATTGATGTAATAGATTGCTCGCTCCTTTCCTGAGTTGTCTTCCTGTGCCAATAATGCTCCTAGGGACACTTCTGTGGTAGAAATATACAATGAGTGGTGCACCTTGTACTGGTGGGATCAACACTGGTGGATTCATTAGATACTACTTTATCTGATCAAACATTGCTTCACATCGGTCTTCCCATTTAAATGGAACATTCTTGTGTAAGAGATGAGTAAATGGTAAACTTTTATCTACCAATTGGGCAATGAATCTTCAGATGGATTATAAACATCCCTGCAAAGAGTGTAACTGACTAATGTTCCTTGGTGGTGGCATATCAAGAATTTATTGTACCTTAGCTGGATCCACCTCAATTCCTTTTTTTGATACAATATAACCCAAAAAATTTCCAGATTTCACTCCAAAGACACATTTCTTTGGATTAAGTCTTACTTTGAATTGTTCCATTCTTTTGAAAATTTTAGAAAAAATATCTATGTGTCCTTCCTTGGTATTAGATTTGGTGAGGAGATCATCAATGTAATCCTCCATGAATGTATGCATCATATCATGAAAAATCATTGTCATTTCCCGCTGGTATGTAGTTCCTGCATTCTTCAACCCAAATGGCATTACATTCCAACAATAGGTACCCCAAGGGCATGTGAATGTTGTTTTATCCTGATCCTTTGGTGTAATCTTTATTTGGTTGTATCCTAAAAATCCATCCATTAATGAGTACATCACATGTCCAATAGTCAAATCAACAATCATATCTATGTTTGGCAAATGGAAATTGTCCTTAGGGCATGCCTTGTTCAAATCTCTGAAATCTGTACAAATTCTAATCCTTTCATTGGCTTTGAAATAGGTACGATATTGGAGATCCATTCCTCATAGTTGATAGACTGAATGAATCTGACATCTTAAAGTTTCTTTAACTCCTCTTTAACCAACAATGCAACATGTGGATGCATTTTTCCGAGTTTCCGCTTCACAGGTTTTGCTCCCGGCCTAATAGATAGATGATGCATGATGAGATCTAGATCCAATCTAGGCATATCTACGTAGGACCATGCAAAACTGATTTGATTGTTCTTGAGAAATTCTGTGAACCTTGGTATTTCCTCTTCTGTTAGAGATGCAGCAAGTTGTAAGACTTTGGGTTGTTCCGTAGTACCTATATTGAGTGCCTCCGTTGGTTCTATTAGAATAGAAGATCTTTCCTGGTAATGTTCTGGGAGAGTGTCAAGTTTCCCATCCTCTAGTGCCTTTGAAAGGTTTTCACTATTGGATACACTTTTTATTTTTCTCTTTCTTGATCTAATGCTGCCTTTGTTAGGTTTTCACCATTAGATCTTTCTTTTATGTTATTTATTTCATAGTTGAGAAACTTGGCACTTTCCTGTAAAAAAAAATGATCTTGTGATTCCCCAGCGGAACATGTTTCTGATTGGGATGAACAAAGGAAGTTTATGATGGTTTTGTCATTTGAAAAAGTTGGGATATCAATTGGTGCAATTTGTTCCCAATCAATGAGTTCAGGATAGACCAAAGGAAATGGATCATTAGGATGAGTAAGGTCACTAGCCATTAGGGTCATGATGCTATTATTAACATTGTTATGGGAGAGGTCTAGGATGGTATCCTCCTGTGGATGATCTGTCTCACTTTGAATTGAATCGTTCTCACTTGAGTCATGATCGCTTTGTAGAACGTAATCAAGCGAAGGACTTGAGATTTCCTCTTGTAAGAATGTGGGTGTAAATTTGTGTATGACATCCACCCCTTTATTCATCTAGAATGTATCATCAGAGATGTCATCCCATTCATATTCATTGGAGTCAGTGTCAGAATTGTTTTCTTGAATTCGCAGAATTGTTTCAACTAACTCCTCATTGGACATTATTTGTACTACTTCTTCCTTTGTATCTTCACCATATCCTAACCCAGTCTTATCCTTTGGGTGCATTGTTTTTAGTTGGATAGGTTCAACAATATCCTCCTTTATTTTACCTATAGGGCCATTTCCTTCATAACCCATTTGCTACGTTATTGCATATCCTTTTCCATATTTCTCTATGGTTAACTTGACATGTTGTACTGATTCTTCTTCATCTTTATAGAGCCAATCAAGGATACCTCTATATTCCATTTCATTTTCTTTGATAAATACTCCATCAAACTTGGTGATAGGAACTGAAGCTGAGGCTAAAGCTATTGTAGCCTACTGTATGGATGTTGATGGTTGACCATGGGATCTTGGAGATATGGGTAGATTAGAGAGAGATAAGGAATATTATCCCACCCCATTATCTTTCAATTTTAGCTTGGCGCAAAAATTACTTATCATTTCTCATGCTTGTTCATTGTATTTGGAGGTAGAGATGGCCAAAGAATCTCTATTATGTGGGATGAATGTGTCCTGAGTTGCTCTTAGATTAGAACAAGTTTGAATGCTAATGTGATCAGCTGGTATTGTTACTTCCTGTCCATCATATGGAAACTTCAAGCATTGATGATAAGTAGATGGAACAACTTGCATGTCATGGATCCAGGGATGATCCAAGAGTATGTTATAAGATAGATCCCGATCTAGAACCTGACAAAAATTATTCTTCACACCAGGTCCCACTCTGATTGGTAGCATGATGAGGCCTTTTGAAGCTCTTTCCTCATCATCGTATGCCTTGATCGCAATATTCCTTCACGGATCTATAGATTCTTCTAAATATTCCAAAGCGAGGACCATTTTTAAAGTACAAATGTTTAATCCATCTCCCCAATCTATTAGGACACGTCTAATTTGGGCTTTGTGAACCATAACCTCTAGGTAGAGTGATGAATTATGCAGATGGGTCATGGATGAGTCATCCTTCTTAGTAAAGGATAAACATGTGGATGAGGACAAGTGTCCCACCATGGCTTGAAATTTATTGATATCCAAATCAGGAGACACAGTTGTGTCAACAAGTGCTTTTTATAGAATGTCCTTATGTGCGGGTGATAATGTTAAGAGCTCCAAGATAGAAATTTGGGCCGATGTTTTTCATAGTTGATCGACCAAATTGTATTGATTTGGAGGGGGAATTTCCACTTTAGATGAGCTTCCTTTTACAATGATTTTTTCTTGTCCCCTTTTCGTAGCTTTGACCTCTCGATATTCTTGCTTACCTTTGATTCTGATAGCATTGATTTGCTGATCGTTAGTATAAATATTATTGATAATGGTGTCATGGACATGGTTAACATTCTTTCCCTTGTCACCCGAATATTACCCTTTTTGATAATCGGGGAGAGGATCCTTGAATGCCTGATGGTCATAATTGGCATTATTTCCTTTAACCGTGATAGTACGATTATCAATAAAATCTTGAACAATATTCTTTAACCGTTGACAATTATTTGTCTTATGACCTTTACACCTATGATATTCAGAAAAGTGTGAGTCATTCCACGATGGTGGTTTAACTCAAGGCTCATAATCTCTTTGTGGTGGCAATGTAATAGTGTTTTGATTCAATAGTTCTTTAAGAATGGACTCTAAAGACTGGCCCAAGGGAGTAAAACTCCATCGATTCGAAAAATATGAAGATCTGGGTGCATTTGAATTTTGATTATTGCCAAAATTATTTCCACGATTATTGGTCACATTCCCTTGATTGGATACATTACCTTGAGTACTAGAATTTCTAGTATTATTGCTACATTGGACACCTGATACATTAAGAACAATAGGCTTCACATTCATGTTATTAGCATCTACTGCCCCATCATTCACAACATTTTTATTTTGAGTGCAAAATCGTGACTTATCATTATTGTTACTATTTTTGTTGTTGTTTTTGTTGTACGAATTTGAACGTTATTTATCGATTTTCAGAACTCCATGCTTGACCAAGGCACCTTCAATAGTAATCGCATTTTCAATAAATTTTTCAAATGATTGAGGACAGTGAAGGTTTAGTTTGTAACTCATCTCTTGATTCAGACTATCAATAAAGATCTCCATCTTTTCTATTTCAGGAATAGGAGGGGAGTATCTGGCAAACACCCTTCTCCACCTTTGTAAAAATGTGGTGAAAGATTCCCTTACCTTTTGTTTCACCTTACATAGATCAAGCATGGTTATCTGGTGTTGGATGTTGTAGGAGTATTGCAATATAAATTTATTTATTAACTCCTCAAATGTTCTAATGGGGGGAGTGATCTTTGAAAGCCACTCCATGGATTGTCCACCCAGACTTCATGGAAACAATCGCATTAAGTAGGTATCTTCATGCGCAAATTCTAAGCTCATATTTTGAAAATCCCTCACATGTTCAATGGGGTATGTTTTCCCATTATACCTATCAAATTTAGGGATTTCACAATGTTTTGGAAAAGGAATTATTTGAAGACTCCCATCCAATGGATATGGACATATATCATCCAAAACATACTTGTTTGTTGTATCCCCTTGGATTTCCTTTATTTGCTGTTGTATTGCTTTTATCTGTTGAGTAAGAGCATTAAAATCATTAAGAGGGGTTTCAGGATTCTCTTTAATCCCTTATGTGTCAAAATTGACAGGTAACTTAGCTCCTTGATTAGCTAATGAAAGGAAATATCTTTCCTTGTTTCATTCTAAAATCCTGTCCATAAGAGTATGGAATTGGGGATCCTATTCCACTTCTTGGAGATTCTCTTATGTTATCTCTTCAGTATTTGAATTATGAAAGGGATTCTCTTCCCTGTCACTATTATCACCCATTTTGCTTATTGTACTTTCCCTTTCGTCTCTTTCTATGTGCTTTCGAGATCTTGTGACAACAGGCATAAGCTTTTGCCAAAATTTCTACTAACTTTGATAAAAAAGAATGAAATAGTGCAATTTTGATGGATATGAAAGTCAAGATAGAATTAAATTCTATGACTTATGAGATTTTTAATCTTTAGCTCATGATTCCCTGATTTAAAGGATGATAATCCTGTTGGTGGGAATTAAACCAAAGATAAAAAATAAATATGATTTTGCACTTTGTGAGGTTTGATCATAGCTTTGTAAAAATAAGGATTTGATAAATGCCTAATGTTCTTGAGTTCTCTATTGCAAAAATTGATTAGGATGAGTAGAGTATACAATTGCAAGTTGAGGTATGTAAGAGGAATGAATACGTTGACTATGATTATGCCTTTGAGAAAGGGCTCTTATTTGAAAGAAAGATTGCGAGTATAATGGTTCTACATCATAATCATCAGTAAAACCTCTAACAAAGTCGTGATATCGATGAATAAAGGTTTTGTGTTCAAGCAAAACCTTTCAACTTTGGTATAAAAATTTACTCTTTTTCAATAACTTCTTATAACTGAGAGATTTCTTTCGCTTTCTAATCTTCCTTTCTAGGGTCTTTTTGGAAAAAGTTGTAGACTTCCAAACCCTGAGCATAGAAAAAGACTAGACTGAGATGATTGATTTCTGAGTGTCAGAAAAATTAATTAGACTCGAAACATAGAAGCGCTAAATTTTTCAACAGATGCGCTAAAAGATCCAACCTATGCGCTAGAGTGTTGTAGGTATGTGCTAAAACAAAGTACAAATGTACTGAAATAGAGCATGAATGCGCTAAAACAAAGCATTTTTTGCGTCGAAACAAAGAAAAAATGCACTGAATCAAAGCACAAATGTGCCGAAATAGAGCACAAATGTGCTGAAACAAAGCACAAATGCGCCAAAATAGACCAGGGATGCGCCAAACTATCCAATTATTTTTTTGAGATAGACATGTTTTGACAGTTTGATATTTTTAGATGATTTTAATATGATTTAAATGTGAAAAAAATGACATACAATAGCAGACAGTTGTTTTGTAAATCCTAAAATCTAAACAAAGAGTGTATGTTCTTGAGATTTTCACGGGTATTGAACAAAATAAGCATCTCAGACAGACTCACTCTTCGTTGTCAAATAGGTCATCATAGGAATCACAACCCATAGCTTAAAATCATGTCGATTCACACAACCGTGTCACCCCCTAGAGGGTGCCCATGTTTTTATCTTTTCCAAGTGCGTACTCAAGGTTAGATTTATCAATCCCTTGAGAATAAAATCTGTGGTGATTATATGGTGAGTGTCTTGGGGGAAGATTCTTCCCTCCCCTTACATTATGATTGAAATGATGTTTGGATACTGACACGACTGGATTTCTACACTATGGTTTGTAGTAAAGGTTTTCGTTCGGCGTGGCAATAGATAAACTCCCTCAGGAGATCTCCCAATCTTTAGAACAAAGATTTTGGGGATGGTTATCTTGCTCACTTCCATTGAATATGGGTTTCCCCAAAATCCACTTTTGATTAGAGTGGGTTGGAAAACCTGGCTTTAGTTGTTCCCACTTAGGTTGTTCCCATAGGGTGAGTAATTTTTCCCACTACGATAGGACTTCTAAAGGATGTAATAAATCATGAATTGCATAAAATGAAATAGGTAAGTTTGGTGTTCTGATCACCCAGTAAAGGGGAGAGAATATACCTATTACCCAACAATCACAACAAACAAATGGTTCAATTTTAAATCCAAATGACAATTTTCTATGCTAAGTGAAGATTTTGCTTCACAACAAACATTGGATTCATTTTAACCAACATAAAATAAAGTTTGGTGACTATCCTAGGATTGATAAATTCTAGATTTTAAATGTCTATCCTAGGACTGCTTCATTTTACTTTAAAACTGAATTGAAAAATCCTATCCACGGATCGGTGTCAGAATCATAATTTAATTTCTTACAACCTCCATATGCACTAAAATAAGCCACCAATGTGCTAAATGAACAAACAACAATGCACCGAAACATGTCGTCTATGTGCTAAAATAGTCCATGGATGCGCTGAAATAGTTGATGGATGCACTAAAGCAGTCTATGGATGCGCTAAATCAAGGCTCGTATGCACTAAAATGCGACTCTAGTCTGTCACATGTTAAAAAAACCTTTGATAAAATGATTAAAAATGGGACAAGGCCCCATGGTGGGCACCAAAAATGTGTTGTTAGAATAAGTGGATTATTTAGAAAGTAAACTAACAAACAAATGAAACATTAGATTGAAAGAAACTAATTTAGAAAAGAAAAATGCAAACTCTAAATAACAACAACTCCAAATTTGTCCCATTGTTCTCTATCTCCAAGGATTCAATTCAAGATATTGGCTCTTAGTTGGTTTAAACAACAACTTGTAGAATGACAACTTAGGAGAACACGATTGATGTAAAATGCATGTCCATTGCTAATGATTTAAGCTATGATATTGAAGAACTAAAATGCTGATATGCTGATTCGAATGCAACTATAGTAACTACGCATGAAATCTAGGATGAAATTTACTTACAAGAAGGCTATATTTATAGATTTTCGAAAGGCAAGAATCTAGTTGGCAGAGATCAATGGTTGAGTTTCAAACCTGTCAAGATGAACGGTGTGAGATTTTGGAAGTTGAGAGAAAGATGGAAGGTTGAAAGAAAAATGGAGAATGTTTTCAAACCATGAAACTATCTTCATTCAAAATAGGAGACAAACATTGCATTTGTCTTTTTATTAATTGAAAAGTTATTTGAAAATTGAGGATAAATGCCAATTAACTAAATAAATTTATTTAATTATATGTGACATGTATTTTGGAAACTTCCATAATTATAATAATTAATATTTAATTATGTGAGAGGTGAAAAAGATGAGTAATTAAATATTTACAGTATTTAATTAAGTGAGGTGAAAAAGATATTAAATATAAAATATTCAATTTAAATGTGAAGTGAAGAATAAATATTCTATTGTTTGAATTTAAATGTTCAAACTTAGAAATAGAATGATAATTAAATAAATAAATTATGTAATTTATTTAATTTAATTAAGAGGAAAATAGCAATAATTAAATAAACTTGTTTATTTAATTAAACTAGAAGAATTAGAAAAATGAACGATATAAATAAATAATTAAATTTATTTATATGTAGATGACTTAAACTACTAATTAAATAATTCATATTTAATTAATTAACAGGTTTGATTTACCGTGACCATCTTTAGATGTGTATAGGAGTATTCCCGATTCTTATCATGTTAATTACTAATTGTGAGTTTCCCTCCAAATGATTTTTTTGTAGATTGAGTTTCAATCCTTTTTGAACACCAAACAAGGTGTTGCAAGTATGAGAAGATTGGTGTTGTCATTGATGTCAACAAGCTTGTTTTGTCATTGATGAGTAGAATTTTTTTGCAAGAGTATGTTGGTGTTATTCATGCTTTTATTAGTTGCATTATGGTGTCATTAGTAAGCTACAAATGTCAACCTCTAGTGTTGATTTGATAAGCTTCTATCTATGAATACATGGTTGAGTTGCTATGTTGCAATTCGCTAGGTGATGATGAGGAAGTACTAAAGGTGATGATGATGTGTCTCTGATACTTGGTTTTCAAGTGCTTTTGAGAAAATTTGATAAAAGAGGAAATAGTGTGTTGCTTTGTTGTTTTGGGTTGCAGAGTAGTGTTATGATGTTGCTCTACATTTATTTAGGTTGGAGATCTTGTGTGTTTTAGATATGTTGATCATAGGTGTTCAGAGGCGTTGTATTCAAAATTTGGTGTGCTGTATTGCTATACAGAAGAAGTTGTGTTCACCAGTGTGTGAACGGTTTATTGCAAAGGTATTTGAGATAAATGTTTTTTCTCTGTATTTCCCCACAATTCGGTTTGAGATCTTGTGGATCTAAAGGGGTGTTGATAGTGTTGGTATCTTTCTTCAGTTGAGGTTGTTTGAGGTTTGGTGCTTCAGAGGCCAGTTTCTTAAGTTGCAATGTTTGATAGAGTTATTTGAGTGTACGGAGTGTGTACATTTCTCTAGTGAAAGTTGTTGCGAAGGAGTTTGTTGGATTTCAAGGTGTTTGTGGAATATTCTAGATCATGTTCAAGTGAAATTTGTTGTCCACAAATTGTTGTTGGATCAAAAGAAGTGTGTATGTAAAATTTTAATGGTGTTTACATAGGTAACGAATGACCTTGGTGTTTACACTAATTGCGGTGGATGCTTATTGTTTGTAGAAGCATGTTGTAGCGCACTATTATAGATCTAGGTCCCAAATAAGTAGTGTGGTCCACTTTTAATTCTATCCACCATGAAAGTGTTTTGACATCGACTTAATTTGAATTTGCACGGTTGCTATGCATAATCAACCTTGGAGAATGGTTTGAAGGTTGAAGATGTTATAAATAAGAGTTGAATTGTCGAGGGATGATCAAATACATAATAGATATGTGAACGATGCAAATTCCAAAGTGTTAAGAGTGCAAATTTGAGAAGTGCAGTACGATCTTTCATGTATTAGATTGCTAGATGTAGTGAGTAGAAGGTATTTACAATTCTTCACTCAAGCTGCAAAGGTGTTGGTGATATTGTGGTGGATTTCCTTGTTGTATTGAGATGGATTTCTCTGTGTAACATTATTCTTTATCTTTTTTCATATTTTGGTAGTGAGCCTTTCTTTGAGTAGTGAGCCCTCCGATAGTGAGCCCCTTGTATTCGATGTTCATATTACTTTATATAATGAGCTAATCCTCACCGTGGTTTTTTGCATCTTGGGTTTTCCATATAAATTTAGTGTTCTCTTGTGTATGGTGTATGGTGTTGATTTGATTTAGTTCCTAATATTTTCTTTTCATGCTAAATCATTATAACAGATTAAGGGTTAATTGAATGAATGTGGATCTGAATGTTTGTGAGGGTTTTAAAGATTTAAGGTACAATTGATTTACCACCCCTCTTAGTTGTCTTGTGTATTCAACAAATGGTATTAGAGAAAGGTTCCTTGGAAGAAAGCTTAACCGTTTAAGGTAGATCTAAGATGGCACACAAGAAAGAGATCCCTATATTTGATGAAACTGATTATGCATTCTTGAAGACAAGGATGGAAATATTTTTTGGTTTATCTTGGATATGATGTCTGGAAGTCTGTTAAGGCTTGATGCACTGAACCTACAAATGGTCCAAGTACTGTTGATGAGATCAAAGCCTATGAAAGATGGTAAAGCAAGGTATGCTCTCTTAAATAATCTTACAAATTTTGAATTGGTGAAAGTTATGAGTATGAAACATTGCTAATTTTTTTTGGGAAAAGTTAGAAAGTATTCATGAAGAAGATGATAAGGTGAAAGAAGCTAAGATGCAAAATCTGAAGATAATGTTTGAGAACTTGCGGATGTCTGAAGAAGAAAATGCTATAAGCTATATGCAAAGGGTAGATGAAGTTGTCAACTGCATCAAAGGTCTTGGTGGCAAACTCAAAGAACCAAAAGTGGTAAAGAAAATTCTCAAAACTCTTCCCAAATCCTATAGTCATAAAGTTTCTACTATTGAGGAATTTAAAAATCTAAATCAATATACCAAAGATCAGTTGTATGGTTCTTTAACTGCCTTTGAAATGAGAGAATTTAAAACAAATAATTGTGCAAAAATTGAGACTGCTTTTAAGTTCGGGAAATCAGAGGAGATTAAGGAATCAAATCAGGTGGATCTTGATGATAAAGAAGCTAACTTTGTAAGGATAATGAAGAAGGGTACTGGTAAGTACAGTGGTAAGTTTCCTTTCAATTTTTTTAGTTGTGGAAAGATAGGTCACTATGCTTCAAGATGTCCAAATAGAGTTTTGAATAACAAAAATAAGGAGAACAAAGGTAAGATGATCAAAAAAAGTTATTATGTTAGAAAAGATGCAAGTATTTCTGATGTTGAATCTGATTATGGAGATGATGATGATGATGATGATGATGATGAAGGCATATTCATGGATTTAAAAGATGAATATGTTTCTACTAACTTTGAGAGATGTGTGAAGGAAATCCCTCTAGAGACAAAGGATAAGATTGAAGGTACTTTGGTATCCGATTTTAATGCTAGATAGGAGAAGAACTATTGAATCATTAACATTGGATGCTCTAATCACATGACCATTGACAAGATTAAGTTTATTAAACCTGAAAAATATGATGGAGGATGTGTTAGATTTGGTGATGATACATCTACTAAAATATGTGGAAAGGGTTCCATCGGTTTTGATGGAAAGCGTAATACTGATGATGTTTACTATGTTAAGGGTTTAAGGCATAACCTTTTGAGTGTTAAAAAAATGTGTTGAAAAGGATACAAGCTTATGTTTCATGATGATGGATGTGAGATTAGAAAAGGATCTGAAACTTTGGTTGCTATTGGAAAAAGAACAGATGAATTTATTTTATCAACTTAAAGATGCTAATAGTCATTGCTTTATGACAGATGAATGAAAGTTGGATATGACACATGAGGATGTGTCATATCAATTTTTATAACCTAATAAGAATCAATTTAGTTCAAGCTATAAGAGATCTGCCAAAGATTACAAACCTATCAATGCTATTTGTAAAGAATGTCAAATTAGAAAACAAGCAAGAAGAAGCTTCAAAGTCTAATAACAATCTACTATCAGATTGTTGGAATTGGTACATACATATCTTTTTTGCCCTACAAGAGTAAGAAGTTTTCAAGGTGACAGATATTTCATGCTATTAATTGATGATTATTCTAAAATGACATGGGTTACCTTTCTCAAATAAGAACAAGAAGCTCTAGACAAGTTTAAAGAATTCAAAGTCATGGTTGAGAATGAAATGGATATAAAAACAAAATGTTTGAGATTTGATAGAGGTGGAGAATTCACTTCCAATGAGTTTAACATCTTTTGTGAGAATCATGGCATAAAAAGGCACTTGTTTACTCTAGGAATCTTCAAAAAAATGGAGTGGTTGAAAGAAAGAATAGGACTGTTCAAGAAGCTGTAAGAACAATGATGAAAGAGGAAAATCTAACGGAAATCTACTGGAAAAAAGAAATTCATACTATTGTTCATATACTTAATATAATTCAAGCAAGAGAAAACAACACAAATACTCCCTATGAGCTATAGTATGGAAGGATTCCTTGTCAAGTACTTCAGAGTGATTGGAAGTAAATGATATAAAAAGAGATGAAGATAACTTATGAAAGTTAAGGTCTAATGAAGGTATCTTCCTTGGATACTCTATTAGAAGCAAATATTATTGGTGCTACAATAAGAGATTGAGAAATATTGTTGAGAGTGCAAGTATAAGGGTTGATGAAGATTTATAGAAGAATTCAATGATGATAGATGGATATGAATCATATGACTCTTCATGCAGAGAAGAAGAAAAAATTGAAGAGAAGTGAGGATTGAAGAGGAAGAAGCTCTATAAAGGATTCATAAAATCCCTAAGTATGTGTAGAAGAATCATTGTGAAGATCAAATCATTGGAGATAAGAACAAAGGTGTACTAACAAGAAGGAAAACTGTTGAAGAATAGGGAAATCTATGTTTACTTTCTGATGTTGAATCTAAAATAGTGTTTGAGGCATACAAAGATGAATATTGGATCAAGACTATGGAAGAAGAACTGGTTCAAATTGAGAAGAATTAGACTTGAGAACTTGTCCCACGACCTACAAACAAAAATGTGATTGGAAGGGTATTTAGAAAAAAAATTAAATGAGAATAGAGAAGTGGTAAGAAACAAGGCAACGCTTGTGTGTGAAGACTAAGTTCACAAGTTGAAGGAATAGATTTTGAAGAGAAATTTGCTTTGGTGGCAAGAATGGAAGCTATTAGGATGTTTTTGGCTTTTGCAACACATAAGGATTTCAAAGTTTATCAAATGCATGTGAAGTATGGTTTCTTGAATGAAGAATTGGAAGAAGAGGTATACATAGAATAACCAGAAGGATTTCAATTATTTGAAAAAATGGATATGGTTTGCAGATTGAAGAAAACATTGTATGAATTGAAGCAAGTTCCTCTAGAGCTTGGTATGCAAGGTTGGATAAGTATTTGATACAACAAGGGTTCAATAAAGGTAAGAAAGATATCAATCTTTACTTTAAAATTGAAAAAGATCAAATCTTGATTGTGGTTGTACATGTTGATGACATAATATTTGGAGGCAATGAAGCTATGTGTAAGAAGTTTGCAGAAGAAATGTAGAAATATTTTGAAATGCCTATGTTTGGGGAGATGAATTTCTTCCTTGGATTGCAAATAAATCATATAGACAAAAATATTTTCATTTCAAAATCAAAGTATGCCAAAGAAATGTTGAAGAAGTTTAGAATGGAAGATTTTAAATCGGTGTGTACCCCTATGGTTATTGGTTGCAAGCCAAGCAAGAAAGATGAATCTCCTAAGGCTGATCAGAGCAAGTATAGATCAGTGATTGGTGGAATACTATATCTAATTGCTACTAGATTGGATATCATGCATGGAGTTTTTCTTTCAGCTAGATTTCAAGATCTTAGAGAGTCACATGTTGCAGTAGAGAAGAGGATATTTAGATACTTGAAGGGAATTTCAAATCATGGTTTGTGGTATCCAAATGATATTGATTTTACTTTGAGTGCTTACACAAATTCAGATTGGGCTAGTTGTGTGGATGATAGGAAAAGTATAAGTGGTGGTGCATTCTTTCTTGGATGCAGATTGGTGTCATGGCTAAGTAAGAAACAAGATTCAATGTCTTTATCTAGTGTAGAGGCAAAATACATTGTAACAACATCTTGCTGCACACAAGTGTTGTGGATGAGACAAATATTAAAGGATATTAGGGTAGTATATAATAAACCAAATTTTATCTTTTGTGATAATACAAGTGCTATCAATATTTCAAATAATCCAATAATGCATTCAAGGAAAAAAATTATCTCAATCCGATATCACTTTCTGAGAGATAAGGTTGTAGAAAATGAAGTTAAGCTTGAATATGTGCCTACAAAAGATTAGGTTGCTGATATATTCACTAAGGCTCTTCCTAAGGATACATTTGAGTATCTCTAGGAGAAGTTGGGGGTCATTCGCCCTCCTTTGAACAAGATGCACAAGGAGGTGCATCAGCCCAATGGATTTCAATATCCATTCTTTTATCTGGCTTGATGTTGGAGGCTATCTCTCAAGGGGAGTAGGTAGTGACATTGTTGGTTGTTGCAATTAGGGGGAGTAAGTGTTATCATAGTGCAATGGTTGTTGATTGGTGCAGTATGGTGTGTGATCCTGAGGGGGAGTATGTAAAGTATTAATATGGTGTGTGTTCCTTAGGGGGAGTATGTAGAGAAGTGGTGAATTGTATGATTAATGTCAAAGGGATAATAAATGATGCAAATACTTTGTCCTTTTCCATTGACGTCAAAGGGGGAGAATGAGACATGGGAAAAAGATAATCTATCAAAAGGGAGAGAGTGTAATGAGTTAGTTGTGCAAGGGGGAGAAAAGAGAAAAGGAAATAGGTATGTAGTAGAGCTGTTCTATCTTTCATGATTTTTCACGCCATGTGTTGTCATCAATGACAAAAGTGGAGATTTTTGCAAGTATAAGAAGATTGGTGTTATCATTGATGTCAACAAGCTTGTTTTGTTTTCATTGATGAGTAGAAGTTTTTTGTAAGAGTATGTTGGTGTTATCCATGCTTTGATTAGTTGCATTATGTTGTCATTAGTAAGCTACTAATGTCAACCTCTAGTGTTGCTTTGATAAGTTTTTTTCTATGAATATATGGTTGATTTTCTATGTTGTAGTTGGCTAGGTGGTGATGAGGAAGTACTAAAGGTGATGAGGATGTGTCTTTGATACTTTTTTTCAAGTGCTTTTGAAGAAATTTAATAAAAGAGGAAACAATGTGTTGTAGTGTTGTTTTGGGTTGCAAAGTAGTGTTCTAGTGTTGCTATGCATTTCTTCTAGGTTGAATATCTTCTTGTGCATTTCAAATATGTTGATTAGAGGTGTTTAAAGGCGTATTTAGAATTTGGTGTGTTGGATTTCTATATAAAATAAGTTATGTTCACCAGTGTGTGAACAATGTATTGCAGAGGTGTTTGGGAAAAATGTTTTTGCTCCACATTTCTACGCAATTTGGTTTCAAGTCTTGTGGATATGAAGGGGTGTTGACAGTGTTGGTATCTTTCTCCTATTGTGGTTGTTTGTGGTTTGGTGATTCAAATGTCAATTTCTTAAGTTGAAGTGTATGGAAGAGTTGTTTGAGTGTATTGGGTGTGTACATTTCTTAGGTTAAAGTTGTGAAGGATTTTGTTGGATTTCAAGGTGTTTGTGGAATATTCTAGATCATATTCAAGTGACATTTGTTGTCTACGAATTATTGTTGGAGATCAAAGGAAGCATGTACGTAAAAGTTTAATGGTGTTTACATGGGTAACAATCGACCTTGGTGTTTACACTAATTGTGGTGGATGCTTATTGTTTATAGAAGCATGTTGTAGCATGGTGTTATAGATTTGGGTCTCAAATAAGCAGTGGTGGTACAATTTCACTTCTATATGCCATGAAAGTGTTTTGGAACTAACCTAATTTAAATTTGCATGGTTGTTGTCCATAATTGACCTTGGAGAATGGTTTCAAGGTTGAAGATGGTATACATAAGAGTTGAGTTGTTGAGGGATGACAAGATACATAATAGAGATGCGAATGATGCAAATTATAGAGTGTTAGAGTGAAAATTTGAGAAGTGCAATGCGATCTTTTATGCGTTAGATTGCTAGATTTAGTGAGAAAAAGGTGTCTACAATTCTTCAGTCAAGCTATGAAGGTGTTGGTGATATTATGGTGGATTTATTTGTTGCATTGAGATGGATTTATCTATGTAACATTCTTCTTTATCTTCTTTCATATTCTAGTAGTGAGCCCTCCGACAATGGGCCCCTTGTATTCAGTGTTGATATTACTTTATATTGTGAGCTAATCCTCACTGTGGTTTTTTCCATCTCGGGTTTTCCATGCAAATCTAGTGTTCTCTTGTGTCTGGCGTTGATTTGATTTATTTTCTATTGTTTTATTTTCATGCTAAATCATTATAATAGATTAAGGGTTAATTGAATGAGTGGGGATCTGAATGTTTGTGAGGGTTTTGAAGCTTTAAGGTACAACTGATTCACCCCCCCTTAGTTGTCTTGTGCATTCAACACAAGGTAGCATGAAGTTCCACTTCATTTTTTGTTGCCACCCCAACCCCTTCGGTAATATTAGGAGGACTTCCCCTTCATGGTTTCTTATCACACATCCACACCTCACCTTTCCTATATTTCCTTTAGCCGCTCCATCAAAGTTGATTTTGAGCCATCCCCTATTTGGTGGATAACACTTGATGTAATGTGAAGCAAATTCTGCACACAAACAAGACATAAAGGAAATAAATTTGGGGATTGAGAATGCACCTAAAAAAGGTGTATATTGGTAAGAAGCTCAAACCCACAATTAGAACAATGTTGATTGCTTTGCTTAGAAAATACAAGCATGTGTTTGTGTAGTCATATGATGACCTAAAGGATTATAGAGAGGATATATTTCAGAATGAAATCCCCTTGAAGCCAATGCAAATCCTTTTTGGAAAATCAAAGAATAATAAACCCTACTTTGGCACACAAAATGTAGCAAGAGCTCATTAAGATCAGAGATGGTGGAATCATAAAACCTATCAGACATTCCACCTAGGTATCAAACTTGGTGTTAGTAAGGAAAAATAATGGAGATATTAGACTATACGTGGATTTTATAAATTTGAACATATCTTCATTGAAAGATAACTACCTGTTGCCTAATATGGGGGCATTGTTACACAAGGTTACTGGTTGTGATCTCTTGTCTATGATGGATTGGTTTTCTGGCTACAACCAATTAAAGGTAAAATAGTCAAAGCAATATAAGACTAATTTCACCACCCCATGAGGTACATATATCTATGTAAGGATGCCTTTTGGCTTAACTTACATTGGATCTACATTTCAGAGAGCTATGGATGTTTATTTTTTAGATTTCATAGATATATTAATGGCTATATATCAAGATGACCTCACAACATATTCCAAGAAAGAGGAGGAGCATTGTATGCACCTAGAAAAGATATTCAGAAGAGATTTGGAATATGGTATTTCATTGAACCCTAAGAAACGTACATTTGGGGTTATAGAAGGAAAATTGTTGGGGCATATACTCTCAAAGGAAGGAATAAGAATTGATGGACAAAAAGGGTTGCAACAATTGATAAAATCCTAATTCCTAAAACAGTGAAGGGGATTTAGTCATTTTTTGACCAGATAAATTTTTCCAGAAGGTTTGTTACAAACTTTTCTAAGACCACAAAATCCATCTCCAAGATGTTGAGAAAACAAGATATAGTTACACGGGGAGATGAACCTATAAAAGCATTCAATGACATTAAAAAGGCCATCAAAGAAGCACCAATGCTTAAATCCCCAAATTTTGCTAATCCTTTTCAATTATTTTCTTTTGTATCATTTCATACTATTGCTACTATTCTGTTACAAAAAATGACGAGGGTTATGAACAACCCATTGCTTTCTTTAACAAATCACTACAAGAAGAAAAATTGAAGTATGACATCATGGAAAAGTAAGCCTATTCTTTGGTTAAGGCCGCGAGAACTTTAGGACCTACTTGGTGCTGACTTTCTCTTTATGATATTTTGTCCTTGATGTCAAAACTATTGTTTAGTTTGGCATCTTCGTGATTGGTATTGGAATATGAATTTGGAATTCTTGATCATAATATTGGCACTCTTGTTCATATTCAGTCTTGGCATACTTGGTTTACATTTAGATGGTTTGGTTTCAGTTGGTTTTGGTATTCAATACTTATTCATGGACAACATTGTGTTGGTTATTATTCAGTTTTATTTGATTGTGGTACTGATTGTTGGATTCATGTGCAGAGGATTTATATCTGTTCAATGGAGTAATTTTTTCATACAGGTTGGATCAGTTTGTATATGTTTTCATGTGGTTGGCATATGTCTTGGTGACTTCTTCATCCATCTTGCTGGAATCATGACTTCATGGTGACTTTAGTTTTGTCATTATAGTGGGAAGGTATATCTTGTTTCAGTTTATATGTCTTCCATTCTGAAATTATAGGTGTATACATTCTGGTGACTACATTATATGGCAAAGGTTATCTTTAACTAATTTATGCTTGGACTTCATGACATATCATTTTTAAAAGTCTATGGTTTAGTATTTGTGTAGACTCAGGTGGTATATTTTTTATATAGCATCACTTTGCACATTTTTGTGCTTGTGATTCACTTTACATCAACTTGCATCTTGGTGTTACACTTTATAGTGCTTGGTCTACATTTAGTTGTTATCATTGATATTGTTATCGAGTCTTATAATGGTTGATTTATTTGTGCTTAAGATCGATAGGTGGTTTGTGGAAATAATGTAAAATCACTTTGAAAAGTGGCAAGGCATCATTTTGTGGAAACAATGTTCTATTTGTTAAGGTGGTCGACATTTGTTTCTTGAAGGTAATTTTTTTTGAAGACTTTGGTTCTATTTGTATAAGTGTAGACATGCAAAACTAACATCATGCATCTAATTCTGCTATTAATCAATTAAAGCAATTTATTGATTAAATCCTAAGGTTCATCAGACTTAATTAAATCAAATTATTTAATTAAGTTCCTAAAGTTCTTCTTATTTGATTTAATAAATCAAACTGATTTAAAATCAAATGTCACCTCCTAATATCATCCAAGTTAATTAATCTACATTAATTAACTTCTAATCATAATTACCATTCTCTAGCTTTTGACTCAACTAGAGTCAAATCCAAACTCTTAACTAACCCACCCACTTGCACCAATAAATCATTTATTTGATTTATTATTTCCTCTAATTACATTCAAAATGGAATCAAAATGGAATATTCTTCCAATTTGAATCTTCCCCCCAAAAGGGACTTGTCCCTTCCAACAAGGTTTTAAATGCTATTTGCACAAGTCAAACATGGCATTTATTGCACCTTTCATCCCCCCTAAACATGTCATTTCATCCAAATTTGAATTTCAAATTGGCACATTGGCCAAGACTTGCACATTCCTCACCCTCTCACAACTTGACAAGTGGCATCTTGTCATTGGTTTGTGAATTATCCCACATTCATCAAAATATTTCAGTCTCCTACCTTTGAATCTATAAAATGCAAAGCATTTCTCCAAAACAACTACAACACAAAATCTGAGAACAACACTTTCTCATTGCAAGGTTACTCTCTTCATTTGAGAATCAATCTTGCATCACAACACAATTTGACTACAACACATTTTTATGGCAAGGTTACTCTCTGATTTTGAGAACTAATCTTGCTCTTCATTTGGCATCTTGCTTATCATGGATTGGGAAAGGGCAGCTTTCTACACAACTAAGTTGCACCAATCCAATATGGGATAAATATACTTCATGTTTTACATGCTTTGCTTATCTTTGTTATTTGGTTGCATTTGAATCATGGAATATTATTTCATAGGGATATAAATTTCTGTTTATGTTGTTTTGTCATTCTATTAACATATTGCAGATTTTCATGTCCACAAAATGGCGCTAGAAGGAGGGGTTGAACCTCCGTTGAAGAAGGAAAGATTAAATTGTGTTCATTCTTCCTAGCTATAGAAAATCAAATGTTGTTTTAGAAGAAACCCATGCTTTGTCTGCAACATTTTTTGTTTTGGAATATCATTAGATAAATGCTCTGTTTGCAATGTCTTTGGTTTTCACTTCTCTTATATCACTATTTTCTTCATGTCAATCAAGATCTGTTATAAATTTATAAGTTTTGTTTATATACACTCCAAATTGCAAGAACATTCTCTTTTTCTGTTCATGTAAACTGTAACTTTTAGGCACTTGGTTACTGGTACGTTCAAATGTCTCCAAGTCAAAACATTAAAAGTTAGTAAAAACGTGGCAGGTCATTCACAGGTCTCCAAGTATTTTTTCAAATGTCCTAGTCTCGTGCATTTCCCAATCTTGGGCCTGCACATTAATTTCACCCACTGATATTGCTTGTGTCAGCTTAGAAATGTTTTCTTAAGGTTCAAGACACGTCCTTGGTTTGATTATGAGGAGTAAAGATACCTACTACTTACATCAACTTGAAAGTCTCTAAAAGCGACAATCAAATGATCTATGTGGTTTTGTATCATGCCTGAATGTTGAATAATGTTTTCATTTTCTCGCTTTCTGTGGACTATTGATATACCTTGATGAATGCACTGCTTATATTACTCTAGACAGATCTCACACAAATATTTAAGACATGGTTTTTAAAAGTATGATCTTTCATCTTTTATTTTTTTTTCATTACATATTGACCACATTTTAAGTTGCTCATTCATCATGTCATTAGCGACATTATGGCATACCATCGTAACTCTCTCCTGACAGGTTAAACAAAAAAAAAAAAAAATAGAAATCAAGAGATATTAAAACCGGACTCAAAATATCTACCTTGTAGATATGGGTTAATCCTTTCCACTGAGCGGCCTGCATTTCAAAGAGTTTTATATTTCTTTCTTTGTTGGCCACATCATTGTGAAGGATCACTTCGAAATGTCTGATCACAAAATTAAAGCGACGTTCTTGGAAGGAGTTACCCTCATCTCTCATCATCGTTCATCCGACAGAAAACAAAAAGGCCTTAGGGCGGGCTGTATACATTAACGCTTTCTCCCAACAGCTGGAGTCAAATATGGAGGAGCACCATTTAAGATTAGTGTGAGCTAAAGTCAAGAGCATTGAATGAAAGAAAAAAGGATCAGGTACGGGAGGCAGTCACTGGATTTGAAAGGTAAAGGCAGAAGCAGGCCGCCATCTATTAACACTGCAAACTTATTGGTCAATTTTGAACATGCATTAAATATCTGATTTCTTTCTGCTAATAAAATTGGCAATCACTATCAGGCATTAAAATCTGCAAGAAAATTCTTATGTTCCATACCTTCTGATCTTAACTTTAGGCTTGTAAAGTCAAAGGTGGTTTGCTGGAATTTACACCCGCAAGTTGTGAATTTAGAATGTTTTTGTTAACAGATTTTTTTGTCATAGGTACTTCTACTATTTGGTGAAAATAATCACAGTCATTTGTCAACAAAGAGTAGTTTTACCCACTTGTGATCATATAGTGTAATTAATCTTCAGCATTGCACCACCAATACCTATGGAAAGGCGAAAAAAATTAATGTTGGTAGATATCAAAATACAATGATTACATCTTAGTTCTGGCTGTGTTTATTTTCTATTGAGTGCCATGTCAAAATCCCCCAACTGCCCCCTCACCTGTGTTTGAATGATGGCGGTGACAGAAGCTCAAAAATAATAAAAGATAAATACATTAATGTGTTTAGAGAGCCACAAAAATAATGATGCTTTTATTATTAACTTCATATTTCAGGGACTCCAAACCCAGTTGGAATGTCATGGCATGGGAATTGATGATTTACTTATTGCAGGTTATTCTTATTGCATGTAACAGCGGAGATAGACATGTAAATTGGTGAAGTCAAAAAGAAATGCAGATTTATTTATGCTAGAAAGGGAGCCTTTGAGAAACTCGATTGACTCGATAACAAGGGGGGCTAACTTTTTCAATATTCACTTGTATTAATGATTTAAAGCATTGTTTATTTTATTACAAGCTTTGCATGATGACTGTAGTTTTCATTTTGTTACAAATATTGTATGTCATTAATTTTTTATTTTTTTTGAAGAAAATCACATTTCTAAGTTTCCACTTTGTATTGTTTTATAGGTTGACATCAAGGTTGAAATTGAAGGTTGAAACATCAAGGTTGAAATCAAGGTGGACATTTGAAGACAAGTACCTAAATTGAACAAAGGAACAAGGTTGCCATCAAACGAAAACGAAAGCGAATGGAGTGGAGTTGGAGATATTTCTTGAAATCAAGACTTGGAAAAAGCATTTTTTAATGCTTATTTTAAATCTTAGAGCTTCAATTCACTACCCTTTTTTTTTGTTTTAAACCAACTCACATTTCTCTTTGGGTTTAAAATTAACCACTTGGCTTGATCTTTTCAAAGTTGGTTAAAAAGAACCTTAGACATTTACTAGATTTCAATTTGGACTTAAAATTGGACAAGGCAAATTTCATATTTCATTTGGTGCTTTTAAAACGAACTCATCACTGCTTTTTGGGACTTAAAATGAACAATTGTTTGCCATGTTTTGTAATCCTTTTCACAAATTAACATCACTTAAAATGCGTATGCGCTTCTCTCGCGCTTCACAATGATCTTGAGAATCAAAAGCATTTTGGTGATATTAACTTGTGAAAAAGATTGCCTCCACATTTCAATTTGGGCACTTAAAATTGAACAAAACATGCGAGTGTGAGCATGACATATTGTGGAGGTTTTCCCCTTTGTTTTTCAACAAAGGTTGTGTAAACGATGGGATATGTTAGATCGCTTTTGTTTATCTTAGAGGGCCTACCTTGTGGGAAAAAGTAATCACCCAAGGGAACGACCCAACCGGGAACACGCTAAAGCCAAGCGACTTCCAACTGGTATATAAGTGTGGATATTGGAACAAAGGCCAATATCACGAGGATTATTCCGATGAGATGGACAACAATGGACTCTCGCCGATGTTGGATAATCCCCCACGAACGGAATGCTTGAATTAGAACCCTTTGTTTAGAAAAAGGTAAAAACCTTGTCTATCTTGTTGGTGCAAAAGGTCATGTCCTTTGAAGCTGCCCCACATTATACATGCGATCTTGTTGTGGAAATGGAAAGTATGCCATGGGAGATTCATGGGTACTAATGCTTGGCTGACCCGAATAAGTGAGTGCCGTGGAGGGGAGCCAGTGTGGTCAAGCATTTGGCGATTCGCACAAGATATGTGCAGCTGGATTTATCCAAGTGGGAGCCCAACAAGATATTGCCTCATCATCCTAGGGTTGTAAAAAGTGTTTGGAATCAAAAACACTTTGCTTGGATTCAAAACATTGAAAAGTGAACATTCACAAGAGCCTCAAATTTCAAACACCTTGGAAGAAACAAATATCCTTTGACGAATTTAAGCACTCTTGCTTTCCCTAGGGATCATATCCTTAGAGGTTTCTAAGTGCTGGAATTCTATCATCATTTGTTTTCAAAAAGGTTAAACATAGGTAACTTTTGCCCTATTTTCCTCGATTTCCACACAAAGGACCTTGTGGGATGAAGAAGAAAGCAGGACATTAGACATTCAGTTTGAAAACATAATCAAGCAAGTGTCTTGGATAAAAAGAACCTTATTTAACCAAGATAAAAAGACAAATTAGATTACACATGTGTTTTCTAACATGATTTCCTGGAAGGTCAAAATCCCAAAACCAAAGTTCAAGAAGCTTAGTCTGAAAGCTCGTGAGGAGTGTCTTGAGATCCTGAGTTGTATGAGTTTTACTATCACCAGCATCCTGAACTTTTTGAAAGGTTTGCTTTCCTCTCATAGGAAATATAGCATGTCCTTCAATGCTGAGGTCTTGTAAGAAGAAGTGTTATCTAGGTCAAGTCTAAGATCAAATTCAATCACTTTCATCCATCTCTCAACCATCAACATCAATCAAATTTCCATTTCACCAACAACTCTTGGAAACTTTGTAAACATCTTTTATGCTAAACTTTGAGGTGAAATCAAAACCTCTTTGTTTGACTTAACACAACTAGTCAAACCATCATCTTATACACGAGTTTTCTCTAGGATAACACAACTTCCTAGGGTTTATGAGTTCATCTTGTTTGGCTTAACACACCTAGCCAAATTATCAAATCATCACCCCGTTTGAATTAACACACTTAGTCAAACTACCATCTTGTAGGAGTTCACTCTACAAATAACACAACTTCCTAGAGCTTTACGATTACATTCATCACTCTTGGTTGACTTAACACACCTAGTCAAACCATCAATCCAATCACGAATCAATCAAATCAAGTCCTAAAAGTTTAGCATTTCCTTCAAAATTTCTTTAGGAGTTCCATTCATCCGTATCACTCATCTTTCATTTATCTCATCCTCGTCATCGCTTTGATCCTTCAATTATCCTAGTTCTTCATTTCTTTGAACCTAAGGTTTAGACCGATCTAAAGGATTAGAGGTTCATCTCTTACATTCTTGAAAATTGATCTTCATTTTATGGTTCAAACTCGATCTCAACACAAGAGGGACATGAAATATAAACTTGATCCATCCATCATGAGCAATTCAAGTCAACCAAACTATCCAAGTCTCGCAATGCCAATTGATTATCGAAACTCACATTTATGCAATTCAAACATGGCATCATTATCTCCTGCAAACTTCAACGATACGAATGTGAGTATGCCCAATCTAAAGTTTGGAACACCTTTCCCAATGATATATTTAAATCCAAGTCCAAATCTGCAAATCTATCAACCAAACACTCAATGCATGAGTTTTCCAAACAACATTATCCCACCAAATCCATACATGCCAAATATAAGTTTGTCAAACGTGATCATTTCAAATCCACACTTGGTAAACTTTGGTGTAGACATGTTTGCGAATCCCATTAATATTGTTCAAAATCCAAGCAATATATTGGAAACTCCATATGTTGATTCAATTCAAGGTAACACCATGCAAAATCAAAGTTACCTAAATCAAGGCAATGTGTTTCCCAATCATGACAATGTTCAATATCAACCAACAATGCCAAATCAAAACATCACACCAAATCATCCCATTTTTCCATCGATATCGCAACAGCAGATGGCAACCATTCAAGCAATCCCAACAATCAACACCATTCCCATTCCACCACCACCATCGCCAAAACACAGCACAACCAATTCATTCTCCATCATGTTGCAAGCTCCTCAAGAATCTTCCCACAAAAAGGCACTCCAAGCCCAACAAGCTGCATAAGTTGCACAAGCGGCTCAAGTAGCTCGACAAGCTCAAGCTCAAGCTCAAGCCCAACACCAAGCCCGACAGGGTCAAGAAGAATTTCGGGCATTATTGCAAGAAATCCATCAACAAGTGCATCAAAAAATAGCTCAACAACAAGCCCAACAAAAAGCATTGTTGGCACAACAATGACACGACCAACAACAAGTGTTGTTGGCTCAGCAACAAACACATGAATTACTCGCTCAACAAAGCTTGCAATAGATTCCCACCACAATTCTTGAAATAAAAAATCAAGATCAATCTGTCAATAAGCACCTTGAAGATGTTTCCACATCATCCGACGATCAAATCACACCCCTAAAGCCACTTTTCAATCATGATCAAAACTCACCAACGATGTCCAACAGTGATCTATTCAAAGGAGGGTTAACATTATTTGATCCTATAATTTGTGATCCTTCAACTAATGATCATGTTGAAAGTGTCTCTACATCACCTAATGAGTTAGAGGACATATCTCAAGAATTTATTCCAAAGCATGATCAACATTCACCAAGGTCTTGCAATGGTCCTTTCCAAGACATATTGACATCTTTTGACCTCATGATAGCAGATATTGAAGAAATCCTTAACTCACCATTCGATCCAAATTCATTCAAAGAACAAGCAGATATTAATCCAATTCCCATGCCTAAGGACGATGTCCAAGAATCCCTTCTAAGCAATCCATCCTATGAAATTGACCCATGTCAAGAACTTGATGCAAAGCATGTCAAAAGTGATTCTGAAATCACTCAAGATCGAGAATTCGTATCTTCAAGATACTACAATGATCTAATGGGCACTCTTTTATCTATACAAGATGTCGCAAATGATGATCATATCCATATAGCACACACTCGTCCATCTACCCATGAGATGCTTTCTTTGGATGGACATGTAGATGATCTTCATTGAAAACAAGAGTCTCATACTCTTGACAACATTACCAAGGAACAAGAGTCTCCTACTCTTAACATTTGTGAACAAGACCAAGATGTGAAAAAAATTGGAGACATAGCAGAAACAAATCATGATGAAGGCTTCTACATAATTCGTGAATCAGAAACATCCTATGAAGTGAGTCATGAGGAAGACTTTTGTGTGGATAGTGAAGCATCAACACTTCTTGAAGAAGAATTACAATCTGATATCTCACAAGATCAAGTTAAAAATATCAATCAGGCATTCATCCCACATATGAAAGATCCTATCACTTATAAAGTTGGATCGCTTACCTTTCTTAGAGCAAGCTATCTCGTCAATAAAGAAGCTGACACTTTTGAAGGTCCACGACAGAGCAGAGAAAGAGCGACACCTTGTTTGCAAGGTAAATCATATCCTATGGAAAATAAATTTTTTCAATAGATGAATTATCAAGGCAGAGGATTAGGTCTACATGAACAAGGAATCCTAGAACCAGTGCGGATTATCGACAATCCTAAGCATCAAGGCCTTGGTTATTTGACAATCAAGGGATCTCAACATATTAGTAATACTCCCACAAAATTGGGGGCAACTTTGTCACAAGCAAACATCAACATAGGGAGCACGAGAATCCTTATGATGAAACCGATGCCAATACTACAACTTGCCACGTCATGAATCTTCATCCACCCATCACCCCATCCACAAATTGGGACCAACAAAAAGAGAAATATTTGAATCGAAGCATGAAAAAAGTCATCGAAGAAAAAGAAGTTAAGAAGCATATCGGACAAATCAAATACAAGTGGATACCAAAGAATACAAATCCCTATCAAACTCCATTAGTCAAAGAAACTATCGGGAAAAATCAAAAAGGGAAAAGTATCCATCAAAGATGTCGCCAAAAGTGAAAACATGTTTCTCAAGCAACATACAAAGTGTATGAAGCAGTTGGTCCTAATTCCACACACACTTTTGTATCCACCCATTATTGCTCATCTTCCCAAGTTTGGAGAGTCAAAGGTTCCAAACTATCGACTAATCCATCTTTTATCCCTAAATACACTCCATCCACGCCTCCACGCATGAAATCCAATTCTCATATTGACCATGTATTGGCAACAACCCTTCATCATAAGGATTCAGAAGGCACTCTATTGCGATGTACGCACAAAGACATAGTTAACTCCGATATCAGCAAAGCAGATCAGGGATCTAAAAAGTTGCATTCAAGTGCACGTGTCTTGGCAAAACAACTTCTCCAAGCAGGATACTGATGGCACGTTATGAAAGAAACATCAACATCAATAGTACCAGGTGGTTTAGTATCAGCTTAAAATCTCTTAGAAAATACAAAAAAAAAAAATTAGAAAAAGTCCTGAAAAAAAATGGTTACCTTGATGAAAACCTGGCAAACAGGCGTCTTGGTGATAACAAAAAAATAAAAAAATACAAAAAATTCAAAAAAATAGAAAAAAGATTGAAAATAGTAAAGAGAAAAATCGTCCTCTAGCAAAAACCATTTCGGTGGCGCTTTGGACAGGTACCATGATGAAAACCTAGCAAACAGGCATCATGTGTAGAATCGAGCATCTACGTGCACCAGTTCAGGAGAAAGAATCTTATCAGATCCATAATAAAACTAACATTCTAGTCATATCATTCATTCGTCCATGAACCATTTATCCAACCTTACCTTGATCTTGATAAAATTTTGGTAAACGCTTTACACTTGTTTATGGTAAACATCTTGACATGGGTCATTTTCACTGATCCCATCCTATCCAACGCTATTTGAGCCTTAAAGCACCATTTGAATGAGCATTCCTCTGTTCAAACACCCTTATCTTATCGCAAGATAATTCATATCCATTCGTCCAAGAATCTACCCATGGTCGTTCAAACATTGCTAGACACTGGGGGCAGATATTTGCATCTTGCTTCAGGAATAAATCTTGATCTATATCTTCACACTTATGTGGTGATCCGATCATTGACAAATGTGAAATAAAACTGGTCAAAGCATTTGTGAGCCAAAATCCCAAATCACTAGCCCATGGCATATTTGACAAGAAGATGTTCCTTATCAAGACGATATTTTATCAAACATCAATCCAAATAATCAATATCAGTTGCATCTAATGTGTACTTCAATGTCACATCAAATCATCAAAGCTATTTTGTTCCAAATCAAGCTTCATCAATCTTAATCAGTCGAATCCAATCAATTATCACCTTGTTTGACTTGACACACTTAGTCAAACTATTATCTTGTGCACGAGTTTACTCTAGGATAACACAACTTCCTTGGGTTTACAAATTCGTCATCATCTTTGTTTGGCTTAACACACTTAGCCAAATTATCAAATCCATAATCACCTCGTTTAGCTTAACACACCTAGCCAAATCATCCTTTTTGTACGAGTTTACTCTAGGATAACATAGCTTCCTGGAACTTACAAGTGCATTATCACTTTTGTTTGACTTAACACACTTAGTCAAACAATCAATCCATCAATCCGATTGATCAACATTAAGCTTGGTTTTCAACAAAATCCCAAAACAAAGCATTGATACCATCACATATCGTATCCAAATCATCAAAATCATGCGAAAATCCAAAAACATTCAAAAAACTCATCAAAATTTCAAAAACATCCAAATCATTCAAAAAATCCAAAAACATGTCGAAATATCGAAAAATCTTCAAAATTCATCATTTAGTCTTGTCAGTCTTCCACCTTGTCGAACTACGTCATCTCTGAGCTTGAATGTAGGCAAGGTTGATCTTTGATCATCCCCCGAGATGGTTAGGTCAGTCCTTTAGGTGTCCGTCGCATTGGGAATCCGTTTGCCCATCTAGTTTGGATCTTAGGTCAGTCCTTTAATCAATAAAAGGGGCAATCCGTTTGTCCATCTTATCATCAAACCAGTCTTTCACCTTGTCGAACTACGTCATCTCTGAGCTTGAATGTAGGCAAGGTTGATCTTTGATCATCCCTCGAGACAGTTAGGTCAGTCCTTTAGGCGTCCGTCGCATTGGCAATCCGTTTGCCCATCTAGTCTGCATCTTAAGTCAGTCCTTTAAGCAATAAAAAAAGGGGGGCAACCTGTTTGCCCATCCGTCTTATCATCAAGTCAGTCTACCACCAGTCAAACTACGTGGTCTCTGCGTATATAACGTAGGCAAGGCTAATCTATGGATCAGCTCCCAAGACCCCTAGGATAGGTCTTTAAGTTAGTTTGTTCGTCTTAAAATCTTGAAAATACCAAAAACATTTGTAAAACATCTCAAAATTCCAAAAACAGCCTCAAAACATTTGAAAAAACCAAAATGGTGCATCCATTTCATCTCGGTTTCACCCGCAATAATCACCGCTCATAATAAATTATTGTCGCCTTCATCCTTTGGTGAAGCAATCAGAAGCAAGTTTAGCAGGTTCCAAAGTGAACACCTAATCATCAGAGTCTTCAATCTAGATCAATAAGCAAGCAAGTTGGTCAACTCAGAGTATCAATAGCTTATCACCCAATCAGTCCCATCAAAACCCTGATCACTACATGTCCTAGGATGAAGCTTTCCTACGATGGACATTAGCATCAGGTACCCCTCACAGTAGTTTAGCCTTGGCTAGCGGTACGGTGAACATCAGCTTGTTTGTTTGCTTTATTTTGGTCTTTTTTACTTATCTTATTTTGCGCCATTCCAAGGACCTCTCAATGATGCCTAAACAAAATAGGTTTAGAGAGAAAGGAATGGGGCAATGATCATTATCTTTTTATCTGCTGTGCTTGTTGGATATTCTTGTAAAATAACTTCGTCATGCATACTTTGTTTTGTTTGTAGGAAAGATGTTTTAGGTATCTTGTTGACCACATAAGAAGGCTTGCCTTTTTATGTTTTGGCCCGAGATGTCTGGAATATCTGAACTGCATTTTGAATAAGGTTATGTTTGTCAAGTGTGAACAAGAGTACTCCTATCTGTCTGACGAGTCAAAGTCCATCACACTAGGCGCCACGCCATCCTGGTTCTTAATACCTTGATGCATCGCACCTACGTGTGTTATCAAACATAAAGAAAGGTATGCTCTTTTCCCATCCTTGGATAAGCAATACATCATCATCTTTCATCATTTCTAATAAAGTTGGTTTGTTGAACTTCTGCCTCTTCTTGGATTCAAGGGTTGATCCCTCTCATTCTTCTATCCTATTTCACGCTAACAATACATCCATCTTGCATCCATCTTGCATCTGCATTCTCATTCTACATAATCACGTCATATCATCATAGGACAACATCATCCATCGCATTCATCTCACATGCATTGCATAATCGCAAACATCTCATTTTCATAATCATTTAAGTTGTTTAGGATAATATAAATTTGTTATTCTAAGCATCTTCCAAACATCTCATTTCCATCATCATTATCATATAGATCATATAGTCTCGCAATCCATACATTCATTTTGAACCTCTTTGTCGCGAGATCCACCTCAATCTTTTCACTCAATCTCTCGAGGGGGCAATGTACTAACATATTTCTTTTCGCTGGGGCATTTGAAAAATCAGATTTTTTTTAAAATTTTGATGTTAGCGGCATCATTCTTTGAACCAATGCAACGAGTACATTGCTTCAAAGAGGGGCAAAATGTAGACATGCAAAACTAACATCATGCATCCAATTCTACTATTAATCAATTAAAGCAATTTATTGATTAAATCCTAAGGTTCATCAGACTTAATTAAATCAAATTATTTAATTAAGTTCCTAAAGTTCTTCTTATTTGATTTAATAAATCAAACTAATTTAAAATCAAATGTCACCTCCTAATATCATCCAAGTTAATTAATCTACATTAATTAACTTCTAATCATAATTACCATTCTCTAGCTTTTGACTCAACTAGAGTCAAATCCAAACTCTTAACTAACCCACCCACTTGCACCAATAAATCATTTATTTGATTTATTATTTCCTCTAATTACATTCAAAATGGAATCAAAATGGAATATTCTTCCAATTTGAATCTTCCCCCCAAAAGGGACTTGTCCCTTCCAACAAGGTTTTAAATGCTATTTGCACAAGTCAAACATGGCATTTATTGCACCTTTCATCCCCCCTAAACATGTCATTTCATCCAAATTTGAATTTCAAATTGGCACATTGGCCAAGACTTGCACATTCCTCACCCTCTCACAACTTGACAAGTGGCACCTTGTCATTGGTTTGTGAATCATCCCACATTCATCAAAATCTTTCAATCTCCTACCTTTGAATCTATAAAATGCAAAGCATTTCTCCAAAACAACTACAACACAAAATCTGAGAACAACACTTTCTCATTGCAAGGTTACTCTCTTCATTTGAGAATCAATCTTGCATCACAACACAATTTGACTACAACACATTTTTATGGCAAGGTTACTCTTTGATTTTGAGAACTAATCTTGCTCTTCATTTGACATCTTGCTTATCATGGATTGGGAAAGGGCAACTTTCTACACAACTAAGTTGCACCAATCCAATATGGGATAAATATATTTCATGTTTTACATGCTTTGCTTATCTTTGTTATTTGGTTGCATTTGAATCATGAAGTATTATTTCATAGGGATATAAATTTCTATTTATGTTGTTTTGTCATTCTACTAACATATTGCAGATTTTCATGTCCACAATAAGTTCATTCAGGAATTTGAAGATGAAATCAGGGACAACATGAATAGTAGGATTAACCAACTAACAGAGTTGGATGAATCAAGAAGGGGAGCATAAAATATCAACTTGAAGAAGCAATTGTAGGTGAGATATCTATTTGACAAGAAAGCTACAGAAAGGAAATTTGTTGTAGGAGACATTGTTTTAATGTGGAATGCTAGAATCCATGATAAGGGAAAATATGGTAAATTTGAGGCCCTTTGGATTGGCCCTTATTTCATTTATGGAAATCATGGTGAAAATTCATATTGTTTGTAGAACATGAATGTAGAATTGTTGGAATTGCTAGTGCATGGAAAATTACTCAAACCCTACTTTTCGTAAGTATGAAATATCAATGCACAGTACTATATTGTATCTGTATTTTTGTTCGTGGTTGGATTTTTTGTATTTTTTGGTGATATGATCTCCCAGAAATTTCTCAATCCTCGCTTTGTTTTTGCAAAAATAGACATCCCCAACTAGAGCCACTAGTGGAGGTTGCAAAATCCATGGTCGTTTTGAAATGCTAGGGTCTTCGAGGTTTTGAAATTCCTCAATTGTATTTGAGTTAGGATTCTAAATTTGTAAAATAGGGATTAAAGCCTCCTAAAACCCTAATAGTTTTATGCCTTAGTCATCTCTTCTATTTTGTGTTAACTTGCTTTGGACAGTTCTTCATCATTCAAGTTATAACCTTAAGTCTAGGTTTTCGTTCTTTACTCGGTCCCTTGGTACCATTTTACCTCTTGAACGTATGCACCTTCGTAAAATTCGACTAAGTGTAAAAGTTTTCGATCTTTAAGTAAGTTCTCAAAAATTCTTTGGCCACCGTTAAGTTTTTCATAACCTTTTCTTTTACCAAAAAAATGCATCCTTCATTTTATTTTGTCATGGATATGTTACGCCTTTGCCCTTGTTATAAAATCATTCATTCACCTAGGCATGCCCACCTTTTGAAACAACTTATTGCACATGTGCTCATTATTTCACTTAAGTTGTTTGTCCATCAGACCATCCCTTTGCATCACATTTTGGTTCCAGGAAACATGGAGTGAAGTTTCGATGTGAAATGTTCCATTGTCAATGGCTCAAGATAAAAGTGGAGATCTGACGACCATCACATTCCTTCTTCACATCGTTGTTTCTCTTTTTGAGCGTAGGGATGAATGCGTGATGTGCGATGTTCAAGAATCAACAACTATAGTATGAGGGAAAGGATCTACAATCATCAGACGAGTAATTCACGATGCAGTTGTGAACTATGTTACGCTAGGGTTAATTGTGATGGTCATATGTGTTGCGATGAAGGTTTTGACGACTCAAATTTAAAGGTAATGATCAGGCGGTCATTTCATAAGTTCAATACATCACATTTGTGTTTCAGGAGGACTAAGTTCTATTTGCGATGTGTGATGAAGGCATATCAATGGAATATTTCATTTGATAGGTGTACATTTCTTCTTTCATCGCAAGTGTTGTGTGCATCGTTTTTGTATACCAAGGAGGGTAGGACCTATGTGCAATATTTAGTATGAAGGCATGGCAGGGTCCAATTTGAAGAATGCAACGAGGTGATATTGTGACAAGTGTCCAAGGTAATAGGTGGCATGTTCTGATTGCATCGCATGAGTAATTCACATCGCTGTTGTGAATCACTCTGTGTTGGGTATTAAAGTGCGATACTCATATTTGATGCGATGAAAATCAATGGTGCAGATTTAATGGTGATCTGATCAGCTGGTTATGTTTTAAACTTCTTCATGGGCTTTGATCTCAATCATCCATGTCTGATTCGACGACCAAAGTTCAAATGACAATGATCAGCTGCTCTAGTTTGCGAGAAGATGCCAAAAGTAATGGCTCAACGACATCCTCTACAACCAGATCGAATCTGATCAAACTTGGATTGATTTTCCACACTATTCCAATATCTCATTCATTGCTAGGGCTGTACCATTACTCCCTGATGTGTTCCAGAGGTTAAATTCTCTTGTCAGGGTATGTTTTCTCGGATTTTGTTGCAGATTTCGCGGGTGTTCCATGCTTGCATTCATGAATGTCATCATCCTATGGAGTGATTGAGATGTCGGAGCCTTTATGGCTTGGTTTTTTCTCTAGTTTTGGGGGCAATTCAGATATTTTGAAATCTAATCAGAGTTCATCGTCTTGCAAAACTTAGTTGCGTTAGGGTTAGGATTTTGAATTCAATTTCTGAGTTATGCATACACTATTTGTCATTCAAAGGGTTGTACCTTTTCAATCTTTATAAGTCTTTATCTTAGGTTTTATGATGTTTTTCTTCTACACTTAGAAAGGAAATATTGTAAAGTCCGCTTTGTAATAAGAATAAATGACCTAAACATGTTCATTGCATTATGCTTAGTGGTGTATATCAATTTTATCATGCTCTTCACTATTGTACTCATTTCCTTTGAATCAATATAATCAAGGATTATTTTCTAGTTCTCATTTCACACTTTGTGTTATGGATGTATGATTTGTTAGTTTCTATTCAAGGAATTATAAAGTAATTCCTTTCATTTCATGTATCTGAGGTAGTGTTGTTGCAACAAGGACTTGTAAGTAGTTTGATAGTGTTGATTCATTTATTGGTTTCTTGTTGTAAGGCAACAAGGTTATCATAAACCAAAGGGTTGGTCTATTGTAGGAGTTTTATTGCATTTCGAGCATCTGTGTGGATAAGGCATTGGTCAGTCTGATTCTAAAGCCTAAGTCCGAGGTAGAATCAAATTCAAAAATAAAAATTAAAGACCTTTACATTATGTATTTTACTTTTTATGTCCATTACCACACTACAAAGAACTGTTGAGAATATAGAGGGTTTCATAGATGATTTAGCCCATCAAGTTTCCTTCTCCCATATTAGTGTGATGATATGTTATCAAAGGCATTATTTGCATAGAGGTGTTATATGTGTATGATGTTATAGGGGTACCCACCTTCATTCTGTAGAGCCTAAAGTGTAGAGGAGAATTTTCTAATCTGTCTCTTATTCATTGGCCATCAACCTAGGGTTTATGAGCATAATGATTAGCTAACCTTTAGCAAAACCTAGAAAATCAGTTGGAAACACCAACACTATATTATCAAAAACCTAGTTTAGATATAAATTAGAAGTAAACAAGAAATATTGTAGAAACCTTAGCTTAAATTCAAGTTAGAAATATGAAACCTAACTAGAACTTGAAAATATAATAACACACAAAATCCCCAAAAAACTGTTAATGAACTAGCTATTAAACCTAAGACATGCAGAAATCTGTACAAAAACAAAAGCACAAGTGTCATAAATGAAAGCACTAAAGGTCATTATAAATGCGCCATAATTCATTGAAGAGGCACAACTTGATGCTACAAAAGCATCGAGATGCACAATGAAAGTGTGATTCTACAAAGTTGAGCATAAAAATGGAACCTACAACTCAAAGTCTCAACAAAAAATCATGAAAAATGTTAGAAAAAGAGACGTGGGTCCCACTGGGTGTGCGGAAATGATCTGATAGGAAAATGAAATGAAGTGAAAGAAATAAAATAAATGTATAAACACATAAATATTTACCCCAAATCACCTTCAAACTCCATGATTGAGTTTGAATAGGATGCACCCAGATCCTATTGATATGCTCTTAATAGATGAAATGTGGTTTCTCATAAAACCATCATGATGTTGGGATTGATGGAAGAAAATAGTAGCATAAGGATATGGTGAAGGTAGATTCATTAAAATGAGAGAAAATGTCTTAATTTATAGATTTTTGATGGGGGAAATCAATGGCCAAGATGCATTAAATAAATGGAGGGTCAAGATTGAATGGGATGATGGAGGCTTAGCCTTGTGACAAGTGGAAAGAAGGTGTAAGAGAAAGGTGTGCTCACACATGTGTGATAATACATTGGAAAGAATATGAAAGAGACATGTCTATGACATTTATAAGAGGTAGGGTGGCTTGGAAAAGTGACATGTCCATGACATGTGTAAGAGGTAGGGTGGCCTTACGTGTGTGAGAGATATGCTCAGACATTTGTGAGCAAGGGGTAGGATAGGTAGGCTAGGACACTTGTCACATGGTGACAAGTTTGGATCTTGATCCATGTAGATGGAATCAAGGGCTAGGATTGAGTGGACAAGGATGGATGGTGAGGTGGAATTAAATAATGGAGGAAAAAGTAATGGTAATTAATTGACCTAAATTAATTAATTTAGTTGGAGTATTTTGGGATAAGGATATAATTAAAATATATTTAATTAAAGGTGGTGGATGAGGGTAATGGATAAATTAATTAATTGAATAAAAAAATATTTTTTTAATTAAATATAAGGATAAGGGAAAAGGTTAAATTAATTAAAGAAATAATAAATATTTATTTAATTAAATATTAGGATAGGGAAAAGATTAAATTAATTAAATAAATAATATTTAATATAAATATTAGGATAGGGAAAAGGTTAAATTAATTAAATAAATAATAAATATTTATTTAATTAAATATCAAGATAGATAAAGTCAAGTGTGGTTAGGTTAAGATCACATTTAGGTGTCTACAATAGTGCAACTGAGTGCACAACCTATTTTTGAGCAACCAAACTTAGAAACATGTCGCAGATACTTTTTGATCGCCTCCAACATAATAGATACAAGATGACATTACAATTATACTGCAATTGATCTCACAACTTGTCACTATACTTTCAAAACTCAAATGCTCAGACAAATCATGTCAAAAGCAATTACATTTAATTCTCATTGATTTGCTGACCCTTTAGACATCATACCATTACCACACTTTTGACATCAATGACAACACTAGATTGATACCATTTTTATTATTACTATCAAAGTCTATAAAATATCTACTACCACTATGCTTGAATGTGTTTATTAGTCAAATATCACTATTAAGAACATGTATTTTAGTGTGCAATTTTGAATGTAAGAGGATTTTAAAATGTGCAAGATTCATCTTAGTGTGTAGGTGGTACAATTGAAATTTTGTTACCATGGTCGTATAGGGTAGCTAGTGGTTTGTGGCTTAGTTTGTATGAACCTGATTTGTTAAATTTTTGCAATGCATGATATGTGGTGGTAATTATATAGAAATGAGTTTGGTATCTATTATTGCTTATTGTTTATGCAAAATAAGGCCCAAGATTTTAAGGAAGGAAAGGAATGCTTGACCTTTCAACTTTGTTCTACTTCCACCACTAGGAGAAGACACCATTTTGTTACATGAACTGAATAGTCACCTCAATGCTAATAAGTATTTTGGAAAGGCACTTGGTTTCCAATATAGGCAGATCAAAATTCACATCTTCTTTAAAGGAATCAAACTGATGGAGTTCTACTTGATCCAAAAACACTAAAGTTTTAAGTTATACGTACACAATTTTTATTTTTCTACTATATAAAGAACACCATTCCACTTAACCTTATTTTTTTAGTATTTTATTAGCAACTAAATTATATTGTCAATTTTAGAAAAACTAAATTTAAATAATTTTTTAATGTTTATAAAAAATACAAACATAAAATACACTAGAAAACCTACATTTGATTAGTTTACATCATTTTCAAATGTAAAATGCAAAACATATGTATCACTTTCTAGTGATTCAAACTAAAAGTTAGATCAATGCAGACTATTTCTTTTATAAAAGTGTGATATAGATACTTTGAAAGAGAAGCTTATAAAGAATATGAGGTTATGATTGATCAATACATTTTTATTTTATTTTGTAAAGTGAAGTTTAAGATGATGTGTTGGAAATGAAGTTTTTCGGTTTGTAATAAAATCACCTTAATGATAGTAATGTTGACAATTAAAATCTTTAATTAGTATCATGGTTATTGCTGAATGATTTGATTAGTTATATTTTTGAAAAGACCTTATAAAATCCATACTATGTTATATGAATGCTCATCTCAAATGACTTAATATTATGATTACTCTATATTATTAGAGTGTATTCTAATTTCATATTATTCAATATTTTGCTCTATCATTTTCTAACACCCTTAATGTTTCAAGCATTTGTCAAATGTTAGACTAAGATTCTCCATTTCCCTAATATTATGATTACTCTATATTATTAGAGTACTATTATAATTTAATATTATTCAACATTTTGTTCTATCATTTTCTAACACCCTTAATGTTTCAAGCATTTTTCAAATGTTACACTAAGATACTCCATTTCCCTAATATTATAATTACTCTATATTATTAGAGTACTATTATAATTTAATATTATTCAACATTTTGTTCTATCATTTTCTAACACTCGTAATGTTTCAAGTGTTTCAAGCATTTCTCAAGTGTTACACTGATTCTCCATTTCACCAATATTATGATTACTCTATATTATTAGAATATTCTATTATAATTAAATATTATTCAACATTTTGCTATAATTTTCTTAACACCCTTAATGTTTTAAGCATTTCTCAAGTTTTGCACTAAGTTTCTCCATTTCCCCATTTACCCTTCACTAGAGAGCTATAGTTGCTTATACACTCTTCAAATTCTATACTTAAACTATGTGCTCTTTTTTATCTCCTCCTCTTCATTATTTTGATTGTCAAAAAAGTAGAGAGAATCATTAACAATGTATTAAAGATATCAAGTTTCCACAATCTATCAGATTTCAGTATAGTTTCTGGATTTGATTGTACCGTTATTTTTTTCCTAAAAAAGTAAATGTTTCGAATCACAATACGCGATCCATCATCAGAATGAAAAAGAACTTAAAAAAAAGAGATGAAAAAATGATACAATCAAATCCAGAAATTATACTCAATTAACAATCTAATAAACTTATGAGAATTCAACATATCCGTAGCATAATCGTACCACACACTACTTCTTTAATCTCTTTACATAGTATAGTCTTTTCAGACACGTCTGTGTGATTCTCCAAGCTCAGTAAGAGTTAAATTTTTCCACTTCACTGTGTTGCTTTATTCCAGCCCACTAAACGTGTTGTACGATATGCACCATTATTTTTTGGCACCAGTTATATTCACTGACCACGCAATTATATGATGATATTCGAATAACGTTTTTATCACTTACCCTGTTCTTCCACCTGTTGCTCTTTCACACCATGAAAAGTTTCTCTGAGTTCACTGGACTATAACTGATTCTTTTGTTCTTCTACACTGTCGTAGAAAAGAACATGACCATAGCACTTGGTCTATTTTCCTTAGAAGTCTTTATTTAAAGTTTTGAATAGAATAAAGGAACCTGTGAATGACTTTTTAGGTTTGCCGAAAGAAATTTCATGAGAATTTTCCACTGGACTTGTTGGTTACTGATGAAAGCGAATGTATTCATAACTTTTATCTTCAACTCGAAGACAGTCGTATTGTTAGAAATGACTTTTACTAAATGAATAACATGAGGGGAATTGTAAATTGAAATCCACTGACTTGTACGTGACGAACAAGTGTTGGCAGAATCTTTTATGATGAAGCTCAGGACGTTTCGTGACTGCAGAAGTGAAATCATTCTCTTTATCTGCTAAAAACAAGAATGATTGGAATTTTGTTCAAAATATCATAGTATTCTCTTACACTGTTATGGAATAATATAGGAAGGTGAAAAGCATACGACACCATTCTAGTAAGGGCTGTGCTTCAATTAGAAGGGATCTGCAAGGTTCGAGATTCAAAGAAATGTCTCTTCAATCATTATTTAGGAGAAAGGGTTCAGTAGTTGAGCATCCTAATTTCAAGCTTCTAATTATCTTATGTGGAAATTTCAAATCACTCTCAATTTTTTACAGTAACTTATTTGGCAAGTCCCCTGCTTATAACTAAGGTTTCAGGGCCACATCATCAAATATGATGCCACATCGGCATGCTTTTTGTTAAGGTGTCTAAAAAGGCCCCCAAAAAAGTGAGACCAATACTTGTGCTTTCACAACATATTTTATTGAGCGCTGATGTGACATCACATGATTGGTTGCTTTTTAGATCAAAGGAATACATTTTGTTTAATTATGGGTAGTCAGCATCAACACTAACAACTTTAAAGTCACAACTATTGGTCCAATATTGATAAAAATATTGGCCATTATATAAACAAATACTATCACAACTATTGAAACATGTTCAGGTATTGGGTCCTCTACCCTAATGTCAAAATGTGTATTAGATGAGAGGGCGAGGTTTAAATAGTATATTTTAAGCTTTAACTTGTTTAGGTGATTCATCTAAAATCACATTAATAGGTGGGGCCTACTAGAGAAGCTAGTGTAGAGGGCGAGGTTTAAATAGTATATTTTAAGCTTTGACTTGTTTAGGTGATTCATCTAAAATCACATTAATAGGTGGGGCCTACTAGAGAAGCTAGTGTAATTTTAGATGAGCCGCCTTAAAAAAACAAAGCTTAGAGTGTGATGTTTAAGCCAAACCAGATTAGAGGGCATATAAAGAATGTGAGAAAAAACTTAATTTGACATATTAATACCTAAGTGTCTCTATAAGCATTTATGTAGTGATTACATGTTATGGATAAAACAATTGTAGTGGTTAGAATGAAAATGAAAAATATTATTCCGTTCAATGATATTGTTAAGATAGAAAGTTGTACAATAAGATTTAAATGAGGGTTTATGTATTAGTTTTGCTTGTCACTCTGTTATTTTTTATGTCATATTTCTTCTTAAAGGAGAGTTGTTTTCTTGTTTTTATATTTATTGCAAGACCTTATTTTTTTGTTATGCATGTGGACAATTTTTTTCCATTTAAAAGGTCTTGAACATCATGAATCCAATAGTTGTTGTTTGTGTTGACACATGAGGATGGCCCTATCATAAAACTAATCCAAAATAAACTTAGGAGGAACATCTTCTAAAACACTACTATATCAGATTCTTCCGGTCCCAAAATTTGATCACTTGACTTTTTTAATTTAATAGGTTACTTTCTTGTAAGGATTCCCCATGAAAGAATTCTTAAAGAATAGGTGAACAAAACTTGGATAATTCATGAGGTATGCCTTGATGTTGTTTGAAACCTCATGAAAAGGGTTTTCATTTTTCCAATGTTGAAGCCATTCTCAAACACAACCCTTGGTTTGTCTATGTGTATCTTCATGTTCTCACACTTTATACCAATGACTATTGTCTGCAAGGGGAGAGATTGCCAATAATATTGAAGCTATTATCAAACATGATCCTTTGTTTATCCATACATATCTTCTATTTTTCATGTTCTCAACTAGAGACTTTGTTGTCTCCGAGGATAGAGATCTACGTATCTGTGTCTAGGTGGTATTCCTAGGATTACCCTTTTAATATTGGAACTTATTGCCTAAAATAGAAAACTCCTTAAGAAATGTTATTTGTGGCGATTTGAATATTTTTCTATCAACCCACTCACAAAGATGCATTATATTTGAGATTGTTTTCTCTAAAACTCTAAAATAGTTGCTTGATATCCAAATTGGTTAGATAAATCATAGCCACTACTATAAGTGCTAATCCTTTATTCATAAAATTATAGATTGTCCACATGCTTCTCCTCATAGTAAGCCTAATCCCAAGCTCATATATGTTTCTTTTCCTCTAAAAAAGAGCAAGGCTAGTGTATAATTGTGAGTCACAAGAATAACTAAAATACTAGTAATTTTGGCTTGCCACCTAAAAAAAATGGGTAATGGTAATTTTCTACCTAAATCTCATGGTGATGTGGTTTCAAAACATAAGGTCAATGGGAAAGACATGTTATTTTAAAGAATAATCTTCTAATGATGCCAATAAACATTTTACTAGGACATTTCTAGCCTCTATTCTATCTTGTCAACCAAAAGATTTTTCACTTGCCCTCCTCTGCCCCTTCTATAATTTTGTGATTGTCTAATAGTCTAGCTAGGCATTCGGAAGAATGTTATGTTCTAGATAAAAAATAAAATATTTAACTTATAAATTAAATAGGTTAGTTTTAATACCACTTTAGAGGAAGATTTTAAATTACAAAATAGGTATGTAGCTATTAATGAGCTAGATAGTGAAAATATGGCTCTTCACTACCATAAAAAAAAAACTTGTCTCTTAAAATTATTGAAGATTAATAGACCTCACATGAAAATATTTTGTATGAGACAATAAATATTTTTTAGAGCTAGATATTCTCTATTTATAATATGTTAACTTTTTTAATATTTTTTTTCTTTTTATTGCTTGTCATGTCATATGATCAATTGATCACTTTTTTTTATAATAAATACAAAGTTGATAGTGGTGGTGTATCTTTTAAACTATATCCTAAATAAAAACTACATTTAGTTGACTAAGGATATGGATCCACTAACCATGCTTTATAAGATCTTTTAATATTAATAATTATTTTGGAGTTATTAGTGTTTACTCCCCTAATGACATTTTTGAAAGATTTTACCTTTCAATATAGATTTCTGATTTAATTCTTTCATCTACTTTGGTTATGTTAGAGACCTGAATGTGGTTGAAGTGACATATGATAAATATAGTACTTTGCATATGAGATGGACACTTTGTGAATGAGAGACTTGGTATTGCATGATCAATAAATTGGAAATGTTTTATTCTAATTTTGGCCACCATCACAACCAATATAGATATTATACACATGAAATAATTTCCATGTTAGAACTAATAGAGTGTAAAAATGAATTGATAAATCAATAGTAACATCCCAATATTTTTTTCACTTCCTAGTAATGTTTGAACAAGTCATACAAATTCTCCTTTCAGACAACTTTTCCATATGGTTTTTTCTTTGAATTATAGTTTTCTAAATTGAATGCTAAAAGACAAGTATATTCAAACACATCCTTGCCAACTCATCAAACCATCTTCAAGTGTCTAGAATTTGGGAGCAAATCCTTGTCGTCAGATAGGCTAGATAGGATATTATTATATATATCTCAAAATTACTGCTTATTTTCATTGAATATATAGTTAGAAACTAGCATATTTTCCCCACTAGTCCTACCATTCCACCACCTCAGAGCTTAGAAAATCCATATTTACCTTTGAAGCCTGACCCTTTTCTCCTCTATATAATTAAAAGTTACAAAAATACATTGACAAAATAAAATTGCCAAGCTCGATCAATCAGTCAAAGGAACTTAGACCAAAGATCATCTTCATTGGCTTGAAATTATTAATTTTTTTTCAAGGAATTCTTCCAAATTTTCATTCTTTTCATAGTTTTAATGCTATAAAAATAATCAAGGAAAGAAAACACCTATTAATAGTTCTTGTGTATATCATTTAAGATTTTATTCACCATTATTCTTGTAGGTTTTCAATGCTTAAGAGAAAAATCTTGAATGGACCACCATATTATAACATTATTTGAGTGTGGTCCACTATTAATTTTTAAGTTCTTAGCATGATTTTTATGAGTAGCTCCTTACTTCAGAGGATGTTCAAGAAGTGTTTTTCTCCATGGATAATCAAAAGGATCCAAGTTGTGATGGATTCTCATATTAATTCTATAAATACTTATTTTATTTGGTTAGTAAATATCTACACAAAGTCCAACTTGAGACTTTTCATTCCAATTCACTAGGTAATATTATCAACAAAGGAAACAATAAATTCATATCTAAATCTAGATATTTGGAAGATATTTGTAATTTGAGACCATTCACTGTACTTAACATCTCCTAAAAACAATTGTTAAATATTCTTCTGTCATCTTGCAAGATATGTTTTCATTGATTATCTGTCTTGTACAAACTACCTCCATCAAATATAGGCACATTTTTATGATATAATTAATTTTTAAAAAGTAATTAAATGAGCTAGGTTTTCTCTGGGCTCTTGAAACTATATATTTCAGACTTATTGATTGAATATCCTCAAGCCAAAATATATTGATTTTTAATTATGTATCCTTTAATAGGACACTATATTAGTACTAGGTTAACTAAATTGAGCATTATTAATCCTTGCTATTCATATATGGAAAATAAGAGACTCTCTTAGTACTTTTTCTAGTTTCTTCTGAGGGTCTAAGCTACTTGAAGTTCTAAATTCACGATTTCTTTAGTTTCTTTAGGCCTAAACACTTTTCATGGCATGTGTCTCTTTTAGGATATTGGATTATAAATCATTCTAACCTCACCTATATTTTGCATTTTTTTAGAGTAAAAATTATTTATAACATTTTTAAAAGTAGAAAATATACTTTTTTCTCCAATTGTTCTATTTATATTCACTTTTTACTATATGTCAAGGCTATTCTAATGTTCTTATTTAGATTTAGATACAAGAAAAAAGTTGTATTGTAAGTGGTTTATTTTAGGTGTGTTTTGTTCATTAGAACGACGACACATGAATCAATGCTAGAGTGCCACCAACTTCACTCTATAGTAGGAGTCACTCTTGTTATGCCTTACATAACCACCCTATTTTATTTTTGGTCAAAATGGGTCCCCCTCTTTCTCTTTGTGTCTTTTCCCCCTTGTTTCCTTTCATTTTCTGTGGACCTTTGGATTTTTTTTTTCCCCAAGAGTTATTTTCTTTCTCGGGTTCTTGTTTTCTTGTTTGGTCCTTGGTGACATTTTCGGATCCTGAACTGAAATTTGGCCTTTTTTCCAAAAGGTCTAGGTTCATTTTGGTTTTTTGATCCTGCTTGTTGTGCATGTCAGGATTCAGATCGGACCTTGGCCTTTTTTCGAAAGGGTCCATGTCTATTTAATTTTCTCGATCCCGCATTGATGTTTGTTTTCAGGATCAAAAATCAAAGTCAGACATGATATTTGTTTTAAAGTCTAAGTACAATTTGGTTTTTTGACCCTACCCTTGTTTTTTGTTTTCAAGATCAAAATCCAAAAATAGGCATGAAATTTTTCTTCCAGAGTCCAGGTTCGATTTGGTTTCCTGATCCCACTTCGTCTTTTGTCTTTTCCTACCTTTGGTCTATTCGGGATTGTGACTTCCAACTTGAATTTTTTGACTAGGGTCTAGGTTCTTGTGTACATCCCGATTCCAATTTTCTGACCATCTACTACATTAATTAAGAAATTGTTCACACGTGTGAGACTGGTATTTAATTGGGTTTCTCTGAATGAGGTCACAATTGCATTTTGTTTTGGCGAAGTTTGAGCTGTGAAGGGTTCTTTGGAGTGTTCGAGTTCATGCTGGTTGGTGTCCCATTCATCATTTGAGGTAGGGGATTTGTTTTGGTTTTCTTTTCTCTCATTCTTTTTTCTTTCTTGTTTCTTATTTTCATCTTTTCTTGGCATTGTATTGTCATTTTGTTGTTTTTATTTCATCATTTTTCGTTTTCATTTTTCACCTATTTTTGATGTAGACTAATGTATGGTCCTTCTAGTTTTAATAGTTTCAAAGGTACTTTTAAACATGTGGTCCATTCAAAACTTATGGCTCTGATCAGACCCATGATCAAAAGGGTCAAGTTCGAAGTCATTTTCTAATCCCAACTTCTGGTGTGCTCAATGTATCAGTGCTTCAGACTTTTGAAAACCCGAATTCCCTCTTTTAGTTGGTCTGATCAGGACTTCTAGTTCTGATTAGACTTAAGAACAAAAATCTAAATTCTAAGGCCAATTCTGACCTCGATATCTGAACATTGTAAGGCCTGCCAGAATATTGAATCCCAATCAGCCTCATCTTGGGGAGCCAAGTCTGGAGTCTGTTCCTAACTTTGATTTTTTCCCATAGCATGCTTAGTCCCATCGGATTTTAGAGTTTTGATTATACTCCTTTACCAAAGTCTATATCCAGAGTCCAACATCGAACCTAATTTCTGACAATGACAGAGGGTTTATTATATTTTGAAAGTGCCCTCTCGGGGTTTGATGACCCGACGAGATATGGTTGTAAATTGATATTAGGAGCAAAGTGTTTGAATATCTTTTGTGTGTTCCTGATGAATATTGTATTGTTTATTTTTAGGTTTTGTAAATGTCTGATTCAAAGGAACAACCCGGTGCTAAGGAGGTGGAACAAAGATAACAAAGGAGAAAATTAACTAAATTGGATCAAACCCCATACACCATTGAATACAAGTTTTAAGGGTTTCTAGTAATCTCCAAGTTCACTTCTAGGCTAATGAAAATCACAATTGTTTATACAACATTAGGGAACATTGAATTGGAAACTTTCAAGTCTAATTCCTTCTCTAAGGATGCCTCTTTGAGGGCAAAGAAGATAAAAGCTTTAGGGATTTCTCATGCTGCCTCATTCCCAATAGCCATTCAGTGTTCGAAACTCATTATTGTAGCGAAAGAGACCGACAATCTAGTACACCACAAATGTATTGATCCATGGGGGAATGCTATAATTGACCTATCTCTAGCTATGACCAGGTTGGTCTTTGACTTGCCTCCATACCTCAACTTGAAGACCATAATATAAGTACATGAAATTAAATAGTATGAAAATGATGTGAGTTCACACTAGAGATATATGAACAAGAAGTGGCTCAATATAGAGAAGAAATCTATTTCTAAGCTACCCACCAAATTCAGAAGATCAAATTTTCACTCTAAAGTTGGGGATATCATTACTTTGTTGAGCAAAGATTTTGGTAAGGAAATTTCACATATATATGAGGTGTGGATGTTTCATTTCATTGATGTTATCTTGAAAAGAGAGTTCTATTTGGACCGGAGATAGATGGTCTTAGATGCCATACACAACCAAATCACCAAAGTGAAGGACTCAAAGGAACTCTATGTCTTCATATTTTATGTACATTGTGCAAAAAGGATGGTAAAATTCCTAGGCCTAAATATTGTGGGGGTCAGAGGGGAAGGACCCAATTGAAGAAAAATCTATGAATTCTATGACTAGTTGGAGCTCAAGACAATCAAGAAACACTTCAAAAGGGTAAATTATGCTTTCCTTTATGTAGTGATTAACTGGTTCACACTGGACATGGGATTTCGACTAAGTACAAAAGCAATAGAATTAGTAGGAGAATGGGGAAACAGGTTTATTCTGTACCCCAAGTCAACATATATCCATTTTTTTGGGTATGATAAGGCTCCCTTTTTTATACCAAGGCATTGTAATGATAAGTTGATTTTGATTGAACTTTCTTGAAAAATAAAGGAAGTTATTCTAAATTTTTCTAGCAAGCATAAGGCTCGGGAAGTGAAGTATCCTATTAGCCTTAATTATTATCAGTGTCCATCAGGTGTGGCTACTTAATCTTCCACTGAAGAGTTGCAAGCAATAAATATGAAATTATATGTTGGAAGAAAGGATTTTGATCCTAAGGGGAAAATGAATAATCTATATGCATCCCTCTTCCCACATCATGAGCCCAACATAGAAGAATTTTGGGTATATTTTCAAGATGAACTCGAGGTGAGGAAGAGGAGATACAAAAAAATGACAATTCCGTAGATGCGAGCCTTCAAAATCAAAGAAGATATTCCTAAGGAAATGTTGGATAATGGCCCAAATATATTTGATCCATAGTATGATCAAGATCAAGTGGGGACTAAGGAATTGGATCCCATTAATTGGATGGAAAGATAAGAATGCAATATTGATCAAGTCTCCGTGGTGGTGGTGGAAAGGAGCTTAAGAGGGATTGATGGTCACCTTAGTGAGCGTCAAGCTAAAGCTGGTAGAAAAAGGAAAGCTACAAAATGAAAAACCTCTTCCTTTCCCCTTCAATGCAAATAATATAAAAGGCTCAAAAAGAAGACTTCACAATAGGCAGTTGAAGAAGAGGATCCGACAATGGAGGAGGCGACATAATCATTCCAGGCCTTAGTGACATATATGGCTACAACTGCAGGAGTTGTTTTCGAGCTTGGGGCACAACTGATTGCCACAATTTATCTAGGAGAGGAAACTACTGTGGAGGGTATTTCTACTGCTCCTTCATGAACAATCAAGGTAACTAATGAAGAAGAAGAAAGAGCTCCAATGATTGATGTCATAGAATATCCCCTTCCCTTGGATACTGAAGAGACTCCTATAGAAGAAGATGAGAAGGATCAAGATGAAGAAGAACATGGATAAGAGGAAACAAGTTTAGACAAAGGAAATGATGGAGAGGAGAATGTAAAGCATGCCCTTATTAAAGCTGAATATAAATAAATTTTTGAAAGTGCTGAAAATAGAAGTAGCTCTGTAAAAGGCTAAGGAAGAGGAGGCTCAAAATAAAGTTGAACAAGAAAAATTTTCAACAACAATAAGATGACCAAGAAAAGGAGAAGGCCAAGAGGGAAAAGGTTGAACAAGAAAAGGTTCAACGACAGTATACTAAGCATGAGAGAGAAGTAGGAGAGACCCCTCGACAAGAGCAACAAATGACAACGATAACAAGAGATCCCACTTGGTTAAAATTAAATTTAGAAAAGAGACAATAGGTGGTGGTATAGCCTCTGAGTTGGAAAGAAATGATGAACGAAGTAGAAATGATGAAGCTGAAGAAGAAGTCAAGAACTGTTGAACACTCAGATTATTGAGAGGGGGGTGAGTTAGTATTCTATTAAACCATTCAAATATTATCCATGCAATTACTAAAGCATATTAAATTTTTATAAGGAAAGAGAGCATGAAAACATCCACACCATTACATAACACATGACACCAAGATTTCTATGTGGAAAACCCAAAATGGGAAAAACCACTTTGGTGAGGGTTAGCTCACAATATATTATAATCAGCTATAGTATATTACAAAAATGCTCACTGCAGGTAGACTCACTATCCAAGTGGACTCACTACCCATATAAAATGAGATAGAATTAAGAAGGTGGATCATAACCTATTTGAGCTATTACAAAAGCATCTACAATATGCAGGGATACAGTTCCAATGAAGTATAATAACAAACTTCACATTGATCTGGGTCAATGTTGTGATCTACATTGCATTCACACAATTCTAATCTCAACATTCACAACTTATCTTTTCTATGATCAAATTTGCATTATACATCTCACATTCAATCATCACTATCAATAAATATTGAAAACAGTATACCATATATATTGGCATCAAGTGTAACATCAATTAGGTCAACCTAATTGGATGTAACACACAATTTAACTTGTCAGATCCAAACCCTATCATTCATAACACACGCCTTAATTCAAATCTCAAAATACCTTAAGATAGGGGTATGTGCAAGATCATGATGGGCCAAAAAGTGGTGATATGTAAGTGACATGATGACCCATGTGGCAGATGGCTTTTTTTTACCCAAAATTGATGAAACGAAAAGGCTTTTTAAAGGATATTATCGGCTTTCCACCCATATAAATTATGTTTTATTTTGAATTTAATAAATAATTATTATTCATTTTCTATTTGAATTACGAAAAAACTCCTGATCGATAGGTTGATTGAAAAACATCTATAACTTTCAAATGGTATCACATTTTTTGAATCCAAAACATGCGTCACATTCTATGCTTCACATACTATAGGATTAAAAATAAATACATTGAATTTCATCAAGTTTTGACTAAGTTAAGGTGGTTAGACATACGAGTTTTTATATTTTTTAAAAGTTGTAATAAAAAAATCATAATTAATTATTTACTTGGAAAAAATTATACAAAAATGTGCATCACATCGAGACATGAGTCCTCTAATTATATCTAAAATCTTATAAAAAAATATTATCATTTTATTGTGGTTAGGGTGGTCAAACAGACACCTACTTCTTATTTTTACCCTGAAATTTAAGTACTATTGCATTGAAATTTCAAATTTTGACCAAATAGATTTTTTTTTTTAGATAAAGGTCTAGTAGTTTAGAAACTGCATTCAATTTGCTACAAATTCTATTTTTACATGTTTTTGAAATAATATAGATAACCTATTCAAGTTTTTACGTCAAGTTGCCTAACTCTAATTTTTTGAGTTTTCATTGCCACTTAAGGGCCTATTTTTTCCATGATGATCTTGCACATACCCATAGGTTGGAATGAACGTATAATATATCCACAGAAAGGCTCAACATATATTAATCCTTCATATACTCATGTCAAATGTGTTAGTTCAACACATTATAGGACCTAAACAAAAATCCTTCAACTCTTCATTCAATTTGCAATACATGGACCTCAAAACATGATATAATTTGGAATTCACACTCATCTAACATCTAGAAAATTATCTTCAACATGGAAACATCAAAGACTCATTCACAGAGAAGTGCAAAATCTCCCACACAAACACATTGTACAAAAAATGGCTGTATTATGCCAGACAAAACTCTGTCATTCATATCTCCCAAAATAATTCACCAAACTAGATGAAATATTGGATTTAGATTCTTTTAATAGCCACAAAAGTTAGGTTAGAATCACAGAAAAAAATATTCCTTTATGGAGTGGTGTGGACCTAAAAACTGATACATTGTAACCCTAAACTAGTAGTTTTGACACTTAGTCAAATTTTCATACTACTGAACTTTTCAAACCAAATCTCCTTGCATAAATGACTTCTTCAACACCTCAAAAAAATTTCAAGATCAATCAAATTAGTCCACAAAAATTTTCACATCAATGAAAACACTGTATTACATTGCTATGTACATTCCCCATGCTCATGTTTCCAACTAGAATCAACAATGATAATCTCCTCAAACTTCCAATAATCTCCCCCTTTTTCATTGATGACAACATTCCAAAAATGATCTCCAATACTCCCCCCCTTTGACATCAAGGGAAAAGGGTGCCTATAAACAATTTTCTAATTCATTACCGAAACTCCCTCTAAATGACATAATCATATATACAAACTAAATAGACTCCTCTTGAGTCATATACCCAAGAGAAAATTATTCTATATGGTCTACATATTTACAAAGAATCTAAACATAAATGCATAAAAATATAGAAAATGAGTCAGTCAAAGGTGGTTGACATCTGTAATTTATTCACCTGATCTTCCTAGGCCTGCCTTCCTTGTTTCCATCCATGCTTGTCCTCTGCAAGCAACTGCTATGCATTTCCAACTCTAGTAGCAGTTCTTCTCCTTCCTCTAGTGTAGCAAGTACCAGATTCATATTCTTTACCTTATCTACACTAAGAAGAGCTCAGGAAATGATTGTAAGTTTGGGATTGACTAGATCCCTTCTCCAAACTGCAAAATGATGTGTTCCTTTTGTGCTTGTAGCTGTAAGAACTTCTTGTGAAGCTCCTCAATGATATTCCTTGTAACACATGTGAGGTCAATTGCTGGGTCATAGGCACCGGAGGTTGCATTGGTCTAGACTCAATAGATTCCATTTCCTTCCTTATAATTAGTATGGCTTTGGGCCTCTTCATACCATATTGCAATAATACCTTAGCCTCTCCCACACATTCCTTCACATCCTTCAATAATTCAAAAAAATTCTTATGTGAAACAAGACATTTATTTATTATTTCAAACATCCTTTTATAGCCTAAACTCTTCTCAACTTCCTTCTTTGCCTCTACTTTCAATCTAGATGCGTATGTCTTGAAGGATTCAATCAAAAGTTTGAGATTATCCATATTGGAGATAAATGTGTCCATGATTGTTCTAGGTATGATCTTATATAAATCTATCTTGATGTTTGCAGACATCTCACACCATCAGTAGAGATAATAATTTCTAGGCTATCAAAATTGATGTGACCCATTATTCTATTCCATACAAAACTTTCATTGATTTGAGACATAAAGAATTTGGCACCATTACCTTTAAAATGATAAACATTACCTTCTATTCTTGTCCCTGTAGCAACCAAAGTTCTAGATCTTCCTTTTTTGATTTCACAACCATCATCCTATCATGCATTATTAGAATGGAAACACGTCCAAACAAATAAGAACACAAGATTTATGTGGAAAAACCACAATGAGGATTAGCTCACATATTCATGAATTGCAACACTAGATACAATTGGGCTCACTACTAAGGGCTCACTACCTAGAAAAAGAAGAAAGACTCACTGCCAGATGGTTCACTACCAAGAAGAAAGAAATATGAAGATTGCTACAAAGAGACTCACTATCTCAAGGCAACGAGAGAAATTCAACACTGAAAATTTATGCCATCCACAACCTTTGGCTCACTACCTCCAACAACTTCAAGCACATTGACAATGTAGGCCCTTTTTCTCACTACATTGGATTCATAGGCATTAAGCTCGCACCCAAATCACAACACTTAATAAAATTCACACCTTTCACACACCCTCTACAGATCCACAGTCATATCCAACAATTCACCATCCATGACCTAAACAATCTCAATTAGGTTGACGTAAATGAAAAGTATGCACCTAAAACATGCAACACCAAAATAGGTTGGCACCAAACACCGGGCAGAAAGAAGTTAAAAAATACCACACTAAGGGTTAGCTAGGACACAAATCCACATCACCATGCTACTCAACCATTCACAATCCATGAGGTACCTTCATAAATAGTGCTAGCACGCTAGGTCAGCCAAACCTAAACTAACACTACAAGCAACCACATACATGCTTCTCTAGGTCATGCAAACCACACAAAAAAACTTCATAGAATCCACACAACATCTCAAAATATTCTAGAATCATCAGAATATTCTGCAACTCTATCACAATCACCTGAAACTAAGAACACCATTATTCTATGCAACCAGACACTGCCACAAAACATAGCTTACTACCCAACCTTGCAAAACACATCAACACCTAAAACCTCAAGGGAAGGAAGCTACAAAAAATATAAGCTCGTTCCCAAATATGCAAGAGAAGAAACTTTACTGTGGAGAAATACAAAACAATCTCATTTCTCCTAGACAACCCTCTACACATATAGACAAACCATCAAACACAACTATCACTATCGTATGATCTAGAACCTAAAATTCTAGATATAGAATCTCTGAATACCTTTGATCATCATATCCAAACCACACAAGTGTATCTTTAATCCTGAAGAAATTTGGATCACAATACTGAACACACCTTTGTCACACTGCAGACTCTTTTATTCAAAATTCCTCAAAAGTACTTGGAAACCAAGTGAACTTACTGCAACTGCAACTCTTATCCATGAAGACATCAATGACAACACCACAAAACCTTATTTATCAAACAAAACACATCCATACTAGTATTATTATTGAAAACACTAATGATAGTACCACCAATCAACTTCAACGCTAGCAACCTCCAATAATATCCATACAGTTGACATCAATGATCAACACCAACAAATATTTACATCAATGATAACACCAACAAGATACATGCAATAAATGTCACATCACAAATCCACATTGGGACAACACATCAATACCATACAAGGGTCATCCCTGGGAAAAACCACCAAGCATAACACAAACGTACATGGAAGGTAGTTAACATCTTTTAGGTGCTACTCAACTAGACTAGGGTTAAATGTTAGAGAGAAAGAGAGGGAATGCCATCATGGAAACTCACATGTGGCTTAACATAAAATTGAGTATCCTCTCATACAAATGAGCGCACTTGATCTTACAAGTCTTATGCTCCTTGAGTGGCTTGTCTTCCTCCATCATCGTTAGACTGTATGATAACTTAAGGCATGATAGGGTTATCCATTATCTTGGTTAGTTAATAACCCATATTTCATTATTTTTCACTTGATTACATAACTCTATTGCACATATGGTTGTCGTTGCAACAAAAGATCGACCTATTAATGCCCGATACAACTGCTAGAGTTAATGAATCCACAAGAGGCAGTTAAGCCATGTTAGAAACCTAAGCACTGCATTGCACAACATAAGGAGACCAAGGGTAGACACCTTGCAATAATCCCCCCAATGGAAGTGAGGGGTTCAAACCCGTGACCCAGGCTCTGATACCAATTTCTACACAAATGGTTGTTGTTGCACCAAAACGTCGATCTATTAGTGCTTGATACAACTGCCAGAGTTAATGAATCCATAGGAGACGGTTAAGCCATGTCACAAACCCAAGTGTTGCGCTACACAACACAAGGAGACCAAGGGCACACACCTAGCAACAAAATCCCCACCCATGATCAACCTTCTTTCCACTTTTAGATGGGGACACATTGGGAGTCATTCTTTTAAGTCTATCTAATACTTAGACCCTAAGCTCATCACATCCTCTAATGAGTGTGGCACAAAAACTATTACACAATACAATTATTTCCAAATTTGATGAAACTTTCCCACAACATCAATTATCACATTTCATGAAGTTACACCTTTTCAAAATATTCACAATCATCAATTTTCTAGAAAAAATTTCAAATTTTCCAATTATTTTAATGAAGCAAAAATCTAGGTTTTTCCCAATTCCACCATTAAAATTTATCAAAATTTCAAAGTTAAAAAAATAAAATTCTAAGAATACTCTTTGGTTGCAAATATTCCCAACACCCATCTTAGCCTATAAAATTGATATTTTATCATTTCCCAAAAAATTGGGCATGATAACCTTGCCATTTTGAAAATTTGAAAAATTTAAATAATCTATACATTACACAATTTAATTTGTGAAATAAAAGGAGATGGGAGGATTCTACACCCCTAATCATTCTCCTACAAAAGCACATGAAGGAAAATTCTCAAATGTATTAAAAACAAAGAAAATACCTTGAAATGCTCTTAAAATTTTGAAATGTGAAATTTTCCAAGCACCCCAAATGAGGAGTCACAAAATCAAGCAGACACGATCCCTTCTTGATTCCTATTCAAAAGTATTTGACCTTGTCAAATTCAGATAAGAAATGCTCTCCCAATCAATTTTTTTTAAATTGGTCAAAACAAAGATTTTTTTCTCTCAATATTTTCCCAATTTCACAACATAAAAATGAAAAATATAATGTTTTTTCCTATTTAGCCATTTCAAAACCCAATTGAAAATTTAATTAAAAATTTATTTTTCTAGTTTGAAATTTATAACTCCCTCAATTTCTCCCAAAACCAATTTGAGCAATTTGATCAATTAAATCCATTTAAAAACATCATTTAAAGTATAATTTAATCATTAAATCCATTTAAGCATATTTTCATTTAAATTTATAAAATTCAAAATTTAATTGGGATAATTAAATCAAACTAACTCATAATTACTATCCCCTAAATTTCACAATTAAATTAAATAATAGATTAATTTCATTTCTTCTTTCATTCTATTTTCCCCTTTCTCGAAGCACATATAATATTTTAATAGTTAATATAAGAATCATTTAAATTTCTAATATTTCATTATGAGAAAATATGAAATTTAAACCATTCATTAAATTAGATATTCATTGGTCATTCATGACACATAGGGATTCTAGAATAACTCCTAAATTGGATATGTATTCGCATAAGTTCAAATATGACACATATTGTACTTGATTTGAGTACGATCGGGGAATGGATATGAAGGGGCCCAATGTGACATCTTTGAATTAACCACCATTAGGGAATAACTCAAACCTATGTAGCTAGGTGGAGAAATAATCATGCACCTGTAACAATTCAATGCATCGCAAGGATACTTGCTCAACGTATATAGTCGAGGCACATCATAATCATCCCAACAGGGTCCAATAGCATAAGCATAAAATGACATATATACATCCATCATATAATTACTTAAATAAATCATTCTTTCTAAACATCAATAACGAGGCTCACATTTAATCATAGCATAAATAATGCCTTTCACTGAACTGAAGCATAATAATAAACCAATCATATAAACACAACAAATTCCACCAACTGACATGTTGAAGAATCTCATCTCAAACATGTGTGGCGATTCATACACACCAATCAGATCCATAAATTAAACACCACATCAATTACAAGGAAATGGTGAAGCTAAAACACCGTTCTTACATTAATAAGATGCAAATGGAAGGGATACTATAGTGTGTAGAATATTTATAGGTGTTAGACCAATGGCTGGCATGTGGACAAGTTGATATGCATTCCAATTAGCCATCTCACCCTGCTTATCCTTGTGAATCCATTTGTTAACTTGGATATGAATCCATGACAATTATATAATCTAGATGTGATGAAAATCTATAAAGAATGCTTGAGAACTTTGTGTGTGTTTAATTTATCTTTTGCATTACATTTAGGGTTACTTTGAAATACATGTTTTATGTTGTAGAGAAGGGGGATTCACTACTCACGATTTCTCTTCACTCAGAGAGCCTCACGGGGTGAACTACCCTAAACTACCTCAAGGAACAACGTGAAAGTTATAAAATCCAAAAGAGTAGGTCACAAAGATTCTTTGGACAAACTGACAAGCTCTCAACCAAAGGATGGCAGCGTGGGGTATAGACGACAATGCGGTGCGCTGGCGTCACTAAGGCGTGTTGGTGTCTCATACAGACCAAAAAGAGAGAATATCAAAGAAAGATGGCTAAGTGACTACTTCTACTCCAATTGCTAAGAACTTATATAATGCTAGGATGACACATGGATGTCTGTGTAGCACACTAGTGTCCAGACACGTTATGCTACAAAATAACATGAATGGGAAAAGCACAAAGCTTGATGCAAAGCGGATGCACAAAGATAGCTACAGAAAAAGGGGTGATGGAGCATCTTGAGAAGGAAAAAGGTTTGGCTCAAGGGCTAAAATGAGCCTACACAAATTCTAGGGGAGTGCACACTAAAGTGGATGTAAGAATGTAAGTGAAATTGCAAGCATGAAATTTTACGACTATACATTTTTCCCCCACTTTAGCGGGCATATGAATCTACACTAATATGCACGCTAAAGGAATTATACTAAACATAAATAACATCATATGCAAAAAAGATACTATAGAGGAAGCAAACAACTCTTCGAACCATGAAAGCATGCCCCCAGGATGAAGACCTACAAAACAGATGCATTAGACAATAAAATCCTTCACTAGACAAAAGTGTTAGCACACAAAAAACTAAAGGATCAAAGTCAACAAAGTGAAAGAGATCTCGATGTAAAAGGTTGTCTCAGTACTATGCGTTGTCCCCAAATTAAGAAACTACAAATAGAAGAATTCTAAGATGAAGAAAGGAAGGACATATACTCAGGATGGAGAAGATGTAGATGTTCAATCTGATATACACAAGTTGAGAAGAAAGATAATTTAAAAATTTAAGCTCCTCACAAGCTCACAGGCCCGCAAGGAAGGTATCCTGCAAGATCTCTCACATGAAGGAAACCGAGAAAAGTGCCTTATAGACCCGGTAGACATGCAAGGAAGGTATCCTCCAAGATATCTCACATGAAGGATGTTAGGAATAAGGTGTCTCAACCTTGGATAATTCCTATTCTTATTATTTGTTTTGTAAAATGTATTTCTTGCAAATAATGTAATTAAGTGTGAGTGTACATGTCTAGTTTGCATGTTGATGTGTCACTCCACTTAATGTGTCGGCATCTTGAATTGTGTGTAAGGAGATCATGGCTGAAACGGTTATGACGGATTCCTATGACACGTAAGAGCTATGTCTGGAAGATTCAATGACAGGTGAAGACATGTGGCAATTGATAAAGTTGAGTACTGTACACTCTTCCACGATAGTGGGGTTCGGGGCATCGCCCCGAAAAAAATTTTCGAGTTCCTATTTTCTCGGAGAATGGTAAAACCCTAATACAGTTATCTTCGGAAGTTGCCCTAAAAGGGAAGCGCATGATATAAGCGTTTTTTAGGGTTGCGAAGATTTGTGATGTGAGTGTATTGTTGGAACGTTTTTTCATGCTGCCGCATTTTGTCTTCAAGAGTTGGAAATCTCCTGAAAGAACTTGCATTGCAAGTGTGTTGTAACCGTTGTGTTGAAGATAATACATTGTGCAGGTTTTGGAGTGCTGGGGTTTTTTACCGAAAGGTTTTCCCCAGGGTAAATCATTGTGTCATTCTTCATTTTCTGTATGTATGGTATATTGCTGCAATATCTTTGTTAAGTAGATTAACGAATCTGAAATTGTAAGGGTTTAAAACGAATTTGCACCATACTTTCCTTAAGAGATTAGTGTAGGAAGCTGTTTCCGCACCTGAGTTTCCTTACAAAGGAAACTGAGAAAAGTGCTTTATAGATCCGTAAACGTGCAAGGAATGTATCCTCCAAGATCTCTCACATGAAGGAAACTGAGAAAAGCACCTTACAAACCCGCAAACCTGCAAAGAAAGTTTTCTCCAAGATCTCTCATATGAAGGAAACCTAGAAAAGCGCCTTACAGACCTGTAGACCTGGAAGGAAGGTCTCCTCCAAGATCTCTCACATGAAGGAAACCCAAAAAAGTGCCTTACAGAGCCACATACCTACAAGGAAGGTCTCCTCCAAGATCTCTCACATGGAGGAAACCCGAAGGAAAGGGACTCCGCAGAGTCAATTTTGGAAAGCAGCTTTACAGGAACACTTGCAAAGCGACATGTTTACCTGCAAATAGAACATGCCAAAAAATGATCACACAGGCAAGTAAGCGGATAGTCACACAAACCGTCAACAAGTTTGAAAAATTTCAAACGGGTCCCTTAGAAACCATTCAAAAGGAGGAGGGGTCCACTCAAGGGACACACTATTTGAAAAGTGAGGTCTAGTCAGGCTACCCCCAAGCTAGACGCAAAGATATGAAATAAGTCTAGTTGGATTTCCCCCAAGCTAGATGCCATATAATTCATTTGAGATAAGAGATTTCAAAAAGGGGGTCCCTCGAGAACCCTTCAAGATAGCAAGGGGTCCACTCAAGGGACACTTCAGTTGAAAGACATAGAGAAGAGAGGGGTTCCTTAAGAAGGACACACATCTCCAGAGCAAGTTATCATTTCCCCCAACATATAGGGGAGGAGAACCACACAAGATAATTAAAACATGCATGATAGAGGTAAGCCTTGATATCACTTGTCATTTTGAAGAAGAGGCAGGTGCATCAACGAATAAATGAGGGATGGCACCTGAATCATGAAGTTGCATTTTATCCTTTAAGGCCTTACATTCACTAGTGGAATGGCTAGGAACTCGATGGTATGCATAGAAAGTGTTTTCTTTATCGTGTTCATGAGATTTTTTATGTGTAGGAGGAGGAAGAGTAATTAAGCAGGCTTTAAGGAGCCTCAACAAAATATGCTCTTGCTCAGATAAAGAATGAGGAGCAAGAAGTAACCCTTTCTCTTGTGGAGAAAGACTCGATTTATCGCAAGAAGAACATATGAAGATGACAGACAAGGGAGGATCTACATGGAGAGTATTATTCCAACAAAGGGGATCATACTCCTCTATGAGATCACCATCATCTTTCTTGATAGGATTACCAACATTAACCTCTTTAGTAGAAGTGCGATAATCTTCCTTAGGAGGATCAACACTAAGAACATTACAATTTACATTCACCTTATCCTGCGATACAAAAGAATGACCATCTTTGATAGCAGGTTTGGATGATGTTATCGGAAGGTCTGAGTGCATTGGGATGACTTTACATCACCCAATGAAGGAATTTGTAAAATCTAAAGAACCCCAATCATCACCAAGACATGCATTCTCTTGATAAGAGGTAGAAGGAACAAACTTAAGATTTCTTGCTTCAAAAGGATCTTCCTTAGGGACATTCATCTCAAGAGTATCCTTTGTAGTGGGTACTACTGGAGTAAACATCGACACATTGGAAGACACTGAAGGAATACGAGTAAGAACAACCGAGAACTGACTGACAACTTCAACTTCACATAAGTGCATAGCATCAAGGTCAGCTTTAACTATGACTACTCGATTATTACAAATGAACTTAATAGATTTATGCAAGGTAGACAGGACCACACCCATAGCATGAATCCATGGTCTACCAAGAAGAAGGTTATATGGTAAGTTTTTTGACATAACATATACTAGAGTGGATACAATAATGGCTCCAAGCTACAAAGGTAATACTATTGTACCTAGAGCTTGTCGCTCAATATTATCGAACCCACGAATAAAAATAGAAGAATAATTAATAAAAGATGAGTCAATATTAATCTTAGGCAATAGATCAATGCTACATACATTGAGCACTGAAGCAACATCAATGAGAGTACGTCTAATGCCAATTTTATTAATTTTGAATATAATCATTAGAGGATATCCTAGATTTTATACTTCTGGAGGTGAGAGTTCTTGTAGATAGAACGTAATATTTAGTGAATCCACACGAATATGAGCTATCAATGCATTAGCATCTGTCAGCCTAGTGGAAGAAGGCAAGAGGATCTTTTGCAAGGCTTCCTGAAGCATAAATTTGTTGGATGTTGTGGTTATGTTGCTGATATGTGGTTGTCATTGATGTCAACACTATTAGCATTGATGATTTTGAAGGCTGCATATGTCGAAGATATTGAGAAAATTAGAATAAATATGTTGCAGGAACTCTGTGAAGATGTGTTGATCAGAATGGTGGAAATTTGTGTACGTTGATAATCAAAAGTCACACATTAAAGGGTTTGTTGCTGAGCCTATCTAGTATGTTGTCTGGAAGTTTTAGTGGTATGCATCAAGATTGGAGAAAGTTATGAGTTCCTACAATTATTCTATTATTGTAGCAGGTGTTTCTGGAAGAAGAGAATGTAATTCTTGTAAATTGAGTTGTTGTGTATGCTGCTGTGATGATCAATGATGTTTCTAGATCATGCTCTATCATTGTGGTACGTCCTCGTTGATCGGTGGGATCGTGATAGAATATTTTCCTTTGTGTGTTCGAGGTTTTCATGTTCTTGGATGACATAATGGTGGTAGCATGTTGTAGATCCTTCTGGATTAATTTTTTAATGTTTGGCATGTTCGAGGATGTTGATTTAGGTCTTCATTATGTTGTGACCAACTTAGGTTGGTGTGCATTGATATTTTCTCTTCAATTGGACTGACAGTTTGTAATTCATCTATTCTGTATTTGTGGCTGACAAAGTTGTTGATGTAAATTCATGTAGCAGATCTATATAAGAGCATTTGTTTCTTCATTTTACAATGTGCGAGGTATGCTTGATGAATGTATGCAAAGTATATGTGTGAATAAAGATCAAATCATTCGATTTTAGAGCAGAGTGTGAAGAAGATTGAGCGAAGTGTAAATAAGTGTTTTTGTGCCTAATCAGAACTGTCATCGGGATTTTTGTAGAAGCTAATTTATTAGTTCAATCTCATTAGATGGATTTAATCTGATTGTCTTATGTAAGGTAGTGTGCCTTCCCTTTGAGCAGTGAGCTCTAGGCAGTGTGCCTGAATGCATGTTCATTCCCTATTCATTTTTCTTGATACTTCTAATAGGGTATAATCTTGTGGACTAACATCCACTGTGGTTTTTCCCTAATAGGGTTTCCATGTATAAAATCTTGGTGTTCATGTGTTTTTGATGTGTTGTTGATTCATATCACTATTAATTATGAGATCTGAGATTAAAGGTTCATAAAGGTTCAATAAGTTTAAATTCTGTAACAACTGATTCATTCCCCCTCTCAGTTATTTATCCTTATTTTTCCAACAATTGGTATCAGAGCCAGGTTCCTCTGAAGAAGTTTAATAGCTTGGGGTGATCCGAGATGGCATCATACAAAATGGATAGTCCTAGATTCGATGGTATAAATTACTCTCTGTGGAAGGTCATAATGGAGTGTCATTTGAAGTGCATTGGTGAACCCTTCTGGAAGATTACAAAGAACAAATATAATATTCCTTAGAATGGTCCCACTACTCTTGATGAGATCAAAGAAGCTAAAACTAATTTTAGGGCTATAGAAGCATTACTAAGTGCTTTGACAAATTCAGATATGAAAAATGTGATAGGTCTGAAGACATCACATGAGATCTAGAAAAAAAATAGAGACATTGTATGAAGGAGATGCACAAGTGAAGATTGCTAAGCTAACAAGTCTGAAAGGCAAGTGGGAGAACTTGAAGATGAGTAAATATGAAAAAAATGTTTCTTTTATGCAGAAGGTAAATGAACTAGTGATGGGTATTAGATGTGTCGGTGGAGTCATGGATTAAGATGAGATTGTGGCTGAAGTTCTTAGATGAGTGCCTACTTACAAAAAAAAAGCTCATGCTATTGAAGAACTCAGGACGGTAAAAAATGTGACAAGAGACATGCCGATTGGTAAACTATCTGCCTTTGAGTTGAGTGAATTTGGTGAGTCCACTCCTATGACAGAATCTGCATTCAAAGCTACTGTATCTGGAAAAATCCAATAGAGATATGATCCAGGATAATGTTCTAGAAAATCATTCAAATATGAAGATGAGATGCAACAAATTGAAGATGAAGAAAGAGAGCTAGAAGAGCTAGAAGCATTGATTGTGAAAAGAGAATCCAGAGGACATGGTAAGTACAAAGGAATGTTGCCTATTAAATATTTCTCCTGCAGTAAGATAGGAAATTTTGCATCTAGGTGTCCTGAAATAGTCTCTAAGTATAAGCCTGACAAGTCTAGATTTCAAAAGAAATGTTATTATGTTGAAGAAGGTGTTATTGATGATAAATCTGATAAAGAAAATGGAAATGAAGATGGATGGGTATTCATTGCTATCAAGGAAAATGGTATGGTGTCCACTGAATATGCTAGTGAAAAGAATATTGAGAAATCTCTTGCAACTGGAATAGATGAAAAAGATGAGTGGGTGATTGACAACGAATGCTCACATCATATGATTGGTGACAAAATAAAGTTTCTAATCTTGGAGAAGTATGACGGTGGTGTTGTAAGATTTGAAGATAACAATGCTAGTGTGATTTGTGGTAGAGGCACTATTTCTCTTGGTGGTAAATGTAATACTAATAATTTTCTTTATGTTGAAGGATTGAAACATAATTTGTTGAGTGTTGGACAAATGCTAGACAAGGGATACAATCTTCAGTTCAAAGATGGAAAATGCAGGATATTGGGAAGGTCTGGAAATATAATTGCTTCAGGTACAAAGACAAGAGGTAATATTTTCACCTAAGTGCTGCCAGTGAAAGTTATTTAATTACTCAAGTTGATGTAAGTTGATTAGGGCATAAGAGGCCGTGTCATGTAAATTTTTATAATATTGTCAAAGTAAGCTCCACTCATTCAGTCATAGATCTACCTAGGCTAGTGAAGCCTACTAACACTATATGTAAGGAATGCCAAATGGGAAAACATACAAGAATTTCTTTTCAGAGCAAACAACATCATTCAAATGGATTACTGGGATTGGTACATACTGATCTATGCGGTCCATCAAGAATTAGAAGTATACAAGGACAAAGGTACTTTATGTTGCTTATTGATGATTACACTAGGATGATATGGGTTGCTTTCTTGAGAGAAAAACATGAAGCACTAGAAAATTTTAAATGTATCAAGGCTTTGGCAGAAAATGAGATTGGTTTGAAGGTCAAATGCTTAAGATCAGACAGAGGTGGTGAATTCACTTCTCGAGAGTTCAATTCATTTTGTGAAGAGCATGGAATCAAAAGACAGTTATCTGCTACTCAGACCCTCAACAAAATGGAGTTGTTGAAAGGAAGAAAATAAAAATTCTAGATATTTCTAGAATGATGATGTTGGAAGGAAATGTTCCTCATATATGCTAGAGAGAAGCTGTAAGCACTGCTATATACACTATCAATCGGGTAAATGTTAATGGCAATTATGGTAAGAATCATTTTGAGATATGGTTTGGTTATAAGCCTACTGTTAAATATTTCAAAATCTTTGGAAGTAGATGTTATATCAAGAGAGATGAAGATATTGGTAGGTTTGATGCTTGAAGTGATGAAGGAATCTTTTTGGGTTACTCTACTAAGAGCAAAGCTTACCGGTGCTACAATAGAAGATTGAAGAAACTGGTGTAAAGTGAAAATGTCATAGTTAATGAAGACACTATTAGATCATCTAGATAATGTGGATATGACTCAGATGATAAACAAGATAGTATAGATAATGGAAAGAATGCACAAACATAGAATCAAGTTCAAACTGTTCCGGTGAATCAAGAGAATCATGAAGGAGAAGCTAGTGGAAGTGCAGAAGAAAGAACAAAAGAACCAAAAGCCAGAGAAAATCTCAAAGTACCAAGGTATGTAAAGTTAAATCACTCTAAAAATCAGATTATAGGAGACAAGAACAAAGGTGTGCAAATTAGAAGAAAAATTGCAGAAGAGTATTGCCTAATTTCCAAGACTGAACCTAGCAATGTCAATGAAGCATGTAAAGATGAATATTGGATGGAAGCAATGAAGGAAGAACTAATGCAAATAGAGAAAATGATACATGGATGCTTGTTCCCAAACCTCAGGATAAAAATGTGATTGGAACCAAATGGGTCTTTTGGAATAAGCTGAATGAACAAGGTGAAGTAGTCAGAAATAAAGCAAGACTGGTATGTAAAGGATACTCATAGATGGAAGGTATTGATTTTGAAGAAACCTTTGCCCCTGTTGCTAGAATTGAAGTTGTAAGATTGTTTCTTGCTTATGCTACTTTCAAGAATTACAAAGTCAATCAAATGGATGTGAAGTCAACATTCCTAAATGGTGAATTAGAAGAAGAAGTTTATGTTGAGCAACTAGATGGATTTCAATTTACTGATGAAAAGGACATGGTTTACCGATTGAAGAAAGCACTATATGGACTCAAACAAGCCCCTAGAGCCTAGTATGCTAGATTGCATAATTACTTGTTGAATCTTGGATTCAATAAAGGTACTACTGGCAACAATCTATATTTCAAGATGGATTAGGACAAAGAGTTGATTATTGAAGTTTTTGTTGATGACATTATTTTGGAAGGTGATGATGATTTATGCATGAAGTTTGCTGATGAAAAGCGAGTTTGAGATGTTAATGATTGGAGAGCTGAAATTGTTTTTAGGATTGCAAATAACTCAGTTAGATGATGAAATTTTCATATCTCAGTCCAAATATGTAAGAGAGATAATTTTTTTAGCATGGAAGACTCAAAACTAGTTGGTACACCCATGGTAATCAGATGCAAGTTAACACAAAATGATGATTCTCCTAAGGCTAATCAAATAAGGTACATGTCAATGATTGGTGGATTTTTATATTTGACTCAGACTAGACCAAACATTATGAATGTTGTATGTATGGTTGCTAGATACCAAGCTGATCCAAAGGAATCACATGTGACTGCAATAAAGAGAATTTTTAGATATTTGAAAGGAGCAATTTATTTTGGTCTTTGGTATCCTAAGGATGATGATCTTACTCTGAATGCCTTTATAGATGCAAATTGGGCAGGAGATGTGGATGACAGGAAAAGTACAAGTGTTGGTGCATTCTTCTTGGGGAAGAAGTTGGTGTCATGGCTAAGTAAAAAGTAGAATTCCATTTCCTTATCTATTGCTGAGGCAAAATATATTGTCGTTGCAAACAATTGCACTCAAGAATTGTGGATGAAACAAATGCTGTGAGATATTAGAATTGAGTATAATGAGCCTATTGCTATATTTTGTAATAACTCAAGTGCCATAAATTTTTTCAAGAATCTGGTGTTACATTCAAAGATAAAACATATATATACCAAGTATCACTTTTTGAGAGACAAAGTGAGTGATAAAGAAGTCAGATTGAAATATGTACCCACTAAAGAACAAATTGTAGATATCTTCACTAAACTGTTGCCCAAGGATAATTTTGAGTATCATAGAGGTAAGTTAGGGGTGATTTCCCCTCCTAATTTGAACTAAGATGAAAGTCTTTGCATCAATCCATGCACTTATAGTCTTATCTTGTTTCAGATTGATGTTGTGGTGGCTGCTACTCAGGGGGAGTAGACAGATATTTCAGATATGTTGTTCAAAGCTTGCGTACCTTTTCCATTGATGTCAAAGGGGGAGAAGTGTAATGTGAAAAACCTTGTAAAATCTAAGGGGAAGAAGTGTAGAACACAAGGGGAAAATAGTACTGTGTGAAGAGTTAGTTGTGTTGATGGTATTTTTCACATCATGCATCGCCATCAATGCCAAAGGGGAAGATTGTTGGATGTTGTGGTTGTGTTTCTAATTTTTGGTTGTCATTAATGTCAACACTATTAGCATTGATGATTCTGAAGGTTTTATATGTCGAGGATATTGAGAAAATTAGAATAAATATGTTGCATGCAGTCTGTGAAGCTGTGTTGATCAAAATGGTGGAAAGTTGTGTATGTTGATAATCAAAAGTCACGCATTAAAAGGTTTGTTGCCGAGCCTATCTATTATGTTGTCCAGAATTTTTAGTGGTACACATCAAGATTGGAGAAAGTTATGAGTTCCTACAGTTATTCTTTTACTATAGCAGGTGTTTCTTGAAGAAGAGAATGCAATTATGGTAAAGTGAGTTGTTGCGTATGCTGCTGTGATGATCAGTGATGTTACTAGATCATGCTCTATTATTGTGGTACATCTGTGTTGATTGGTGTGATCATGATCAAAGATTTTCCTTTGTGTGTTCGAGGTTTTCATGTTTTTGGTCGACATAATGTTGGTAGCATGTTGCAGATCCTTCTGGATTAATTTTTTAATTTTTGGCATGTTTGAGGATGTTGATTTAGGTCTTCATTATGTTGTGACCGACTTAGGTTGGTGCGCATTGAGATTTTCTCTTGAATTGGACCGACAATTTGTAATTCATCTATTCTTTATTTGTGGCCGACAAAGTTGTTGATGTAAATTCATGTAGCGGATATATAAGAGTGATTGTTTCTTCATTTTGTAGTGTGCGAGGTATGCTCGATGAATGTATGTGAAGTATATGTGCGAATAAAGATCAGATCATTCGATTTTAGAGTAGAGTGTGAAGAAGATTGAGCAAAGTGTGAAAAAGTGTTTCTGTGCCTAATCAAAACTATCATCGGGTTTTTTGCAGAAGCTAATTTCTTAGTTCAACCTCATTAGATGGATTTAATCTGATTGTCTTATGTAAGGTAGTGTGCCTTCCCTTTGAGCAGTGAGCTCTAGGTAGTGTTCCTGAATGCATGTACATTCCCTATTCATTTTTCATTATACTTCTAACAGGGTATAATCTTGTGGACTAACATCCACCGTGGTTTTCCCCTAACAGGGTTTCCATATATAAAATTTTGGTTTTCATGTGTTTTTTATGTGTTGTTGATTCATGCTTTCACTATTAATTATCAAATCTGAGATTAAAGGTTGATAAAGGTAAAATTAATTTAAATTCTATAACAACTGATTCACCCCCCCTCTCAGTTATTTATCCTTGTTTTTCCAACAAACTTGATAAACTAGAGCAAACTAAAGCAAGTCACATAGTGAGATCTTAGCCGGAGTAACACAGAGTTGCTCGATAAGATCATAATCACTAGGTGGCACTTTAGTTGTAGGTTCAGGTGCTAAAGGAATACTTGGTTGTTTATTCATTCTATTATTATAAGTATGGGCTACCGCTCTATAAGAGGGAGCCATAGAAAGATCAGGAGAATCATCATCAAATTAAACACTATTATTAGAACAAACCCTTTTGGGAGAAGGACTAGATTGAGTTAGGTAAATGACCAGTCTCTTAGGCCTTTGAGGGGAAACAAAAACAAATTACATAATTTATAGAATCATAACAACTAGTGTAACAATCATTTGAATACATATTCTCGACATCGATCCAAACAAGATCAAATGTGGAAGGAGATTGATCATGTGCCAATGCATCATCTCTAGAGGAGAGCGCATTGGAATAGATAAGAGATTCATTATTCAAAAATGCGTCATCTCTATAAGAGAGTGCACTGGAATGAAGAGAATGTCGAGTAATATTAAGAAAGGTATCAATGATTTCATCTTCTTGCAAAGAGATATCCTCTGAAGCAGGAGGATGTAATGTCCCCTTCTCAAACCTGATCGTGCATATGACCGTTGGCCTTTTTTCTGGAAACCCGAAGGCTAGTCAGAAGGTTAAATTAGGGTTTCCTATTTTTGAGGAGGTCTTGGCTCAGAGATGGTGGATTCAATGATGGATTCCTTCTGGGTTTTCAGAGGGCTTCGCAGCAGTATGTTCATCTCGGCATTCAGAGCACTTTTTGGAATTTGCTATTTTTAGTAAATTCTATTTTTGGCAACTTTCCAGTTGAGTTCAGCTCGGTTGACTTCTTGCTTCAGTTTGGTCAGATGTTGGCTCAGTATTGGCTTCAGGGCACCTCCGGAGGGATAAGCTAAGTCATCTAATTAAAAAGTCACGTTTAAATATTATATTTTAATGTTGACCATGGGCCTAGATTAATGACTTAAAGATGTTTTAAAAAGGGGGTCTTTGAGGGTGGCGCCTTCATTAAAAGATTATTTTAATTATTGCAAAGTCAAAGCAAGGTTATGAAGGGCGAATTTATCAAGCATGATGTTTATTTAAAATATCAAATCAAAGCCATAAAGGAGAAGTACGCCCTCTTGAGGAGATGAGAGGTTTTGACCTAAAAGCTGGTTTTAGGGTTTTGCGAAGTCAAACGAAAATTATAAAGAGGAGTCTTGTGCATCATTTTGGGGATCTTATGTTTGGAATATTGTTATGCTACCGAAATGGTGCTGGATTGCTTCGAGGAATGAATGCCTCCTAGCCTTGGCTCGACTTCTTGCTTGAAAGACAACAACTAGTGGAGAGTTAGATTGTAGTTGAGTGAGATTTGTAGTGAGATTTTGCATTGTAGAAGTTGTTTTGCATTTGTAGTTCGGTTTCTTGCATTTTAATCAAAATCTGGAGTTGCTGATTTTTGTATTGCAGATTGAAGTTTATACTCATAAGTCTTTGGGCGAATTTATTTTGGTTCTGGGTAGTTTACCCATGCATTTGCTAGCCTTGGGCGCCCCTCTATGCCAAGTTGCAGATTTTTTAGAGGTGTCTTGGATTTTATCTTGTTGGTAGAACATTTCTTGAGCCTGTACCATTCTGTTTTGCCTGGCAAGTGTTTAGAAAAAAAAATACTTCAATTTTTCAGTTGTTTCTTTGTCTAGTCTTCATCGTCATCAACCTAGCTTTCGTTTGCATCAAGTCTCATGCCATTCTGGCAAGTATTGAGTGAGTTGTGAGCATTTTAGTGGATTCTAGGGTTGCTGGTTATGCATATTAAGTTGTTGTTCTGTCATATCAGCTTGCGTAAAGTCTATCTTTTGAGTTGGGTTTGGGTTGAAAGTCTTTGTGATCATTGAGGAGACATTATACTATATTGCAGCATGGTTAGACTTTCTTATTCGATGTATTTGACATGCAAATCTCTAATTATTGTAAGCTGAACAGTAGTACTGTCAGCATTTCTCTTAATCTTACTTTACATTCTGAAGCTACATTGTATTTCTGTATATCTCCGCCATATGGTCGCCTCATTTCCACTCTGGAATTGGGTAGCACATACTTGGTGTTGAGTTTACTTTCAGCATAGTTAGCATCTCCGTCATATGGTAGCTCCCATTCCATCTTGGTTTGGAAAGCACATTCTTGACGTTGAGTTCCTTTCTGTATTTAGAGAAGAAGATCCTCTGACCATATGCTCGCCATCATCGGCGCCATCCTTGGTTAGAGTTGCTTTTTGCATAAGCAGTTTAATTCAGATCCTCTGACCAATGCTCACACCTTGCCCACATCGGGATCCTGGTGTACATTCTGGTTAGAGTTGCTTTCTGCACGTTTTGGTTTATCTTCTAACCTTAACGGGTGCTTTGTTTGAAATCTGTTAATTGAAAAAAAAAAAAAAAAAATTGGCTTGGTATATTTCAGAGGACTCTCATGAGAAGGATCAAAGACACCGAGTGACATGGGTAAAGCCAAGTCACTATCACATGCATGAAATGGAATATCATTAACATTTTGAACAAAATTAGATACTGAGCTAATAAAAAAAATATTAAATTCATTTTGGATTTTTTTGGTATTTTCTATGTTCTAGTAATTTGCATTTTCAAAGGTATTCAGAGCGGAATTTGAGGTCGAAACTTGTGCCGATCCCTAAAATTTGATAGCCAAAGGCATAGTATTTTAGGGGCTGAACTATTCCTCTTGGAGACCTTTCCAACGATGCAAATGGTTCTAAATTTTGAGCATCGAGTCAAAAAATATGACCCCACCAAGTAGGGGTAAAAAAACTCCTCGTTTTTCGGTTCATGTCAGGTTCACCAAAATGTAGAGAAGGGGGATTTTCTACTCATGAGTTCTCTTCACTTAGAGAGCCTCACCAAGCGAACTACCCTAAACTACCTCAAGGAACATCACAAAAGTTCTAGAATTCGAAAGAGTAGGTCACGAAGATTCTCTAGACAAATTGACAAGCTCTCGGCTAAAGGACGACATCACAAGATACAGATGACAGCGTGACGCACTAGCGTCCCAGAGACACGCTGGCATCTCGTACGGACCAAAAAGCGAGAATATCATAGAAAGATGGCTAAGAGATTACTTCTACTCCGATTGTTAAGAACTTACATAATGCAATAAAGTAACAAAATGCGATAGAATTGAAATAAAGTAAAGTAAATGATTGAGATAAAGAGAAGAGATAGAAAGTGCTTACAACTGGCAAGGTAATGAAGCCTCCAAAACGTGAATGTCTTTAAAACCTACATGCAAAATATATGGAGAAATCCTTGGGGCTGTATAGGGGTTTGCCTCAATCAAACCCCTGTTTTGGTGTTCCCACCTCCACAGACAACCATATAGAAAAAAAGAGTGTAACCAAAATGCAATAAGTGTGTGGTGAAAGAAAAACTTGCTTAGGAGTAGAACCTACACCACCAACTATGAGTGATAAAATAAAACCCTGCTCGAGGAGAAGAACCTGTATCAAATAAGAGGGGATATGGAATTCAAAGATACTCACAAGAACAAGGCATGGCAGGTATAACATGCAAGAGCCAAGGGTTGCAAAGAGTGTTTCCAAGAGAACTTGAAGGTTCTGCTATAACAAGCTGTATGGAGATGTGTAAACAAGATAGAGCGAGAAAGAAGAAGAGAGTTCAAGGTAGAACCCCAAGAGAGCTTAGAAGAAGCAATGGAATTGAGAAGATATTATTAAAAGAGAGAAGAGAAGCAAAAAGAATCTTCCTAGGATGTTACAAGGCATCCCGAGCCGTTACCACCGACAAAATTTGCTGACAAATGGAAAACATGCTTGAAGGCGGTCGTTTGAATGTTGAAACATCACAGGACGGTAGCACGGCCTGTGGAAATCTATGTGGCGTGCTAGTTTCCGAACATGTTATGCTACAAAACAACATGAATGTGAAAAGCACAAAGCTTGATGCAAAGCGGATACGTGAAGGTAGCTGCTCAAAAGGGGTGCTAGAGCATCTTGAGAAGAGAAAAAGGCCGATGCAGGGGCTAAAATGAGCCTACACAAATTCTAGGGGAGTGGACACTAAAGCAGATGCAAGAATGTAAGTGAAATTGTAAGGGTGCTATTTTATGACTATACATATGTGTATACAAAAATATTTATGCAGGCATGAAAAAGATAATATTTATACCTTAGTAAGATAAATGTTTTTTGCATTATTAATGTCGAGAGGAATTCTACACCGACTGCAAAGGGGTGGAGTGTAATGACATGAGTGTGTTAATAAAAAATCTTCTTTTTTCTTAAATTTGACAAACATTTACACATTAACATAGCAATATTTAATAATAAACACATTTTTTAAAAATAGCCTCAAATTTATCTCTCAATATTTTTTTAGATAGATGTGTTTATGATATTTGTAATAGTTATATTTTAGTAAAAGAAATTAAATGTATTTAATTATTTATTTGAAATGAACTATTTGACTAAATGAAATAATTGGTTGTTAAAATATTATTTAATTCAATTAATTTAAATTTCTAGCTACTCAAAAGGTATCAATTAGAATTAAATTACCATATAGCTTATCATTTATAATTGCTGATTTAATTATGATTAAAATGTATTATTATAATTCAAATAAAAGAAATAGGAAAAAATTAAAAGATAAAATAGAAGTTAGATAGTATAAAAGAAATGCGAAGGGGATAAAAGGAAAATACAAGGTTTTATTTTACTCGATTCTTATTTTACATTTTCATGCTCAAAACACATGTCTATGTTTTCTTAGAAAACTAAAATGATAGTTTTGTCTTGTATGTTTGCCGTAATCCACTAAAAAATGGAGGGTGGTTTAGGAAAGATGTTAGGAGGGTATTCCAATGGTTTTTGGAATCTTGTATCTCTTCTATGACTCATTTTATATGTAAACCATGGTGTTTTGTTCCATTGTGCTTTTTAATTATTTCACTTGTGTCAACATGCACCATGCATTCGTGTGTGTCAAGTGTCATTGCATGTTGCTATGACATCTTTAGCATGTGGAAGTGTTGTGTGGCTTGTTTAATGTCACTTTTGTATCACAAAAAATTTTCACTCATTTTTGGTCATTAATGTCTTGAATGAAATCTTGGAGTGTTACAGTTTGTAGATATATAGGGTACATAGTCATCTTCTTTAGATTTGTAGATAAGTGTTCATTTTTTAAAAACTTTTAGATCCAAAAATTGTGGATCTAATCTTGTTTGTTTCTAGATTGTTATATATTCAACCCAGCGAAATTATGAAAAGAAATTAGAAAAAAAATGTACAATTTTAAGTTATATTTTAAGTGAAAATAGTAGACAACTAACTATCAACTACCAAAATCAACTTTATATTCCTTGAATCATATTCCTTAAACCTAATTTTAATGAAAAATCACTTGCATTCTTTATTGTATTTAACAACTTCAATGTAATTATAGCCTATAAATTATAGGATTTGTAATTATAGTCTATATTGAAGATGGTTTGAAGAGAATTATTCGTGATGCATTTTATTTCGATGTCGCTACTTAAATAAGATTCTTGATTGCCTAGCCTAATGAGCATTCAAGTCATGATAGCCTTAATACTCACTTGTTATCTAGAGTGTATAAAATGATTATTCTTAAATATCCTCAAATTCAATAGTAAAAGATCAAATTTGATCAATAAATAACCACTTTTTAATATAAATGAAGTATACAATTACAAACTCAAACCAAACACTCCATCTATGATTATAATCTAGGGGAGAGGACCCAAGCATGTTCCAATAGTTGTTATAGCATTTGTTGATATAATGCCCAATATTTTTATTAATATTGGATCAATAATTGTGACATTAAAGTTGTTAGTGTTGATGATAACTATCCATAATTAAATAAAATGTATTCCTTAGATCTAAAAAGAAATAAACCATGTGATGCCACATCAGCACACCAATAAAACATGATTTAGTGCACAAGTATCGGTCTCACTTTTTTTGGGCCTTTTTGAACACCTCAACAAAAAGCATGCTGATGTGACATCATATTCGATGATGTGGCCTTGAAAGCTTAGTTATAAGTAGGGGACTTGCCAAATAAGCTGTTGTAAAGAATTTGAAATGATTTGGAATTTTCACATAAGATTTTAAGAAGCATGAAATTAAGATGCTCAACTATAATTTGGAGAAGCCTTATGTTTTTAAGAACTCCCTTAAAATGGCTGAAATAACTGGTGTATGGGACGGTGTACTGTATCAGTTTTTTTACATAATTTCGGATCATACTCCATGATCCATCATCAGGATGTAATGCAGATAGAGAGAGAAGAGTGCAGATAGAGAGAAGAGTGGATCATGGAGTATGATCCGAAACGTTGATGTAAAAAATTGATACAATTCCAATCCAGAAATCTTATGAACAATACTATCATGGACTGTGAAAACTTCATACTTTTAATTATTGAAATTTCATTTATATGATGTGCCATCTTCTTCCATAATCTTTTTATCTCTAACCTGAAAAGAAGTTTCAGTTCTACTTGATTGAAAATTTGCACCGCACTGTTAGTTGGAAAGACAATGAACAATTTAACCCTACTGATTTCCTTGTCCAAAAGCAGAACAACTATTGTAAGTGGGCTTAGTTGTTTTGGATGCTTCTATTTCAACTTTTCGTGAAGAAATTTCTTAAGACGTGCTGATAATTGACTAAGCTGATGTATCCATTGTTTTTATTATATTCAACTACGTGGAAAGTATTTTGTCCATGAAATAGTTTATCAATCACAGCTTTCTCTGTTTTCTATTTTTCAGCTCTATTTATGATAGTTGTATAGTTTGGATCATTCTATAAATATCCATTTCTTTCAATAAGAATATTTTGCGACCGCCCTTAACAAGCTTTATGATTGCAAATCAATAATAAAGTAAATGGATGCTCAAACAAAAAGCATGGGAATAAATTTAATCCTATTTTGCTCAAAACTTCCTAGTATTGTCATCCTAACTTGGGAGAATAAGTTAGGGAGGTAAAAAGCAAGAGTAGGATAAATATTCTACTGAATTATTAGTTTACATCAAACGTTGGATTAGCTTAGAGAATCTGAAAGAAATCAAATCTTTATATAATATTTTATGTTAACTCTAAGCTTTTGTAAACTGAATATGTAAGATATACGGGTATGAAACAATGGCAGTGGGCTTTAAGGAATAAAGATGATGATTATTCCACTCCTCAATCGTTCCGTCAAGCATAAAGAACCACAATGATTTTTCTTTTTTTCCTTAATAGCTTCCTATTGAAAGAGAAATGAGAGGTCAAATTAATAGGCCAACATTTTTGTTTCCAAGTAAACCAATAAGATATCATCCCTCCGCAAGTCAAAACGGCTTTAGGAAAATTCACCGTCAACAATTCACCATGGAAAAATTCACCGCCATGACAAATTCACTCCAAGTAAAATTCACCACTAGCAATTCACCACCATGGAAAATTAACCACATTATTTTAATTTGATTAATTTTCCACGGTGGTGAATTCTGGTAGTGAATTTGCCATATGCCAGCCAAAACAAGCACCGTACATTGTTTTTCGATTTTTTTAATAAGGATTATCGACGTCTTTCTCTTGGCTATTGGAATGGTAGATTTTACACTCTTTTGTTCACTAACCTCAAGACAAAACTTACTCTTTTACATAGTGTATCTTCTACGAAGGTTTTCTATTAGTACTAGGTTAACTCAATTGAACATTGTTAATCCTTTGTATCCATTCTATGGAAAATAGGACACTTTCAAGAATCCTTTTTAGTTTTGTCTAAGTACCTAGGCTACTTGAAATTGGATTCATGATTTGTTTAGTTATTTTATACTTAAACCTTTTTCTTGGCATGTGTTTGTTTTAGGACATTGACTTAGAACTCTTAATAACTTCACATATATTTGGCATATTTTAAGTGTAAAAATTATTTCTAGCATTTGTCAAGATATATCATCTGCTACTTTCTTCATTTTTTTTGTTTATATTCAGTTCAAGTATTATATGATAAGATTATTCTAATGTTCTTATGTAGATTTAGGTTCAAACAAACAAGGCTATAATATAAGTGGCTCATTTATATGTGTTTTTGGATCATTGGGGCAATGACACATGTTTTATTACTAACATGTCACCAACTTCAACCTCTGGTAGGGGTCAACCCCTCATTAAGGAAGTTGATATGGATGTATTTAGAATTCCCAAGGTGGACATGAATCTAAGTCACATGCTTCCTAGCCCCTTATAATAAGAGCCAATATTGTACACTACTTGTGGTTGGTCTCAACAATCTTACTCGTGCTTAGCTTCTTTTGAGCCTCATGCTATGGGGTATTTAGAAGGCTAGACTCTTAAAAAATTCCTTGATTTGATTTGACAATTTCTTTTATTTTTGACATTCAACCTCATGTTGAAAAAGAAAATGAAGATGTGATTACTATCTAGAGGCCTATTCTTGATAATCAAGACCTCACTAATGTTTGGGGAAAGTTAGATGATCATGATTTTCCCCATGTTAGTGGTTTATCTCTTTCTAGACTTAGTATCATTATCTTTTTCTCAATAGAACTTTCAATTATATATTTGTTTTGTTTGGATTTTGGAGAGGGTGACTTTTTCAACCCATTTTTTTTGTAAATACGAATAAACTCATATTTTCCCTCTAAATTAATGTAAGACACTTATTGATTAAAATATAGAAAGGAGAAACCAATCACACCATCACACTCCAATTATTTAAGTAACTAATATGATATGATAATATTTATTTAATTTTTAAATATCTACACATTAAATTTGAAACCAAGATAACATTGTGTGTGATTTTTTAAACTATTTTATATAAAAATGATTTAAAAAAAAAAAAATTCACCTATAAAATGTCTATATGAATATAAGTATAAAAAAGGTAGCAAGGATAACAAAATATGAGATGCAATCCTTAGGATATTAAATGTATACAGATTAATGCATCCAAAAACTAAATATAACAATTCAAACTTAGGTTTTGAGCCAAAAATATCCTTCGCTATAAGAACATCAAAGACTAAGTTCAAATGAAAACCTAGAACCATTCCTTTTAACAAATCCATGCAATCTTTTCTTTTATATCTATCCAAGGTTGTGGAGAAATAAACAGGTTCAATACCAATTGTTGAGAAATTTAATCTCTATCCAAATAAAGTATGAGATTCAAGGCTTGGACTACATAAACATAAAAATATAAGACTTATATGAAAATTTAATATTTTTTTTTCCTAGGTTTGAAAATACCATGATTAGATCCATCTTCTGTATGATGCCAAAAAATCAACCAACATAACATGCTTATAAAAACTACCTTCTGTGAAATTATAACAATAATGTATGAAGAATACCATCAATATAAGATAGCAACAATGAGGCACAAATAAAAAATATAAGAGCATCACATAACATAGGAATTACATTGAGAAACCCTTGCGAGAGAAAAATCCACCAAAAAGAGAGGCCAAGTATGCATTATCATCAAATAAATTACATTACAATATATCAACTACCATTCTCCTCTTTTCCTTCACCATGGTAGCACCTATGTACTTGTGATAAACCTCCTTATACCTCAACCTATCCTTGTTCCTATAGATTAACACTACATTCAACTGTTCCTCATATTAGATAGTACATCTAGAAAGATAATTTTAAATAGATGTTTGAAGAGGTCTTAAGCCCAAAACAAGACTTCCAAACATGAATCTTCAATCCAAATGAATCAACCCTTGAAAATCCTCCACAAGATATGAAAGGACAGTTGTTTTGTCTTTTAATACTTTCCCTCCAACTGTTGGGATATGGTGTTGTAAACCATTGCATAAAATGATTTATCATAATATTGTAATTAAATAATTATTTAGTTGTGATGCACCTTGGTGGTGTGGTTAGTGACACTAGGTAATTATTTGGGGACCACTTGATGTTGTATTGTAACATTGTATTATTATTTAATGTGTGGGAGACATGTGATAATGATTTAATATTGGGGAAACATTAAATAAAGTGATGTCTTAGTACCTAATATTAAATAAGGGGTTAGTGGTTTTGTCTTCACATGGTTTTGTGGTATGTGGTTTTACCTTACCACTAGTTGTATTTTGTGTGAGCTTGTGTCTATAAAAAAAACACATGTGCAGTGGTTTAGGTTGAGTTGAGTGGTTTGGCTATCATTATTAAGTCTTTCTGAGCAGTGCATATATGAAGCATGGCATGGGATGTGTGGATTCATGATTGGACACATAAAGATGCATTAGAGGACTTGATTCTTCAGAGGTGTTCATTGTAACTCTTGTATTTTACTTATGGTTGATTAATGTGATGGAGTATGGATGCTTTTGGAGGCTGAGTTTTTCTCTCTTAAGGGTTTTCCCAGGGTATATCTTGTGTAATCTTTGATGGGTATGTTGTCTATTATCTTGCATGTGGATTCTGAGTACTTATTTGCATGAATATCTCTTCTGGGTTAGTGGAAATTGTCATTAGATGGCTGCAAGTTTCCTTACAAGTGGTATCAGATCTTTCATGGTTGAAGATTTTTTGTTATAACCATAGGTTGAGAAAATGTTTGTTCAATTTGAATCTATGCAATGCATGAGATAATGAAAGACATGGCAAGATATGAGGGTTTTGCAGGTTGTTTATTGTAGATCTAAGGGTTTTAGGTTTGTTGTTATGATAGGTTGTTTGTAGATTTGGGGTGTGAAAATTTTGGCTAAAAAGGGTTTCTTGGTTGTGAATTCAAATGGGGGTTTTGTGAGGGAAATTTTACAAATGACCTCCTGGGACAAAATGGACCTCATCATTGGATTCAGGTTGGCTGAGAGACGAATTTTGATGTAAAATTTAATATATTTTGGTGAAGTTGAAAAAAAATCAAATTTTTTTTAGTCAAACCCCGTTTGCTGGATTGTACAGTTGTCAAATTTTTTCTTCAAAAAATTTAAAATTATTCCCATCGAAAAATTCGTCCACAAAATAAAAGCCAAAATTTTAAAAAGGAAATCAAAAATAAAAATTATTAAAATCGGCTTTGAAAAGTTTACATTGAAATTTTTTTGAAAAAAAAAATATTAATTATATTGGGGAGTGGCAGACCCTTCCGATCGACCACTATAACCTACGGGTACCTAAGGGACAAGCAGTCCTTGTCAATGGGGGTATCGCTGTCGACGACCCCCGTTCGGCAGGTCTTGTAAGGCCTGCCACCCCTTTATGGGGTTAACAAAAAAAATGCCCGCCAAAACTTTTATTAAATAATTTTTTTTATAATTTTTTTCATTGCCAAAAAAGTGCACCAATAAAAATTATAAGGCCAACCTAATATGTTTGTCTTATGAAAAATTTAAATGGATTTAAATGCAATTTTGGGTCCACCACCCAACAAGCGGCGCCGCCCAGGTGGGGCTGCCACCCAGCCATTAGGGTTGGCCAAATTTTTGCTCCATATAGTGAAATTGTGCTTTTTCTTCCAAGGGGGATAACTTTCGCCAAAATGGTCTATTTTTACACTTCTTGTACTCATTGGGAAGCCAAATTAGTGCTCTACATTGTGGTGATAGATATTTTTGGATATTTTATAGATTTTATAGCGTTTTTCTTGTTGGGAGTCAAATGTTTGTTTTGAGATTTGAGAGGTGATATCGGGTGCATATGAAGTCGGATTTTGGACTTCGAATAGTTGACAAAAAGCTTGTTTAGAGTACTACACAGTGAATCAGGTTTGGAGTAATTTTGACATGATTTATTTTCTGATATTCTATCCTAAGCTATTTATGGGTTATATTGACTATGGTGATACTATGAGCTTATGGATTGTTGGATCTAGGAGATTTGATGTGTTGGAGTACAATGAACACTGGGAGGGGGGTGAATCAATGTTCATACAAATTCACATAAATTAAAAAAATATAAACAAGATGAGAACTGAAATGAATAGACAATGTAAAACATTGAATCATATGAGAATGCCACATACAATTGTCCTGAGTGGAAAACCCTCTTGGGGAATATAAACCACTCGAAATGCCTCACTGACTTAATCTGATAAAAAATGCTGTTTACAATGCCTCACTGGCAATACAATCTCACTGATAGATTTTTCAATGCCTCACTGGCTATAATTCACTATTCACAAACACCATTTGAATTTAATACACATAGTATCATCTTTGTTTCTCTCTATAAAATTCTCTGATCTCACATTACTTAAGATTCAAAGGCAGAAGTCCAAGTACAACATATTGATGTGTATATGTTTGTATACACGACAATATGTGATAATTTACAATTGATCAATTTCACAAAGCACTGAATGTGCTTTCAAATACAAGAATACAAATGAAATCCTTTTTACTATCTAAGAATAATATTTCTTTTCTGTTGAACAACTTGAAGAATGAATTCAAGAAAGTACATATAGTGTTTTTCATTTTCAAACTGAAACATAACTTCCATCCTTAACCGCTTTATTTAACAAGTACCAAAATGATAATGATACTACTCAATGCCTTAACAAAATAATGCTTTTCTGAAATACATCATGTGATATGAATGATAACTAAAATAATGTTCACAAACCCTTGACAAAACACAACATAGATTCGACATAACCACAATATGATTTGCTTGTTAAAGAACACTTTACTCCATAACTGTTATCAATAATGTAATTGTTCGTATAAAAACTAAATGTCTTTAAGAAATGTCACTATCTTTGTTAGACAAAATCTTGAAAGTAGACTAACCGTTAACTAGGGTTTCAACCATAAAATATTTCACATTCAACAAGCATTACAATAATAGTTACATAATAAACATATAACTTGCCCAAACAAAACTATCCCATTAATGCTAGGCATGAAAATCGACACCACAAGTATGGAAACCGACACCATTCTTTAACAAGAAAATGTTACTGTAAAGGAGAAACCCTTTCTTAGAAAGAAAACATTGACAATTTTACTGATGTAATAGACAAGAAGCCCTTTTTGAAATTAAAAAAAACTTAACACAAACCCTTTACATCAAACATAGATAAAAACTGTTAACACAACCAGTAAACTCTTTTAGATTAGACAAACAAGAAAAGGGATTAAGGAAACACAACACCTATTAATGCATTCTTCTCTTTCCACTAATAAATTTCCTCAAACTATCAATGCCAAGTTAAACTATCATCCTATAACTGTCTATCAAAAATCAGTTCCATCTCTGTCCATTCACACTGTATCGACATGGTAGTAAGAAGCCCTAACTACTGAAACCATGCCTTAGCTTCGAGAAGGAGCAATGAAATATGAAGCATGCTTTATAAAAAATGAGCTTGATATACCTTGTTTTTACTTTTATGTTATATGCGTTTAATATCGGTAACCACAACCCATATCCCACTCAAGGTGCATTTCGGTGGGGTTTATTTAAATCATCTTAAATACAAAATGCATTCGGGGCCTAGTCAGCTAAAGTGACTTCAAATTTGTATTACACTATCACCCTTAAAATGCCCTTAGTAATATTGCATATCTAAATTCCTTTTGAAACTTTATTTTAAAACATCATTGACAAACCACTATGCATTATAGGCAACATTAGAACCATCATGGAATAAAAATCCATAATAACAATAAAACAAACCGATGTGATAGTGATGTGCATGAAGAAATAGGTCCACCACATTACATTAGGAATTTGACATTAATGCCAACACATGCTAGAGGGGCAACAAACTCCCCCTTTGGAATTGATTTCAAAGAAATTACCAAACAAATGTTCAACTGAAGATTATACCTGTATGCACCTGAATTCACAACACTATAACAAGTACATGATCTTCCTTGTCAAGAGTAAACACAACTGTTAGACCAAACAATAGATCCATATTCCATAACCTCACTGAAATTGTCATCAACAAGCCCTATATACAAAATGTGACAAGAATCAATATTAAACACTCTATCCATTGCATAAAAAAGCACTGCATCTGAAAACATCTAAAAATTGAATACATTGCAAACCATATGATTGGAGAACATCTAAATACAAAAGAACCAAGAATTGAAACATTTGAATTCAAAAGAACCAAAAAATATTGAAATATTGTCACAGTACCTATTTCTCCCCCTTTTAACAACAATTCCAAAGAAAGGAGAGTCATAAAACTACACAAATGTCAAAAGTGAATATGTGGTACATAAAGGTACTATGTACTATCATGCATCACATAGTCACTAAAGATCTCAAAGATTCCAACACTGCCAAGAGGCGTAAGAAAGAAGCATGACGCACTCCCCCTAACTCCATGAACAAGAGTTAATTAAATTAAAGAGAACTGAGAGAGAAGACACCAAGTCTATCTCTCATTATTTCAAATGGTGCTTTTGGTAAGGGATTGGTAAGAATATTGGCCACTTGTTCATTTGAAACCACATAATCTAGAACCACATCATTTGCCAAAACCTTTTCCTGAAGAAAATTATATATGATGTCAATGTGTTTAGTGCGAGAATGTTGAACATGGTTTTTAGAAATGTTAATATTGCTTGTATTGTCATAGAGTATATGCATTGGTTTAGCAACATCAACTTGAATATCTTTGAAAGTTTGAACCATCCAATGTACCTGTGTGCAACATGTAGCTGCTGCAATATATTCTACCTCAACAGTGGATAGGGACACAAATTCTTTCTTTTTACCGTGCCAAGTCACCAATCTACCTCTAAGAAAAAATGCACCACTTGAAGTGCTTTTCCTGTCATCTGTACAACCAACCTAGTTAGCATAAGTATAGGCAACTAATGTAAAATATTTGTGTCTAGGATACAACAAACCAAAATCAATTGTACCAGAGATATACTTGAGGATCCTTTTAACAACCTCTAAATGAGATTGATTTGGTGCAAATTCAAATCTTGAAACCAAACAAACAGAATGCATTATGTCTGGTCTTGTAGCAACCAAGTATAGTAAGCTACCTATCATGGATCCATACGTAGTATGATCCACATCAGGCTAATCAACCTCTTGTTTAAGATTGCAACTTTTCTGGTTTGCACTCACTCATTTGAAATTTGTTCAACATTTCTTTTGCATATTTAGCTTGAGAAATAAATATTCCTTTTTCAAGTTGACAAACTTGTAAACCTAGAAATAATGAAATTTCACCCAACATTGACATCTCAAATTTTGATTTCATAATATTGGGAAACTCAAATCATAAATCAAAATCATCACTACCAAATATATTATCATCAACATAAACAACAACAACCAAAATACTATCACCTTTGGTTTTGAAATAAAGGTTGTTGTCAACTGCACCTTTTGTAAAACCTTGTTCACGTAAGTGTGCATCAAGTTTAGAATACCAAGCTCTAGGGGCTTGTTTTAAGCCATATAGAGCTTTCTTCAATCTGTAAACATGATTTTATTTTCCTGCACATACAAAACCTTTAGGTTGTTCCATATAATCTTCTTCCTCGAGACCACCATTTAGAAATGCAGTTGTTACATCCATTTGAAAAACTTTAAATTTTTTGTATATAGAATAAGCCAAGAACATTCTTATGGCCTCAAGTCTGGTCACAGGAGCAAATGTTTCATCAAAGTCTATACCCTCAATCTAGGAGTATCCTTTGCATACAAATCTTGCTTTGTTTCTTACCACATTTCCCTTATCATCGAATTTGTTCTTGAACAACCATTTGGCTCCAATTACATTTCTATTAACAGGTCTGGGAAAAAGTTCCCAAGTTTTATTCTTTTCTAGTTGATCAAGTTCTTCTTGCATAGCCTTGATCCAAAATTCATCTTTATTTGCCTCAGTGTATGTTTTAGGTTCTAATTGAGAAATCAAACTAAAATAGAATTGATCACTTGCATTTGCAAGTTTTCTTTTGGTTTGAATACCAGTAGATGGGTATGTGGAGGATCATGATGGGCCAAAAAGTGGTGATATGTAAGTGATATGATAGCCCATGTGGCTGATGAATTTTTTTTATCCAAATTGGATGAAACAAAAAGGGTATTTAAAGGAGATTCTCAACTTTCCACCAATATAAATTATGCTTTAATTTAAATTTAATAAATAATTATTATTCATTTTCTATTTGAATTACGACTAAAGTCCTGATTGATGGGCTGATTGAAAAACATCTATAACTTTCAAATGGTATCACATTTTTTGAATTTGAAACATGCGTCACATTCTATGCTTCACATACTATAGAATTAAAAAAAGAAAAATTGAATTTCATGATGTTTTGACAAAGTTAAGGTGGTTAGACATACGTGTTTTTATATTTTTTAAAAGTTGTAATAAAAAAATCATAATTAATTATTTACTTGGAAAATAATTAAAAAGAAAAATGTATCACATCGGGACATGAGTCCTCTACTTATATCTAAGATCTTATAAAAAAATATTATCATTTTTTGTGGTTAGGGTGGCCAAACAAACACCTACTTCTTATTTATTCCCTTGAAATTTAAATACTACTGCACTGAAATTTTAAATTTTCACCTTAAATAGATTTTTTATTTTTTTAAATAAACCTAGTAGTTTAGAAACTAAATTCAATTTTCTGCAGATTCTATTCTTACATATTTTTGAAATAATATAGATAACTTATTCAAATTTTTACGTCAAGTTGCCTAACTCTGATTTTTTGAATTTTCATCGCCACTTAAGGCCATGTTTTTTCCATGATGATCTTGCACATACTTGTCACCAATAATTTGATCCAGGGGATGATTTTTCTATAATAGTTTAGAAGAAATTCCATAGGCTCTGTAGAAGCATTTTGTTCATTTTGTTGTTCACTTTGTTCTTCTATATTTTATTAATTTTTTGATGGAATTAACACTTCATTATCTTCAGTTTTCTACTCATTATTGTATAATAGTTCATCAATTTTGACATTATCACTTTTAACTACTCTTTTCAATCTTTTATTATAGAACTTGTAGGCTTTTCTATGAGTAGAATAACCCAATAATATGCCTTCATCACAACGTGATTCAAAACTGCCTATGTTATCACTGTTTCTTTTAATAAAGCACTTACTGCCAATTTTTTTAAAATAACCAACATTGGCTAGTTTGCCATACCATAGCTCATAAGGAGTAAATTTGGTATTTACTCTCAACTGAACTTTGTTTAAGATATAAACAACAGTATGAACTACTTCCTTCCAAAAGGTGTTTAACAAACTTGCATCCTGAAGCATGGTTCTAGCCATTTCCTTGATATATCTATTCTTCCTCTCAATAATACCATTTTGTTGTGGTGTTCTAGAGGAAAAATATTGCCTTTTAATACCATGTTCTTCACAATAATCAGTGAATTCTTGTGAAGTATAATCTCCACCCTTATCAAACCTAAGACACTTAATCTTTAAGTCAGAATCCTTTTCAACCATTTTCTTGAATATCTTAAATATGTTAAAAGTTTCTTCCTTATGCTTTAAAAATGTTACCCATGTCATCCTTGTGTAGTCACCAATGAAAAGCATGACATAATTCTCATTGTTTAAAGATTTTGTCCTTGTAGGACCACACAAATCAGTATGCACAAGTTGTAATGGTTTGGTAGATGAATGTTCCTTAGTCTTGAAACTAACTCTAGTTTGTTTACCTTCTTGATATTCCTTACATATATTATTATTTGGTTTTGAGAGTACATGCATATTTCTTACATTTTGTTTTTTACTGATTTTGACCAAATTTTCATAGTTTATGTGTCCTAACCTTCTGTGCCAGAGTTTAGTTTCTTCAACATGGCTCATAAAACAGACATTGTTTTCCCTTTTACTGTTTGAGCCTTCATGAAGATTATAGATATTTCCATTAGTACTAAATCCTATTGCAACAATTTTTCCAGAATTCGTTTTAATTTCACACCCTAGAGCAGAGAAAGTTGCATCAAAGCCATTATCACATATTTGACTTACACTAAGTAGGTTGTGATTCAATCCCTCAATATAATACACATCATGCACTGGAGTTTCATTATCAAGTAACACACTACCTTTTCCTACAATTTGAATGCAGTGATCATTTCCAAACTTTACATACCCACCTGAAAAATCTTCATAATGAATAAATCTACTCTTATTAGGAATCATATGGTGAGAGTAGCCACTGTCAACAACCCAAAGACTTTTCTTGACAAAATGTAAAGTTGTTTCAATAATTAAGGTTTTGACCTTATCATTATTTTCCTTTGGCCTCCACACTAACCTGAATTTGTCATTTTTACCCAATTTATTTTGCTGTTTTACCAGACCGGATTTGCAAAAAGTTGCTATATGCCCCAGTTCATTACATTTATAACACTTGAGGTTATTTAGAGACTTGTAAATATTACCATTCACAAAAATTACCTTCCTTCTAGAGGTAACTTTGCATTCATTTGCTTTATGTCCAAATTGATTGCAATAAAAATAGTGACCAATGAAATGAAAATTAGTTTTAGAAAACTTAATTTTCTTGTCAATGGTTTTTCCTCCTTCAGTATCATTGTGAATTGAAAATTGCCCTTCTGAAAATCCAAGACCAATTTTTCTCTTGTGATCTTTTTTCTTGTTCAATAGATCAGTCAATTTGTCATTGATGTCACACATGTAAAGTCTCTTTCGCAAATCAACAATGTTTGCCTCTAAAGTGCAACACTCTTTTTCCTTGAGTTCCAATATTTCTTGAGTCACCTCAAGAAATATTTTATTTTCTTCAATTTGAAGTTTCAGATCAGAAATAAGTCTCTCAAATTCACTTGTTTTATGAATTAAACAATCAATATCTTTCTGATTTTGAATTTTTTGTTCAACAACTTCTTTTCTTAAATATTTTATTTCATTGAGAGCACATTTTAGTTCACCTTCAAGATCAATTTCAGTATCAGAGTGATCTGAAATAGTTTTCTCTTGTTTGGCACTAGGAGTCACAAAAGCCATAAATTATGTTTCTTCTCATTCTTCAATAAAGTTATTAGAACAACTATTCGTTACATCAACATACAAACTTTTCTTCTTTTTAAAATTAAATTGCTTCTTCTTACCTGACTTACCATTGTCTTCCTCATCACTATCTAACTCCTTGTTTGGACATTGAGCAACATAATGTCCAATCTTGCCACAATTATAACACTTAAAGGGTAATTTACCTTTATATCTGCCTGATCCTCTTTTTAATTAACTTACAAAAGCCGAGTCATCTTCATCTAGATTATTAACCTCAATAGCTAAAACATTGTCGTTTTTAATAACCTTGAAAGTAGCCTCTTTGCTATTAGAACAATTATTATTCATTCTCATCTCATAAGTAGTAAAGAGACCATGAAGATCATCAAGAGTTACCTTACTAATGTCTTTGTCTTTAACAAAAACTATCTTCGAGTCATACTTAGGTGTTATAGGTCTTAATACCTTTTGAACCACAACCTTTTCTTCCAAGTTTTCTCCAAAACCTCGTATTGAGTTCACAAATTCTTGAACTCTTAGGAAATAATCAGTAATTTTTTCATCACCAGTCATCTTGATGTTATTTTTATGATCATATATTCAAAAATCATAAATGCAACACTTAAGACAATGAACACCACAAGATACCCTGGGAAAACCCTCCAACTTGAGGGAGAAAAACCCAACAAATATATCTCTTATATATTGAAGTAGTAAGAGCATAAATATTCTTACAACTCAAGCACAACACAATGCCAATTTTGATACAATGAGTAATCAAACCTCTCCTAGATGTAAATACAAATGGATATGTTTATCCTTGAAATCGATCTGCTGCTACAAAATAATGATCTCCTCCTTAGGCGTGAACTTCTTCTTGAATATGAATTATGATGAATGAACTTTAATAATGTTTGATCATATATCAAGTAGTATATATACACAAGAGAGAGAAGAGAGGGATCACAACCCTTCAAAACAACACATTAGCCTTTTAAAATGAAATGCCATGAATCCAAAGGTGGTGAATAAGTAAAGTCGGCCAACATTAATTATTTATCAATAATTAATTATTATATCAATTCTTATGAGAGGCGCTTCTTCATCAATATCGTTCTCAATAAATTTCATAGCTGATAAGGCTACATAATTTTTTTTTCTTCAAGTCACAGCTGGAAGTGACGTCCCGATGTTGCAACATCAACACTCCCTCTCAACTAGGGAGGGATACTTCCACCTGTGCAAGTCATATCACCTCATCGTGATGTCAATCACCATGGCTACTCACATATGTGGAAAAGTATCATATCACCTCATCATGATATCAACCATCATGGCTACTCCCATGAATGGTATATGTGCACAAGTGCCCATCACTCAATGTGATGTCATCATCTCATCATGACGTTCACCATGGCTACTCCTAGAGGGTGAAAAAACATAAGTACAAGAAAATCATCACAAACTCTCTCACATGATGTTGTCATGGAGTCACACACATGACATCCACCTTGGCTACTCCTAGAGGGTGGAAACAAGGGCTTGCGCCTCAAATCTCTCTCATAGAGAGAAATGCATTAAAGAAAATCATAGAAGATCATTGAAGCCGAGTCTCCCTCTCATCTAGGGCTTCATTCTCCACAATACCAAGCTTGTCTCAAAAGTACACAAAATTTACTCTGGAGAGGGGCTTGGTGAGAATGTATTCCATTTTCTAATCAATGCTAATGTATCTCAACTGGATTTATTTCCTCAATACCATATCTTTGATATAGTGGTATTTGATTTCAACATTTTTGGTTCTGTCATGAAACACTGGATTCATAGAAAGCTTCACACAACTTTAATTATCACAATGAATGATAGTTGGTTCCAATGATTGTCCAAAAAATATTGTAAGGAGCTTCCAAATCCACATAGATTCTTAAGCTTCCACACATGCTGCAATATACTTTGCCTCTGCAGTGCTTAGTGCCACTAACGACTGCTTCTTGCTACACCAAGAGATCATCGTAGACCCCAAACTGAAACAAAATCCAGAGGTTCTCTTTCGATCAATGACACACCCTACCCAATCAGAATCAATATAACCATGATGCTTGAAGTCCACACCAGAAGAACATGTAAAGCCATATCTAATTGTGCCATGAAAGTATCTCAGGATATGCTTTACTGCAACTAGATGTATTTTCCTTGGTTCACACATGAACTGACCAAGTGCACTCACTGCATAGCAAATATCTGGTCTAGTATGGACTAGATACATCAACAATCCAATCAATGTCTATACATAGTAGGATCCACCATATCTGAACTAGATGCAACTTCCTTTAACTTCAGAAAATTGGTTTCCATAGGTGTGGACATGGATTTACAATCCATCATACTAAATATCTTCAAGATGTCTATTATATAATTCCCTTGACTTAGAATTATCTCATTAGGCCTCTTCCATACTTCTAAACCAAGGAAATAATGCATGTACTTAAGATCCTTCATTTCAAATTCAGAAGCCAAATCCTTCTTGTATTTGATAATGAGGTGTTCTTCTCCAGTAAGAAATAGATCATCAACATAGAGAACCAAGATCAAGGCCTCACCATTAATTACCTTGAAATATAGATTTGAATCAACATCATTATTGGAGTAGCCCAAGTTCAATAGATATTGATCAATCCTCTCATACCAAGCATGAGGAGCCTGCTTAAGGCCATACAAAGCCTTTTTAAATATGCAAACATGAGACTCTTTCCCATGAAACTCAAATCCATCAGGTTGCTTAATGCATAACTCTTCTTCAATTACACCATTTAGAAATGTTGTCTTCACGTCCATCTGGTGTAACTTCCATCCTTTAGCTATTGCAATGAAAATGATAGTCTTGATGGAGGTATATCGAACAACTGGAGAAAAGGTTTGCTCATAGTCTATTCCCTCTTTCTGAGAGAATCTACTAGATACAAATCTAGCCTTGTACTTCTCAATGCTTCCATCAGCTGCATGCTTGATCTTTAAAAGCCACTTAGAAGATACAATAGATTTTACTTCTGGTGTAGGTACAATGTCCCAAACATCATTCTTGAGGATAGATTGATACTCTTTAGCCATAGCATCTTTCTATACTTGTTGACTTGAAGCTTCCTCAACACTAGAAGGCTCAGATTCAATCATTTGACTCATCAATGCAACATAGTTTAAAATTTTTTGAGGTCTTTTGCTTTCTCTGAATGTTCCTCTGGGGGCTGCAAAATTCTCTGCCTCCTACATTGTTTTCCTAGCTGATAGAGGTATCTTCAGAACAATAACAATGTCTGTAGGCCCATCAGTAGGTTCCAAAGGCTCAACTGGATCATCATCTTCTTTAGAATCAGTAGCCTCCCTCTGAATCTCAGGATGGTCAACTTCCATATCTTGAGGCGACTCTTGGTCTTCATAGTCTATCTCCATGTGAGAGACTTTAGATCTTCTGAATGCAACATATTCTTCAAATGTAACATCCCTGCTAATCTCGATTAGTTTGTGACTTGGAATGTAAATCTTGTAGGCTTTTGAAGACTCATTGTAGCCCACAAATATTCCCTTCTTACCAGATGGTTCCAACTTTTAACTTTTATCTTTAGGGACATGAAAATACATAAGACAACCAAATATTCTCAAATGGTTGAATTTAGACTTCACACCTCTGAAAGCTTCTTTAGGAGTCATGTTCTCCAAGATACGATGATGCCTTTGATTTAGAACATACACAGTTATCCTAGAAGCTTCAACCCAAAGGAAGATTTGCAGATCCTGATCATGAATCATGGATTTGGTTGCTTCTACAATAGACCTGTTCTTCCTTTATACTACACCATTTTATTGTGGATTGTAGGGAACACAAAATTCCCTCTTAATTCCAGTTTCAACAGAAAAGTTACGAAAGTTTCTAGAGATGTATTCTCCTTCGTTGTTAGATCTCAGAACTTTAATCTTCTTCCCGGACAAGTTCTCTAATTGAGATTTAAATTCCTTGAATCTCTCAAATACTTCCTTAGATTCTTTAGTCTTTAAGAAATAAATCCAAGTCTTTCTAGAGTAGTCATCAATGAGAATTACATAATACAAAATCCCACTCAAAGATGTAATAGACATTGGACCACACAAATCAGAATGAACAAGATCTAGAATGCATTTAGATCTAATTTCACTACTATCAAAGGGTATTTTAGTATTCTTACGCAATGCACATCCTCGAAAAGTACCTTCATGTTCCTGGATAAGTTTAGGAATGTTAGTGACCATCTTCTCCATGGTTGGAAGTGCTCTGAAGTGAATGTGAGCAAGTCTTCTATGCCAAAGCTCACATGAACTTGATTTATCATGCAATAACACTTGTAAAGGATGAGTGGAAAGTCTGTAGATACATTCTTGCTGAACACCAATCACATGAGCTGACTTGATGTTAGAGTTATTTAGCCATGCAAAAAAAATTTCTTCAGAGAATGATATTTGACACCCCTTATCTTCCAAGGCTGAAATAGAGACAAGGTTCCTCTTGATGCTTGGTACAAATAGTACAGACTCAACTGGAAGGAGATGCCAAAATCTAAGTGAATAGTGGAGGTCCCAACACCTTTCATAATATAACATGAAACATCTCCAATTATGAATTGAACACTTGAATCTCTCATCACCAAATTTGAAAGATGTTCTTTGAGTCGAGTGATGTGACAAGAGGCACCACTATCAATCAACCAACTGTTGTTATCTGTTGGAACATTGCTTGATAAGGCATAACATAATATAAATTCCCTTGAATCCTTTTTAGGAGAGATCTCATCCACATCCACAAATGAAGCATGTTGTTTTGGTCTAGTAGGGAAATCCTTTGCATAGTGACCAAACTTGTCACATTTGAAGCACTGTAGGTGGGAGAGACCCTTCTTCTTCTTCTTAAATGGAGGAGCACCATCAGATCTTCTATCTTTAGTCCTATTGAAGTAGCCTTTCTTTCCTTCTCTTCCTTTCTTCTTTGAAGATTGAGCATTAAGTACATGAATCTCCTCATTGGTAGAACTTTTCCCATTTCCTCTTGTTGCTAATCTTGATTCCTCTTGAATGCAATTTTCCCTCTAGTGATCAAACTTAGGTAGCTTTGATCTCGTACTAATGCCTTTGATATATGGTTCCAAAGATTTAGGTAGACCATTAAGAGCCAACATGGCCAAATCCTTATCATCAACCATATGCCCAATGGTAGATAGCTGATCTCTCAATTTAGTGATCTTCATAAAGTAGGACATGACAAAATCTCCTTTTGCCATTTTGACATGATGAAGCTATTGCTTCAAGGAAAGTGCTCTACTTGTGTTATTGAACTCATAAATTTCCTCCAAGGTTTTGAACATTTCTCTTGCTATCTTCAACTTGGAGATAATTGGCACAAGGTGGTCCTTCATTGAATCAACCTATTGGAACCATAATTTTAATAAAAATTCTAGAGTTTCTATTAACCATTAAAATCCAAATTCATGCCACCTTTTCATCATATATTACTTTGTTATCATCCACAAGTCCAAAAAAACCTTTTACCACTATACTGCTACCTAAATATCCACCCTTGTAACCCCTTACCTGACACCTCCTTACCGCAACCTCTTACAAGAGGGCTCATGGTATTACGGTCAAAACCGTTAACAATATACCCTTTTACTACTATACTGTGGAAGGTTAGAGCTTAGCCCGTGGTAGAGCAGTGAAGTAGAAAACATTAATAGAAGGAAGCCGATATACCACAGAGAGTTACAACAAGACCTGCGGTAGAGCGATAGAGTTAAGAATGGAAATAAGGGCAGATACCGCCATACTGCAGGAAATAAAATGTTAGTCTGTAGTGAAGTAGTATAGAAATAAAAGGAAGGGAAGGACACTGCTATATTGCAAGGAAGTGAGAGGAATCTTGAGGTATAGCAGTATGATGGTGTGTGTGTGGAAGATACACTGTGGTACCGCTAGAGAGTCAAAGATGATGAGCAGGAGAGTGGTGCACTTAAATAAGAATAGAAATGCATACGACGATACTATGGCAATATGAAATATAATGGGTGGTAGAGCGATAAACTAATGGAAATGAATCAAAGAACATCGTGGTTCTATAGAGGAGAGAAAAGTGGCATGAGGTAATGCGGTAAAGCAACCATTGAGGCATTTAAAATATATCTGTCACATTAGTCAACTTCCAAATATGAATTGATCTTGATACAAAGATTAAAATCATGCGAATTTATGAGTCAGGAGTAAATGTAGTTTGGATTGAAATACAAAAAATAATTTGGTGGTTTTTCATTCACGACAGATAAAATCAATTCGTGAGCAAGCTCAGAGAGCGAAGGAGAAGATAATTTTTCAAGAAAAATCATATCACTGGGTAAGTTCAGCTCATTCCTATTTATAAATTTCATAATGGCACCAAAGAAAAAAGAGATAGGAGCTAAGAAAGATGAAGCCAAGACTAATAAAACCTCTTTGCAATCACCATTACTTGCTCTATTGCCTAGCTCAGTGAACAAAGGGTCAATGAATATTTTCAGGGATTTAGCTCAGGGTTGTAGAGACCCAATTACACCCCAATCTGGCTGGAACCTATACTAGTATTTCTACTAGAAGAGAAATGATAAGGTTCCCATGTCGAACTTGTGGACCTTGGATGTGGCCAAGCTAATTATGCCCAATGTCTTCATTGATACTAAGTTAATTGAAGCCGTAGCTCATAGTTACCATGCTCCGACTAAAACTGTCAGACTTCCAAACAGTGGGTGTTTGGTGGATGTCAACAGTGATGCTATTATAGAATGTTTTAATCTCAACAAACATGTTGTAACATAAGTGAATTTATTGAAGTTAGAGCAGGAATATGAAATGGACCAAAAGAATGAACTTGTGCACACATGAGAATGGAATTAAGCTTCTCGTAAAGAATTGGTGTTACATCTGGGATAGCAAATGAAAAGAAAGTGATTTTTTGGTATTTAGAGATGATTTTTCTATGAGACCAATATATGCTTTAAGTTACCCTACACCAAGATTGTCTGAGTCTTTATTGAAAGTAGTGAGACTAGTGTAAGGCAGGCCAGACCAGGGTTTCATACATAACTATGTTGACTAGTTCTTCATGCCACAATACACACTTATTAGAGTCTATGGGTGTAAACAATCACTGCACATATTGCCTAAGTTTGTACCGACAAGACTATGTTTCCTAGAGTTTATGTGGAAAATATTGTGGATGGAGCACGATTTGATGAAAAACCAAAGAAAAGGCACATTTTTTTCCTGATTTGACAGTGTATGAATACTTCACCATTGGGTTGGATATGCTGGAGGAATTAAAAAGATTCATGAGGGTTAATCATTCCCTCAAATCTGGGAAGGAAAGGGTATGTGACCCCGAGGGCCACATCAATAATATTAAGACTTTATTAACAAAAAGGGCCATTACAAATGAGTTTGATTCCCAAGAGGATCTTATAAGAAATCTGGTTTATTTTGAAGATGTTGTGCAAGCAAGAAAGAGATGGGTCACAATGATGAAATGGGAAAGTTAGAAAATGGAAAAGGATAGAGGTTTCAAGGGGTTCTTTGTAGAAGAACCTAACCTTTTGAAGAGAATGCAGCTAATCCTTGGGAAATATGATGAAATGTACAAAATGGCTCAGACTGAGGGGATGATTCCTGCTCCTACACCCCAACAACCACCACATGAAACTTCCACGTCAGATTTTCCACCTCCATCACCTTCACAGTCATCTCCTTCATCTCCCAAATAGGAACCCCAAGCAAAAAAGAAGAAAATTGAATCATTGGTTGAATATAGTGATGATGAAGAAGAAGGTGTGTTCCTTGCCTTGACTGAAATAAAAGAAGTGGCAGAGCAGCAAAAAACTCAGGAGCCTCACAATCCTAAAATTAGGATATCAGAAGAAGCTGCAAATGAAATTCAAGATGATGAAAGGGTGGTTGCCTCTCTGAGGTTTATGGAGGATGATAATTTCATTCATACCAATGAGCTCAAAGATTTTTGGATCAAAATGAAGATGAACCAGTATGATGAAAGATTGAGGATAAATCTCACAGGGGCTGATGATGCAAAAAAAGGTTGAAGTTCAGGCTCAAACATTTGTTGAGCTAAATATTGACAATATTAATGTCACTCCCCAGGAAGCAAGAAAAATAGTGTTGAATAGTAATATGTTGATCATTCTGAGAATGGAGTTGTCCAAAGTATTTCTTTTGGACCAGATTATATCACAAGATGACCCAATGTTGATTGCAAAATTTTATTCAGAGGAAGGTGTATCAGGAACAGGGTATAACCCTACCACTCAGACCCTTCCTTTGTGGACCAAATAGAAGAATACAAGGAAGCCTAGGCTTTGAGATGTGGTGGAAGAAATGAGGGGTTCATCCATGGTCAAGACAATGAAAGATACAACTCCCATGGAGGCTGCAACTATCACCATGCACTTTTCAATGTTTACTAAGGACGTAGAAAATATGGAGAAAAAGGTCAGTGAATATGAGAAAAGGCTGAAGTTGTCAAATGATGAGGTAAATAAGTTTTTCATTGAAAATTGGAAGCTACAATAGCAATTACAAGAGGCTACAAAAGTAAGGGGGAATGATATGGTTGTCTATCATCCGCCTATCCAAGCTGGAGACCCATAGGTGCAACAATTGAATGATGAAATTGACAGATTAAAGAAGCATAATATGGAAGATGTCAAGAATCATATCTTGGGTACCCTAAGAAAATATTAGAGTATAGAGTTGGGGCACTAAAAGAGAAAATAGATGAAATACATGAGAGCTTTAGTAATCTGGTAAAAAATTTGGAACAAATAAGTTCTAATTCCCCTATTATTGATGAGCTCCAAAAGAGCTGGCAGCCAACTTATCACACTTTAACCACTCTTTACAAAGAAACACAAAGGGACCCAGATGCTCCTCAAAGACTCAAACCTACTTAGGAAATGGTAAAAGGGGTGATCAAGGAGCATAAATATTTAGTGGACATGAAGAAGAAAGTGGAAAGTAGGAGGAATACATTTGAATCTCTAAAGTTTCTCTTCAGCCCCTCAATCATTAGGGATGAGAGTCAAATAAAAGGTGCTGAGGAATGGAAGAACAAATTTGATCAGATGATTTCTCAATCCTTGACACATGTACAAAATGATGGGGATATCAGCTTGGACAAGTTTTATACTGTGTTGGATGGAATTGTCACCCTAGATAATAGATACACATAATTTGTGGTAGATACCAAGAACCTGCTAGACAATAGATGGAAGATCCACCTTGCAAACCTCACTGCTACATAGGAGTTTAAATGGACGAACGATCTAACAATTAGAAAATGGCAGGAAAAATACTTGGGCTTAGATGAAAACTAATTGCATGCATCATAACGAGAAATAATAATATAGTAAAAGCTTTGGATAGGTCATGATTGACCATGGGATTTTACTTGAAGATTAACGGATTGTTACATTTGTTACTTAATTTATTTCAGTTATGTTTATCTCTTAATTCCATGTTTTGTTACCAAACAATGTGACTTTTGGTCTGAAGCTTGTTGCCTCTCATATAAATAGGAGAGACCAAGACCAAAAGTGGGTAGAAGATTAGTTAGAGAGAAATAAGAGGCGAATAGTAATAGATACAATGTCTACATTTCAAAAGACTATGATGCAAGTATAGTTTTGAAGAAGTTAATGGAAGATCTATGATTCGGTGGTTCCATTTTGGTATGTTTTATTTGTTGAAATCATTCAATTACATGATTGTCTCCAACTTAATATCTCATGGCTGTTTAATTTGATATATCAAGTATATGTTCAATTTATCAATGGACATTTGATGTACCTGTGTGATGCGATTATTTGGTTTCTTTAAAGAAGAATTAAAATTCCTTTTTATCAATCACAATAATCTAGAAGTATTATTTGGATCAGTAAAGAAGAATCATATAATTAGGGTTGATATTTTGTCTCCAATAGAGTTTTTCAATCACTTTCTTGCATGTTTATACAAGTTATCAATTAATGTTTGTATGCCAAACAATCAATTTATTCCAAATAGAAGCCATCCATCATAGACTTTCATTTGACTCCATTTTACCCAACAAGGCACTAGTCTCACCCACCTTGAATTAGTTTTATTGAATTTATTTCCAAAATAATACATATGTTAACTGAACATATTGAATTATACCTTGATATTTCTTCTACTATTTATACCAAATTAGGTTAGCATCTCTCCACTTCCAATTGTCATTGTTGATAGATTACACAAGTAGGAAACACATAGCTTAAGTTTGCTTCACTTGCATTAGGTATACCCACCTAGGTCTGGTAGAGTCTGAAGAGAATAAGGTTCAAATATATTATTTGGCCTTGTACGTTAGCCTAAAATGTACCAAGATCTTGGCAACCTCTTGTGGTTCAAACCTGTGTTTTTGAGACCTAACAGTTTGGCGACTCTACTGGGGAGTGAAAACTGTACCCAAGCCTTCATCATAGAGTCAATACCTTGCAAGAGACTCCAGTGGGAACAAACAACTACATAATTTTCTCACTTCTCTAAAAATTGAGTGGCAACTCTGAAGATATAAGTGCGTTAAAATATTGAAAAAATAGATTATACATCAAAACCCTGAATGCAGATCATCACAACAACCCACAACATGCAGGGAAGAAGTTCTCTGCATAAAGATGGTCCCAATGATAAGGGTAAGTGGGCACACAATAATGATAAAGGGAAGAAGGTATATGATGAAATGTGCTTAACAAATAAAGACAAAACATCAAAGGCACACCTTGACACATACAACCGCTATGATACATTGATAGATGAAAACAACCCATCTGGAGAGCCCCACACTCCCATAGAAATGAGGAATCCTTTCTAGCAGACAGACCCCAAGAAAGTTGAGGAGTTCATGGCTAGGTTTGAGGCTAAAAGGGAAAAGAAACAACATGAGTATGATCAGAAGATGACACTACTTGAAGAGAATCAGGATGGACTTGGTTATGAAGCAACCTCTGAAGAAAATCTTGAACTCATGACCGCAGAGGAAATAAATGCACGGTTGGAACATGAAAGACAAGAAGTGGAAAGGACAAGAATGGAATATGAACAAAAGCTCCAAGAAATAAAAGAGGTTCAAGAATTGAAGTTACATAAAGCCCAGATCAATGCTCAGATGGCTAACCTCCCTATGTATGAACCACCTCATAGGTAGGGGAATAATAATGCAGGGCCTTCAACCCCCCCAAAAGCACAACAAAATCAATCAATAAATCAATACAAACCCCCAAATGCTCCATTTAAGAATATACCACAACATCAAAAATGTTTAGCCCCCTCATGGCCAATAGTATGTGTCACCACCTCACATACACTATAATAATTCATTATATCAAAACCCACCCCTTCCACCATACACTACCATGATCAGAAAAATTGATTTGGCTAGATTTTAAATATATCCTTATCCCATGGATAACAACTGGAGAAGCCTTGTCCCAAAATTCACAGGGAGTAGTGCAATCACGACTGAAGAACACTTGAGGATTTTCAATGCTTTTGATCAAGACTTGGATATGCAATATGAAGATGTACCACATGAGACTATTCATGATGTCATTTATTGAGGATGCTAGGGATTTGTTTAAGAGTTTATCAATCGATTCTATTGCTTCCATCCAGGAGTTTTATGAGCAATTCCTCGAGCAGTATGTGAACCAATGTGCACCTGAGTTTGCATTGCATGAATTGGTAAGCATCCAAAAAAATCAGAATGAATCAACTTATGAATTTAACCATAGGTTCTCTAAATTAGATAACAAGATACCTCCTGGATCAAAATTAGCTGATCCTGCTGCATTAAGTATCTATCTAAAAGCCTTTGATCCGAAGAAAAGATATGAGATTAGGAATAGGTGCCCTAGGAATTTGGTTGAAGCTCAAAAGATAGCATTGATAATTGAAAATAATAGAAAGGATGCAGGAATGATTGGTAAGAGGGATAATCCTAAGGTTCCCCAATATAATCCTCTAAATAGGTAAAAAAATACATACAACAATGAGAGGTCGAGGTTGCATGATATGCCATATAATACAAACTGGAAGGATGGAAAGCTAGTGATGGATAAACCTAGGAATAAAGAGACACCTTATCCTTTGAAGATAAGAGGGGAATATATGGTAAATAATAGTCCTTGGTGCCCAGTTTGTGACTTGACACATTCCCCTGATCATTGTGTTGTAGCTTAGGCGATACCAAAAGAAGAAACACCAGAAGACAACAATGAAGAGGATCAAAAAATCTATTTAACCTCCCACACTCTTCATCCTATTGAGTAGTAATATTCATCATCAGAAGGAGGTTATGAATATGATATTAACAACCAAAGATACAATATACATATGGTTGAACAACAATTCTTTTCTGATCATGAAGAAAGTGATAATGAACAAAGTTCTCCTACTACATCATTTCAGACTAGTAAATGTAATGTAAGAAGACCAACTGAGGAGGAAATTAAGAAGTTAACCATCACAACAGTGGAATAGGTTAAAAGAAATTATTGGTTGAGAAAAAAAATAATGAATGAGAATGAAGGGGTTCCGAGAGGAATATTTGTAAAAGATAAGAAAATTCCATAGGGAGCTTGAAAAAAGACAAAAAACAAGCAACCTGATAAAAAAGAAGAACAAAAATATGTTCAAAAAGAGGAAAATTAAGAATCACATAAGGACAAACAAAAGTATGATCAAACAAACAAAAAATAAAAAGAGGAGATCGAAGGGAAGTCATTGGAGAAGAAGAAAATGATCAGAACAAAAGGTGCTTCTTTTGATTTCACACAATCCTTATCCCAGGTAAAAATTTTCATCCCATTACTTGAAATGATGAAAATTAAAGAGTATAGGGATATGGCTATTCAATTGATATCTAATGGAAATAATAAAAGCATAAAATCAGAGAGCAAAGAGAATATCAAAAAAAATAAATAGGAAAAGGTTAAGGTTCCTGAGGTCTCTCTTAGTGATGCATTAGTAAATCCTCCACAAATTGATCCATTATTCATCACACTACTCATAAATAACAAGTTGGTAAGAAATTGTATGATAGATTCGGGTGCTGCAATCAATATCATGCCAATAGCTGTAATGAAACAACTTGGTATGTGGGTAAATACTGAGGGTGGTAAGTGTTATGCCATGGATAGCAGACCTATCCTAATAGCAGGAATTATGAAATATGTGGAGGTAAAGCTGACTGCTTATCCACAAGTAACTTATAATATAGACATAACTATGATTGATACACCTCATTTTGGAATGTTATTATCAAGACAATGGACTACAATGGTACGAGGGAATATACAGTTTGAATTTTCATATATCACAATTACAATTAATGGTGAAGAAGTTAAGCTATATAAGGAGCTAAGAATGAGTCAAATAGTGGATTATGTTCCTCATGAACAGTTAAACTAATTTTGTGATGTAGACCTAGGAAGCTTCAGATTAGAGATTTCTTAGACCGAATTGGTAAACAGTGACCCAATTGATAAGCAGGTTTCCAAGGATGAATAGGGCCTGTGGAAAATGTATTTCGATGGAGCATGTAGTCATGAAGGAAATGGAGCTGGTGTAGTTTTTATTTTACCCCAAGGAATCACTTTCAAATATTCCTTTCTGTTGACTTTTGAGTGTACGAACAATGTGGAAGAGTATGAAGCTCTGCTGATTGGTTTAAATATGGCTGTCAAACATAAGATCAAGCTGCTAAGTTTCTTGGGAGATTCATAATTAATCATCTCACAAGTTAGGTCGAAATATGCTAAAAATAATAAGAGGTTAAAACAATATAGAAATGTTGTGTGGGATACAATTGAGTTATTTGATAATTTTTCAATTGAATGGATAGACAGATCAAAAAATATAATGGCAGATTTCCTAGCTAATGTATCCCTAAAAAGAGATGATATCATATTAGGGATGACAGTCAAATAAAAGGTGCCGAGGAATGGAAGAACGAATTTGATCAGATCATTTCTCAATACTTGACACATGTAAAGAATAATGGGGATATCAGCTTGGACATGTTTCATACTATGCTAGATGGAATTGTCACCCTAGATAACAAGTACACAAAATTCTTGGTAGATACCAAGAACCTGTTGGACAATAGATGGAAAAGCCACCTTGCAAACCTCACTACTACACAAGAGTTTAAAAGGCTGAATGATCTAACAATTAGCAAATGGCAGGAAAAATACTTGGGCTCAGATGAAGACCGATTACATGCGTCATAAGGAGAAAGAACCATACAGTAAAATGTTTGGATAGGTCTTGACTGACCACGGGCTTTTACTCGAAGATTAACGGATTGTTAGATTTGTTACTTGTTAATTTGTTTTAGTTATGTTTATGTCTTAATTCCATGTTTTGTTACCAAACGGTGTGAATTTTGGTTTGAAGCTTGTTGCGTGACGTATAAATAGGAGAGACCAAGACCAAGAGCGGGTAGAAGATTAGATAGGGAGAAACAAGATGCAACTAGGAATAGATACAATGTACGCATTTCAAAAGACTATGATGCAAGTATAGTTTTGAAGAAGTTAATGGAAGATCTTTAATTCGGTGGTTCCATTTTGGTATGTATTGTTTGTTGAAATTATTCAATTACATGATTATCTCCAACTTAATATCTCTTGGTTGTTTAAGTCGATATATCAAGTATATGTTCAATTTTTCAATGCATATTTAATGTACTTGTTTGATGGGATTATTTGGTTTCTTTAAAGAATAATTAAAATTCCTTTTGATCAATCACAATAATCTGGAAGTATTATTTGGATTAGTAAAGAAGAATCATATAATTAGGGTTGATATTTTGTCTCCAATAGAGTTTGTCAATCATTTTCTTGCATGTTTATACAAGTTATAAACTAATATTTGTATGCTAAATACTTGAAAGTTTTTCCAAATAGATGCCATCCATCATAAAATTTCCTTTGACTCCATTTTACCGAACAAGGCACTAGTCTCACCCATTTTGAATTAGTTTTATTGAATTCATTTCCAAAATACTACATCTGTTAACTGAACATATTGAATTATACGTTCATATTGCTTATACTATTTATACCAAATTAGGTTAGCATCTCTCCACTTCCAATTGCCATTGTGGATAGATTGTACAAGTAGGAAACACATAGCTTAAGTTTGCTTCACTTGCATTAGGTATACCCACCTAGTTTTGGTAGAGCCTGAAGAGAAGAAGGTTCAAATACATTATTTGGCATTGTATGTTAGCCTAAAATGTACCAAGACCTTGGCAACCTCTTGTGGTTCAAACCTGCATTTTTGAGACCTAACACAACCAAAATATTTTTTGCCTTGGTTCAATTCTTCCACGAACTCAACAATCTCATTTTCTTCTAATGCAAGCATCATTCTAAACTTCCACGAGATAAAGTTTGATGTGCCCTCAAATCTATCTTCGATCTTGAGCCCGTTCACCATCTTGATGCTAGGATAGATGCAATCAAAGATGAGAATAGTAATGGAGGATAACGCAACTTGAATAAATATTATCACAATCTTTCTTATACCCTCTTTGATACCATGTTAGTTTTATGATCAGATATCCAAAAATCATAAATGCAACACTTAAGACAATGAACACCACAAGATACCCTGTGAAAACCCTCCAACTTGAGGGAGAAAAACCCAACAAATATATCTCTTATATATTGAAGTAGTAAGAGAAAAAATCTTCTTACAAATCATGCACAACACAATGTTGATTTTGATACAATGAATAATCACACATCTCCTAGATACAAATACAAATGGATATGTTTATCCTTGAAATTGATCTGCTGCTACAGAATAATGATCTATTGCTCAGTCATGGACTTCTTCTTGAATATGAATTATGATGAATGAGCTTTAATAATTTTTGATCAGATAACAAGTAGTATATATACACAAGAGAGAGAAGAGAGGGACCACACCCCTTCAAAACAACATGTTGGCCTTTTAAAATGAAACACCATGACTCCAAAGGTGGCAAATAAGTAAAGTCGGCCAACATTAATTATTTATCAATAATTAATTATTATATCGATTCTTAAGAGAGGCACTTCTTCATCAATATCATTCTCAATAAATTTCATAGCTGATAAGGCTACATGAAATTTGTTTCTTCAAGTCATGGCTGGAAGTGATGTCCTGACACTGCAACATCAACACTTCCTCTCTACTAGGGAGGAATACTTCCAGCTATGCAAGTCATATCACCTCATCGTGATGTCAATCACCATGGCTATTCACATATGTGGAAAAGTAGCATATCAGCTCATTGTGATATCAATCATCATGGCTACTCCCATGAATGGTATATGTGGATAAGTACCCATCACTTAATGTGATGTTGTCATCTCATCATGACATTCGCCATGGCTACTCCTAGAGGGTGACAAAACACAAGTACAATAAAATAATCATAGACTCTCTCACGTGATGTTTTCATGGAGTCACACACATGAAATCCACCTTGGCTAATCCCAGAGGGTGGATACAAGGGCTTGCACCTCAAATCTCTCTCACAGGGAGAAATGCATTAAAGCAAATCATTGAAGATCATTGAAGCCGAGTTTCCCTCTCATCTAGGGCTTCATTCTCCACAATACCAAGCTTGTCTCAGAAGTACACAAAGTTTACTTTGGAGAGGGGCTTGGTGAGAATTTCTTCTATTTTCTCATCAATGCTAATGTATCTCAATTGGATTGCTTTCTTCATACCATATCTTTGATATAGTGGTATTTGATTTCAAAATGTTTGGTTCTATCATGAAACATTGGTTTGACATAAAGATTCACACACCTTTGATTATCACAATGAATGATAGTTGGATCCAATGATTTTTCAAATAATCCTACAAGGAGCTTTCCAAGCCACACTACTTCTCGAGTTGCCACACATGCTGCAATATACTTTGCCTCTGTGGTGCTCAATGCCACTGAAGACTGCTTCTTGCTACACAAGGATATTATCGCATACCCCGAACTGAAACAACATCAAGAGGTTCTCTTCTAATCAGCAACACACCCTGCCCAATCAGAATCAGTATATGCGGCTTGAAGTCGATAGTAGAAGAATATATAGAGCCATATCCAATTGTGCCACACAAGTATTTCAAGATATGCTTTGCTGCAACTAGATGTATTTTTCTTGGTTCACACATGAAATGAATAAGTGCACTCATTGCATAAAAAATATCTGGTCTAGTGATGACTAGATACATCAACGATCCAATCAATTGCTTGTACATAGTAGGATCCACCAGATCTGAACTAGAGACAACTTCCTTTAACTTCAGAAAATTGGTTTCCATAGGTGTTGACATTGATTTACAATCCATCATACCAAATCTCTTCAATATGTCTATTTTATACTTCCCTTGACTGAGAACTTTCCTCAAACTATCAATTCCAAGTCAAACTTTCATCCTATAACCATCTATCAATTTTTTTTTCCATCTCTCTCCATTTACACTATATCGACATGGTAGTAAGAAGCCCTAACTGCTGAAATTGTGCCTTAGCTTTGAGAAACAACAATGAAATATGAAGCATGCTTTATAAAAAATTAGCTTGATATACCTTGTTTTTACTTTTATGTTATATGCCTTTAATCTCGGTAACCACAACCCATATCCCACTCAAGGTGCATTTCAGTGGGGTTCATTTAAATCATCTTAAATACAAAATGCATTTAGAGCCTAGTCACCTAAAGTGACTTCAAATTTATAATACACTATCACCCTTAAAATGCCCTTAGTAATATTGCATATCTAAAGTCCTTTTGAGACTTTATTTTAAAACATTATTGACAAACCACTGTGCATTATAGGAAACATTAGAACCATCATGAAATAAAAATCCATCATAAAAATAAAACAAACCGATGTGATAGTGAAGTGCATCAAGAAATAGGTCCAACTCATTACCTTAGGACTTTGACATTAATGCCAACGCATTCCAGAGGGGCAACATGATGTTGGATTCATGGGATGCTCAATTGTACATCTTAGATTATTCTCTTTTTGACATGGTTATCAATATTTGGCTAGATTTGTATGCTTCATTGTTGTATCTACAAGTTGTGTAGCATTATAGGTAGTCTATACTTACTTTTTGCACCTATTACTTGGACATGGGTTGTTTATGCCCATAAATATTTTAATCTTGATGAATTTTTAGTTTGGTGGAGTGGTTTAGTCAATTGGTTTGCTAGTTTTGATGTCATGTTGAGGAGGTGAGATGGTAATACCAGGTGTTGTCATGATATGAAACCTATGCAGTTGAAGTACGATATGCAGATATGTGGGACACAATTGGTTTGAGTTGTTGGTATATTTGATGGTGATCACGGTGTCATGGATTTTTCTTGTGCTTTAAAGAATTTTGAATGTCATAATGGTTTACGTAGGTGCATTTTTGGTGGTATTGGATTGAATCCTGATTCAGGTTGTGGTGGTGTATCTTCTTGGTATGAGGATCATGGATTAGTTTTCCTTCTTTTTGGGAGATCATGTTGCATTTGAGTTCTTTGATTGTGTGAGGGCCTTTGATTTATCTTCATTAGGATATTAATATCACGATGTCATGATAAATTTTTACATTCATTGGTTATACACTTTTAGTGGGATCTTTTTTACAGTAATGGTTTGGTGGTGATGGATATGTTTATGATGGTTGTAGGTATCTTCTTGGCTTGGAGGTCTTGGTTTCACTTGTATGTTACTGATATTGTAGTTGAGCGTGTGTAGACCTAGATGATCTTCAGGGAGAGTATGGTTTTCATGATGCCATGTGTAGCTTGTATCTCAGTTCAGTGGGAGTTGTTGGTAGTGACGTGGATGCATCACTGATATGGTTACCTTCATGTAATTGGAGATATGTTCTGTTGTTTTAGAGTGTTTTTCTATTATGACATGGTTTAATCTTGATGCTATCTTAGAGTTTTGGAATGTCACATGTTCTCTTGAGACCAAGATGTATATATGTTTTGGTGCATGTTATCTCCTAGAAGGAGATGGTCGAATCATGCTGTCATGTTTATGTTCCTGATTCATGATTGGAGCTTTGAAAATGATCATGTGTGGTTCTCTTTGGATTGGGTACATTTATCATT